>CM067170.1:95222866-95294642 GCA_034093135.1 Erigeron breviscapus | reverse complement strand
TTCAATTTCTCTTCCTTGTTAGGTTGAGAAGAAACTCCTTTAGACTCTTTTGTTCCCTCATGCATCTTTGCCTCAGGAATTGAGTCTTTTGGATTACCATCTACAACACTAGGTTGAAGTAGGATTTCAGGAAGATGAGGTTCAACAGAAGTATAGTTATTATTGAAAGGAGGAGGCACATCTTTATAAGAGATCTTAGCAGTGTCAAGACTCTTAGAGGAAGAATTCTCAAACTTTGTCATATGCATCAAAAGCTCAGCATGTCTAGTAGAATCAGATTTAGCATTTAATTCCAAGATTTCTATCCTAGCATCAGCAAGTTCCTTTTCAATGGTAGCACACTTTCTAGCTAACAAGGAGTAAGCTTCACTACCTACTCTTTCTATGGCCACAGACTGATTGACTTTATCTTTCATAGCTCTAATGTCAGACTCTAAAGATCTAATCTTTTCTTAAAGAATTTTTCTTTATCATTTACAGTTAGACCCTTTTTAATTAACTTATCTCTTTCATCATGAGCAACATTGACAACAGATTCTAATTTCTTAATTTGATCATTCTTTTGTTCAAGTTCATCAAACATTCGATTAACAATTTTGCAAACATGAACAATAGTATGTAAAGAATAAGATACCTGTTGGTCTGCCTCTTTGCAATCTGCCATGTAAGCAACAAAGTCATCCACAGTCATGCCAGCCGGAATCTCAAACTCTTGCATATGCTCTTCAATTGTCTTTTCACCCTTTTCTGTGGCAGATCATCTTTAACCTCAGCAGCTTTCACCTCTTCAGTAGCTTTCACTTCATCAAGGTTCTTGACATCTTCTAACTCATTGTCAGATTTGGAATCAGTATCATATACACCAGCAGCAACAAATTCCACATTCGAACTTTTAGTATTTTCATACAATTGCTTTTCACTGTGGTAGACTGTGGTGTCCAAGAAGTCATCAGGAGAATCAACTATTTGAGCCATATCATCAAGAATTTCAGCCAAATAAGCGTTATTGTTCTCATCATGTGGAATATTCCAAACATAAGAACCATCTGGTTGAACAGCTACTATAGCCTTGTCATTGCCATTGACATTTGCAGTAGGATCATCAGTCACCAAAAGAGCTCTAGTTGAATTTTGATTGAACGGACGATTATCACCTCTATCTTGACGTGTAGGGTAACATTGGCCTCTCTCTTAGGTCGTTGACACTCTCTGGCAAAATGTCCAAAACCTTCGCAGTTATAGCACTTCACCTTTGACTTGTCAAATCCCTGAGTACCTCCAGTAAGCTGTCTGCCTGTTCTATGCATAAACTTTTGCACTCTCCTGGTGATCATGGCCAGTTGCCATTTCAGATCCATTTCTTCAACATCATCTGGATCTATCTGGTCGTAATCTTCATCAATGAGTGCTGGATCTGTGATTCTACCCGCAACAAAAGCTTCATGTGCAACACACATGGCAGCAAATACATTCATCCTACCCTCAGCTGATTTCATATTCATAGGCATGGACTTGTAACCAGCAGAAGAAGATGCAATGTTACCAAACTTCATATTTCCAGTCTTTGCACCTTCATTAGCCTTTTTACCCTTGTTACCAGCATCAATAGCCATGAATCCGGAAGAATCATCTCCATCCATCAGTGGACCACGATTGTCTGTCTCACCAGTATTACCAACTCCAGAAAAGAAGGCATTAACATCAGCTGTTGGATTTTTCATAGTGGCATGATAGAGAGATGGATCTTGTGTGAAGTTGTCTTGAAGATCCTTTGCCTTATCCTCATTTCTCTGTTTCTTAGAGTGGATATAACTCCATCTATTCGAAGAGATGCATAATCAGCTCTTTCTTGCAATCCATGACGAAACTCTTTGTAGGCTTTCGGCAAACCATCCAGGAATTTATCCACTATCTCAGTAGGAGTGTATTTAAGATCAAAGTAAGCTAATTCAGCAAGAAGATGTTGATATCTCAGAATAAGATCCTCAACTTGTTCATTCTTTGTAGCATTGAAGCAGTCAAATTGTTTCTTAAGCATTTTAATTCTATTTTGCTTCAATAGAGGATCACCTTCACAATGAGCTTCAATAGCATCGAACAGTTGCTTTGAAGTTTTGTATTCCTGTTTAGGAAACAGGTGTACCAACTCTTGAGGAATGCACATACGAAGAGTGGAAAAAGTCTTTACTTCAATGGCATAGTTAGCCTTTTCTTCACCTGTTAATTCTCCCACCTTGTATGTAGAAGTAACTCCATTCACAGTAAGAGTGGGTCACTCATAACCTTCAGTGATCATAAGCCATATGTTTAAGTCTTCTCGTTGAATAAAATCTTCAAATCGACCTCTCCACGCCCAGAAGTCAGCCAATGAAACTAACTTTGGTGGAGAATTAGTACGTCCTACAAGATGATCATGATAAACGAGAGAATTGAGGTATTGGGCAACAGCATTGTTGGTTGAAGATGAGGAAGCCATAAGAGAAAATTATTGTTCAAACGAAGATAAGAAATAGAACGAAAATAGGTTAAATTCGTAAGAACAAGGTCTGAACGAAGATAGCTTAAGTTCGTAGGCTAGGGTTCTGAACGAAGATAGCTTAAGTTCGTAGGCTAAATTCGTTTGATGAAGATTCAAAACGAAAAAGAAGATAAATTCGTTTTCTATCTTCGTTTGATGAACTTTAGAACGAATTTAAGTTAAGTTCGTTTTGCTAAGTTCGTAAGGCAAACGAACTTATCGACAGAAAGGGTTTTGGGAGGTTTTTGGGAGAATAACAACCAAACAAACAATCTCGAACCCTTCGATAAGATATCGAATGGCTCTGATACCACTTGTGAGTCCCTCGATAGCTGCAGATCGCTCTCGAGATCGTCTATTATTATGTCGTGAGTGCGGAATCCTCACGAGATAACTAGTTTGATTAATTATCGAATATATTGCCAATTATATGTATATAATCAGCCGTATGTGGTCTATCTTCGTTTTCTATATGCTAGAAACGAACTTAGTCGCCGTAGGTGTGTGAGAGTTGAACAGATTACCTCAATTTAGGGTTTCCATTCATTTATATATGTTTCTGATCGATATTGGGCCTGCTGGGCTTTGTTCTTACGAACTTAGCAGCCCAGCCCATATAACGAAGATTATCTTCGTTAGTACCCAACGAAGATTATCTTCGTTAGTACCCAACGAAGATTATCTTCGTTAGTACTAATTACCATCAACATCTATGCCTAGTTATTTTCCAAGTACTCCATGTACAAAGAACCTAACATATATTATGTTTGTACTTGTATAACACACATAACAAACATCATACATAAACATATATATAACACCAAAACATGTAATCGATCATTACCAAAACATGAAGTCCATAATCTATCAATTACACATATATAAATAAGACATAAAATAACATAATGTCTTAATCTAAAAGACTAATCAAATCTAAGTTGCTGTTGTCACATCAACATGCATCAACACATTCATTTTGGAATTATCTTTTATTTGATGTTTTAGTTGAAAACATTATTACCCTTTTAATTTTGTTCTTGAAATAATGTATGGATTTTGAATATTTTATGTTTGGGATCTATTAGATCTTATCCATATTCTTCCTTGTGCCATGTGGCACTTCTAATGATTGATTTTTTTTCTTTTTCTTTTTTTTTATACTATGTTATTAATTAAAGTAATATAATTGTATATATAAAACATAAACATATATTTAAAAAATAAACCCATTACAAATTAAACATTTAAACATAATAAAATTATAGGGTAGATTTTAAAATATTAAAAAGATTATATATATATTTGTATTTTGTATATAAAATAGATTTATTTATTATAGGGTAGATTTTAAAATATTTATAAGTGTAGGGTTGAAAATGAAATAATCAATAACTATAAAACAAAAAGAAGATATCACTTTCACTTTGTGGATCTAGCAGCCATCTTCCCCGCCCACCATTTTTTCCGATCAGGTATTCTTTTTTCTTTCTTTCATATTCTCCACATATTATATATAAACTGTATTGAAGCCATAGGGGGCGTGTTTTTTGTATCGAATTCGGAGCCAGTCAAACGCAAAGGAGCGAACCCTCTAGTTCGCCGGGTACATGGTTCGGCTAGGGGGGGCGGTGTTAGGGGCGAACTAGGGCAGAAAACGGCGAGGAACGGGGCATAGTTCGCCCACTCCGTTCAGTCTTAATTAAAGAAGTTTAAGATACACTTAAGCTACCTATTTGAGGCAAGCTTTAATGATTATCTTAAATAAGAACTTGGTCATTAAGATCGAATCTAGGATTTGATGGATTCTTGCAAGTTGTGCAAGATCATATGACTAGTAAAAATTCTTGAAGTGATTTAAGAATTAAATATGCTCATAAGTAAAGAAATGTTAGTTTCTTGAAATATCATTATTACTACAAAATTATTTTAATATCCTTTTTGTGATAAAATATTCCTTTTTCGTTTTGGAACGAAAGGATCCCACTTTGAGGAATCTAAGTCAATTTTCAATAAAGGGAACAACTTAGGTTGTGATTAAGCGAAAACGTTAGATTTCTAAATCTGAAAGAAGTTTAGAAATGTCAAGTTAAAATCTAGACATTCGGAACAGTTATTGTGGGAGTATTCGATGAGTAAAATTGTCCAATACATACCACGTTCCAATTTAGTATATTTTATCCATGAATGGTTTTAGGATCATTCTAAATTGCCATTGCCGGTCGCACACATGAGAATGATAGTGCGAAAGAAAGGTAATTGTGAGAGAAAGGTTGCTATTGGCTTGGAAGCTAAGGTTTTTAGCTTTTGGGTGATATAGAGTGGTAATCGTAAGAGAGATACGAGCCTTACTCACAAGTATTCGATGAGTCGAATATTGGCTGACCCACCCCGAGATCACTTCTTGGATTATATGTCAATTAAGTGAATCTCGAAGTGATTCCATCCGTGAGTATCCTTTGACTTAGTTCCGAACCGGATATCTTTACCGACCGCAGTAGGGCTACTTTGGGTAAATGTGAGATATGGAAAGGGCGTATGCATTTAGTAATAGGAATTCGCTCCCAATTGTGGTTTGATAGTAAACTCGGCCTATGACAGCTTGATATAGTAGTGAAATGTATGGCCATACTGTGAATAGTTCAGAATGCTATAATCAAGGAAGTCATAAAGGGTTTAAATTCTATTTGGCAATTGACTTCATCCTCGTGCCAAAATAGAATGCATCATTAAGAGTGAATGAGACACGGATGTACTTGCGTAAGTGAAGGCATAAAGAATCAAACTCTTTAAAGTAGCTAAAGAAACCGTCATATGGTTGATGATGGAAGGTTTTCTGGAAAAACAAACCTCAGAGGTCCTTGGGGACATACTTTGGGTTGCTAGCAACAAGGTATGTCATTATGGTTACAAGGATCTACGAAGAGTCCACAAGTGGGAGTGTTGAAATTGTGTGAACTTTCGTAGACCCGACTAACCGTATGTCTTCGGATCTTTGAGCCCATAGGGTCATACACAATAGAACATCTATAATGTTTAACCATAAAGCTACGGAATGATATTTGATCATTTACGCATTTAATTAAATAGTATTTAATTAAATTATACGTTTATAAATTAACACGAGTTAATTAAGGATAAACGGATAAACCGACAAATGTTATTTATAGTAGTCGATTAAAGTTAGTTTTAATTGATTGATAAATAACTTATTAATTAAAAGTAGTTTAATTAATTAAATGGGTTAACGGGTTGGATAATTAATTAGTTAATGATCCAAATTAATTAATAATGGATTAATTAATATATGGAAAGTCCGGTCCATCCCCCCTAAGGCCTCATGGCCGAATTCCATAAGGAAAGGGGAGGGAGGGTCGAAATTCCCATGCAAGGGAATTATAGGTTTTTAGTTTCCTAATCTAATTAGGATTCCATGCCTATATAAACCCCTTGAAAACCCTCATCATTCATACATTCTTGAAAACCCTAAAAACACACACAAAGGAATTCTCTCATATGTGTGGTTCGACTTTCATACCCCAAAAAAACCAAATCCCAAAACTGTTTTAGATTTAATTATTTAGGGTTTTAGTTAAATCCTAAATTAGTTTCAACAAAAGGTTTCTCACCTTTTGTGTTTTGGTTGGTTCGATTTCGACATACCCTAAGAAGGGATTCGAAATTCGACTTCCTTATCCTAAGGAAGGTCGAATTTGACCTTAGGGTCAATTATAGGGTTTCGTTTGGTTGCGGTCGTAACCTTAAAGGTGTCTAGCAGATCCTTGGTTAAGACATTGTTCGTGTACGCACTTACGGAGGGTTTCTACTTTGGAATCTTGTTTCCGGAACTTTCCACATCATGGAGGAACTCGTCTACCGCAACGTGGTTAGTTTTCTTGTATTTACTTTAAGTTACTTATATTGCATTGCATGGAGATTCTGAACCGGACGCTAGAATTATTAAATGTTTTCTCTTTATGACACCACACGTTTTTTTAATAGCTGCTAACGGTTCATTAACACGTTTCCGCTGCTTACTCTGATTTGTAAATTTTTGATTTGTCACTAAACCGGGTCGGTCACCCGGCCCATTTTATGATATCCGGTTAATGAAATCCCAACAAAACAGTCTCGTCTTCACCTCTGATTTCATCCACCGCCCAAGAATACTTGGCTTGTTGGGATGTGGAACCGGCCACCCAAGTCAAATTTTTGACACGCATGTTCTTGAAGTTCGACATGACATTGCTACAAACGTGCCTTAAACAATACCGATGATGCCACCCGTCAATTTGGTTCACTGGATTAAGTATGCCTTGGTGACGGTCTGAAATGGTACACAAATCACCATGCCGCTGCGATCCGATATGATCTTGAAAGTGTTGTAAAAACCATCCCCAACTTTCATTCGACTCTTCATCAACCAAGGCAAAAGCGATAGGCAATAACTGTCCATTGGCGTTCTTCGTGACCACAGTTAGCAACTTACCCTTGTAGCTCCCTTTCAAATGAGTGTCATCGACAAAGATCACTGGAATACAACGTTGGAATGCTCTAGTTGCCGGACAGAATGCCCAAAAAACAAACTTGAATGTTTGTATATCACTTGATTTGCTTGGACAATGGAACCATTCCACAACGGTGTCTGGATTAGCACGCTGTAATTCAGCAATATACTTGGGCAATGCATCAAAGTTACTCGGCCAAGTTCCATACAACCTTTCAATTGCGATCCTTCTTGCATTCCACGCCTTGGCGTAGGTCACATCGACATTGAAAGTTTGTTTAACTTGTGCCTGGATGTGTCTCACTTGATAAGTTATTTTCGCCTTCACCTGGGCCAAAAATTCAGAAGCTATCATACTTGCTGTCATACATCGGTTGTCGTTAGCTACCACTTCTCCATAACAATTGTGACTCTCGACCTACTTTGTTATCTTAAAGAATCCTGAATTGTTTCTTCAAGATCCAATTACACCCCACCTACATGGAACCTGTGAGGTCCCAAATACGAGATGGTTAAACCCAGAAGTGTAAAATACAACAAGTCTAATAATCACTAGAATGGACTAGTATTACTTGAATATAAATGCAAGTATATAAACAAAGTAATACAAGACTAAAAGCAGTAAAATAAAGGTGGAACACAATGTAATATTTTCAAGTGTATTTTATTTATGATGTTAAATAAAATACAAGGTTGTGCGGAATCAAGATAATACAAATATGTAAGTATCCTAACAACCTATGAATTACAAGTGATCTATATTTGCCAAATAAACTCTTTGGATCGAGATACTTAAAGTTGTGAAGTATCCCTGTTTAAGATCGAGAGTATTTAGACAAATTCACCTTTTATGCTAAAAGTAATTTTAACGAAGAAATGACTTTGTATTTATAGGCAAACAATTTCACCAGTGAAATTGTGCCGTACAAATATGGTTGCATGCATTTAATGAACCGACAAGATCATTAAATGCATTGGTTAAGGTACAAGGATAAAGTCACATCAATATGACTTTATTCTTTTCACCAACCACTTTTACACACGTATAAACTTTGGTAAAGAACAAGTGGAATGTCCTTTGGAAAGTGTGTAAAGGCTAAAGTCAATTCCTCGATATCAGTGTTCAGACTTGTAAGGTCTAGAACACTGACAATCCTCCAGTGTACATATCTGGTAAGACTTCCAGTGGACTCCGCCATTTGTCAGTCTTCTTTATTCTGACTTCAGTCTTTGACTTCAGTGAGAACGTCTTTAGTAGAGTAGATCTGGACTGGGGTGAAGTCCAGTGAGCTAATCTGGAGAATACTCCAGATTTCCTATACAAGTATTTGCTCACTGGTCTTCCATTATTTCTGAACAAATCCTTAGAGGGACTCCAGATTCCAAGTCTGGAGTAGGTCCAGTAATATACCATTTCTGGACAGATCTTCAGTAAGGCTCCAGTAGTCGAGTCTGGAGCGAGTCCAGTAAATCTGGACCTAACAAATTCCCCCTATTTGTTTAGAAATAATGCAAGTGTTTTCAAGCTTATATCTATACAACTTTGTATGCTTGAAAAACACAAGTTTTGACTTAGTCTAAAAATTTAGGTTACTGGAAAACACTTTATAGATCATCAGTGTTTTCAGTTTCATCTTTTTGATTTCTTTTGAAAATCTCTATCATAATACATTCTTGTTCCAGTTTCTTAGAGGTGTCATCATCAGCAGTAGGAAACTCTGATGAACCTTCAACAGTTTGCTCTTCTCCTCCAGATATCATTTGTTCTTTTCCTTTTACAGATTTCAGCGTTGTTGGAATATCTGGGAAAGATTCAAACTGGGGCTCACTGGCATCAGTACCAGCAGCCTCTTCAACCTGCATAACGGCTTCAGTGCCAAGTGTTCTTTGTGCTAATTGTGCACTGGTATCAGTACCAGTCACTTGTTTTCGTTGCACGATGCTTTCAGTAGCAAAGGCTTTTTCAATAGCACTGGTAACAACTTCTTTCTTTTTCTTTGTCAAACCTTCTTGAACACCAGACGACTTTTCCCCCTTGGATTGATCTCCAGTTCTTGACTTGAGATCATTCCACAACTGTTCAAGCATATGTCTGTCCAGTTCACCAAACGTTCTTCCAGCCACTGGAGTTGTATCATTCACAACTTTTCTAAGTGCCTGCACTTCCTTTTTAACAAATTCAACTTCTTGAGGCAAGTGCTTTGGCAGCTCAGTGTTAACCATTTTCCACAACTGTTCAAGCATATGTCTGTCCAGTTCACCAAACGTTCTTCCAGCCACTGGAGTTGTATCATTCACAACTTTTCTAAGTGCCTGCACTTCCTTTTTAACAAATTCAACTTCTTGAGGCAAGTGCTTTGGCAGTAAGTTTTGGCAGACCCTTTATCTTCTTCCTGTACTCTATCTCCAGAGCACCAGCATTCTTCCTTATTTTCCTCTGGAGGTTCACCAGTTCCTCCTTTCTCTGCCTAATCAGTTCAGGTACACTGACACCATAAGTTACAGCATCATACAATTGTTCTTCTTCAGAGTACCTGGACCGAATGTGAACATCATCCAATGCATTCAGACATTGATGAACTCTGGGGTCATCCTTCATCTTCTTGAAGACATCAATATTTATGGCCAATCTGCCAGCATTATATGAATCCAGAGTTCCCATAATTGCCATCTCCCTTTGATGGGCCAGCAGTTCATCTTTTTGATTTCTTTTGAAAATCTCTATCATAATACATTCTTGTTCCAGTTTCTTAGAGGTGTCATCATCAGCAGTAGGAAACTCTGATGAACCTTCAACAGTTTGCTCTTCTCCTCCAGATATCATTTGTTCTTTTCCTTTTACAGATTTCAGCGTTGTTGGAATATCTGGGAAAGATTCAAACTGGGGCTCACTGGCATCAGTACCAGCAGCCTCTTCAACCTGCATAACGGCTTCAGTGCCAAGTGTTCTTTGTGCTAATTGTGCACTGGTATCAGTACCAGTCACTTGTTTTCGTTGCACGATGCTTTCAGTAGCAAAGGCTTTTTCAATAGCACTGGTAACAACTTCTTTCTTTTTCTTTGTCAAACCTTCTTGAACACCAGACGACTTTTCCCCCTTGGATTGATCTCCAGTTCTTGACTTGAGATCATTCCACAACTGTTCAAGCATATGTCTGTCCAGTTCACCAAACGTTCTTCCAGCCACTGGAGTTGTATCATTCACAACTTTTCTAAGTGCCTGCACTTCCTTTTTAACAAATTCAACTTCTTGAGGCAAGTGCTTTGGCAGCTCAGTGTTAACCATTTTCACAACTTCTGGCAACAGTCCATCTTGAATTGTTCGAAGAACAGACCCAGAAATCTCTTCAGTGATTTCTTTCAGCATACTGTTTCTGAACTTCTTAGCAACCTCATCACTGATGGTGCTAACAACTGCATTCTGATCAAGTGATGGCCTACTCTCCAATGAACTCACCCTGGTAACCATTTTCTTAACCTCATCTGTCAAACCTGCCAGTGGTTGTACAATTTTACTTTCCACTGCAGTCTGAACAGAACTGACTAGCCTTTCTTCTAATCCCTGGACTGCCACTTTTATATTTTCAGAATTGTTATTGGTGGCCAGTACCAGTTCATCCAGCTTTTCAAAAACAAGCTTCTCATTCCCAGCAAAAACATTCATTTCTGAAGCTAGATTATTTGATAATAAAGACTTGAAGTCAGAAATAACCTGGGATGAAGATTGCAGTGATCTCTCCAGGTCCGCCACCTTACTTAAAAGGCCTTGGACCTCGGCTGAAGACGAAGAGGAGGGACCACTGGGAGGATCAAGATTGGAAGCCATTCTGGTCATGAAAGGTACTTGTGTCCAGACCTCTTCAGAAGTAGTTTCAGCAGTTACAAC
The DNA here is from genome assembly GCA_034093135.1 of Erigeron breviscapus. Lineage (NCBI taxonomy): Eukaryota > Viridiplantae > Streptophyta > Magnoliopsida > Asterales > Asteraceae > Erigeron > Erigeron breviscapus. Next base: position 95,283,734 of record CM067170.1, on the reverse strand, counting down.
TGTTGAGTCCAGCACACGTGGTTCAGATAAGTCAACTGGGGTTTCAAGTGGTGGGGGTTGAGATTGTGAAATTTGAATTGTTGGTGGAGTGAAGTATGGAGTGGTTTGTGGAATTGAAGGTGGTGGTGGTGGTGGCATATTGGATTCTGGTGGAGGTGGTGGCATTTCTGGTAGACGCTCTATCTCTACTACATCATCTCCAAGAAAACTCATGTCAGTGTCAAAGTTATGACCTTCTGACATGGGTGAATCAGCTTCATCCCAAAAAGTTTCACCAACAGTCTGATCACCAGTCGGTTCACCAGCTTCTACATTCAGATCAATCTGAGCATCTTGCTCACCAGTTACTTGTTCATCAGCCTGAACAACTTGTTCTACCTGCTCATCAGTCTGTACAATCTCTATCTGCTCACCAGTTACTTGTTCATCAGCCTGAACAACTTGTTCTACCTGCTCATCAGTCTGTACAATCTCTATCTGCTCAACAGCCTGTACAACATCCTCTGTCTGTTCAACAACTTGTACATTTTCAACTTGTTCAACATTCTCTTCTGGTTCAAAAATTGGAGACCCATCTACATTCATAACATCACCAGGATGTCTTTCTGGATTCACCTGAACTCCATCTCTCATCAGACGCCTATTTGATCTTGGTCGTCTGGAAGGTTCAACATTTGGTTGTTGACTTTCAGGAGCCACTTGTCTTATGGGTTGTAGAGCTTCTATAATTTGAACATCTTGGTCACCAGAGGGTCCTTCACCAACTTGACCTCTACCTGGAGCCACTTCTACTTCTTCCCTTTGAAAAGAGAGCATGGTCTGAGGAATATCTACCTCATTCAGTGGAGATCTTAGGTTGGTCAGATCCCTCATATACTCACTCACAGAAAAGTGAGTAGTTTCATAATCGTACTGGTCTCCCAGAGTGCTTTTAAACAAAAGTGAAAGAAAACGGATATATGGAACAAAGGCTTTTCTACCTTTCACTTTAAGGCGCTCTACCAGATCATCAAACAGGATCTGAGCAAAATCCACTCTTAGTCCAAACCAGAGGCAGTAGGCAATCTGGAGGTTGACTGGACACTCCAGTATCACTGGTGGATTAGTCCAGTGAAGCATGCACTGATGGTACACTGGAGGGACACTCCAGTATCACTGGTGGATTAGTCCAGTGAAGCATGCACTGATGGTACACTGGAGGGACACTCCAGTATCACTGGTGGATTAGTCCAGTGAAGCATGCACTGATGGTACACTGGAGGGACACTCCAGTATCACTGGTGGATTAGTCCAGTGAAGCATGCACTGATGGTACACTGGAGGGACACTCCAGTATCACTGGTGGATTAGTCCAGTGAAGCATGCACTGATGGTACACTGGAGGGACACTCCAGTATCACTGGTGGATTAGTCCAGTGAAGCATGCACTGATGGTACACTGGAGGGACACTCCAGTATCACTGGTGGATTAGTCCAGTGAAGCATGCACTGATGGTACACTGGAGGGACACTCCAGTATCACTGGTGGATTAGTCCAGTGAAGCATGCACTGATGGTACACTGGAGGGACACTCCAGTATCACTGGTGGATTAGTCCAGTGAAGCATGCACTGATGGTACACTGGAGGGACACTCCAGTATCACTGGTGGATTAGTCCAGTGAAGCATGCACTGATGGTACACTGGAGGGACACTCCAGTATCACTGGTGGATTAGTCCAGTGAAGCATGCACTGATGGTACACTGGAGGGACACTCCAGTATCACTGGTGGATTAGTCCAGTGAAGCATGCACTGATGGTACACTGGAGGGACACTCCAGTATCACTGGTGGATTAGTCCAGTGAAGCATGCACTGATGGTACACTGGAGGGACACTCCAGTATCACTGGTGGATTAGTCCAGTGAAGCATGCACTGATGGTACACTGGAGGGACACTCCAGTATCACTGGTGGATTAGTCCAGTGAAGCATGCACTGATGGTACACTGGAGGGACACTCCAGTATCACTGGTGGATTAGTCCAGTGAAGCATGCACTGATGGTACACTGGAGGGACACTCCAGTATCACTGGTGGATTAGTCCAGTGAAGCATGCACTGATGGTACACTGGAGGGACACTCCAGTATCACTGGTGGATTAGTCCAGTGAAGCATGCACTGATGGTACACTGGAGGGACACTCCAGTATCACTGGTGGATTAGTCCAGTGAAGCATGCACTGATGGTACACTGGAGGGACACTCCAGTATCACTGGTGGATTAGTCCAGTGAAGCATGCACTGATGGTACACTGGAGGGACACTCCAGTATCACTGGTGGATTAGTCCAGTGAAGCATGCACTGATGGTACACTGGAGGGACACTCCAGTATCACTGGTGGATTAGTCCAGTGAAGCATGCACTGATGGTACACTGGAGGGACACTCCAGTATCACTGGTGGATTAGTCCAGTGAAGCATGCACTGATGGTACACTGGAGGGACACTCCAGTATCACTGGTGGATTAGTCCAGTGAAGCATGCACTGATGGTACACTGGAGGGACACTCCAGTATCACTGGTGGATTAGTCCAGTGAAGCATGCACTGATGGTACACTGGAGGGACACTCCAGTATCACTGGTGGATTAGTCCAGTGAAGCATGCACTGATGGTACACTGGAGGGACCCTCATATACTCACTCACAGAAAAGTGAGTAGTTTCATAATCGTACTGGTCTCCCAGAGTGCTTTTAAACAAAAGTGAAAGAAAACGGATATATGGAACAAAGGCTTTTCTACCTTTCACTTTAAGGCGCTCTACCAGATCATCAAACAGGATCTGAGCAAAATCCACTCTTAGTCCAAACCAGAGGCAGTAGGCAATCTGGAGATGAGTTTGATTTATCTGGTCCAACCCTCCAGAACTACCTCCCAAACATTCAACAATATGCGTGAAGAAGAATCTCCATGAGTCTGACAGTCTGCTCATGTAGACTGTTCCCTTTCTGGATAGCTGGCCATGCTCATCCACAATATCTGTGTGCCCCATCAGTCTGCACACTTCCCTTGTATTGATGCCAGAGGGAAGTTCAATGGGCAACTCATTCTGTTCAAAATAATTCAATTGTAGAACAGACCTGAGTGTACTAACAGAGAAACTTAAGGATCTGGTACCTCCCTTGAGAGTATAAGTAATTGATGAAATTTCATCATTATATTGCGCGGTGTACCAGAATTCACAAAGATAGTCATGGTACATTCTCCCTGGATTTAAGGTTAATGCACCATACAGAGGGCATGAGAGAAAGAATGTATTCAATCTCCCAATAATGGAACGGGCATTATGAACACTGGAAAGTGAGAGTTTTGCCATCCAGTTATTCATATTTATCCTTATGGCCTTAGCCTCAAAAGTAATATGGTGTGCCTTTTCAACATTGGCAACAGGAGCATATTCTGCAGCAAGCAGATTTTTCGGAGAGTTAGATTGTCTTGGTGCCATTTTATGATGAATAGATGAAGATGAAATTGAATATTTAGGGTTTTGATGAAGATTTGATGAAGAATTGAATGGAAATGGAGTTCAATGTTGTTTTTCATAATATGATCACGAATGAAGTGATACCTGAGATCAATGTGCTTCGTCTTGGAGTGCATGACTGGATTGTTCGAGATAGCAATGGCACTGGTATTATCACAAAAGATTGGGGTCTTTGAATACTTAATACCATAATCAAGCAACTGGTTCTTCATCCAGAGTATCTGAGCACAGCAACTGGCTGCAGATACGTATTCAGCTTCAGCAGTGGACAATGAAACTGAAGTTTGCTTCTTACTGGTCCAGCTGACCAGTTTGCCACCAAGGAAATGACATCCACCAGTAGTGGATTTCCTGTCTATCTTACAACCTGCATGATCTGAATCTGAATAACCCATTAGATCCATGCCTGAGCCTTTGGGATACCAAAGACCCAAACTGGGGACACCCTTAAGGTACTTCAGTATGCGCTTTACAGCAAGCATATGAGATTCCTTTGGATTAGACTGATATCTGGCACATAAACATGTTGAAAACATAATATCTGGTCTACTGGCAGTTAAATACATCAGTGAACCAACCATGCCTCTGTAGACAGTGGTGTTCACTGGTTTACCATCTGGATCAGATCTTCAGTAAGGCTCCAGTAGTCGAGTCTGGAGCGAGTCCAGTAAATCTGGACCTAACAGACTTTTTAAGAACAAAAATATATTTCAAGTCTTCCCCCTGGAATGTTGATCCAGAAATCTATTAATGCAAAGATAGTACACAATGGCGTTCGATATCTAAACAGTCATAGATTTATAAATCTTTAAATCAAGGATCCCTGATAGTACACAATGGCGTTCGATATCTAAACAGTCATAGATTTATAAATCTTTAAATCAAGGATCCCTGATAGTACACAATGGCGTTCGATATCTAAACAGTCATAGATTTATAAATCTTTAAATCAAGGATCAAGATAGTACACTAAGGCGTTCAATATCTAAACAGTCATAGATTTATAAATCTTTAAATCAAGGATCCCTGATAGTACACAATGGCGTTCGATATCTAAACAGTCATAGATTTATAAATCTTTAAATCAAGGATCCCTGATAGTACACAATGGCGTTCGATATCTAAACAGTCATAGATTTATAAATCTTTAAATCAAGGATCCCTGATAGTACACAATGGCGTTCGATATCTAAACAGTCATAGATTTATAAATCTTTAAATCAAGGATCCCTGATAGTACACAATGGCGTTCGATATCTAAACAGTCATAGATTTATAAATCTTTAAATCAAGGATCCCTGATAGTACACAATGGCGTTCGATATCTAAACAGTCATAGATTTATAAATCTTTAAATCAAGGATCCCTGATAGTACACAATGGCGTTCGATATCTAAACAGTCATAGATTTATAAATCTTTAAATCAAGGATCCCTGATAGTACACAATGGCGTTCGATATCTAAACAGTCATAGATTTATAAATCTTTAAATCAAGGATCCCTGATAGTACACAATGGCGTTCGATATCTAAACAGTCATAGATTTATAAATCTTTAAATCAAGGATCCCTGATAGTACACAATGGCGTTCGATATCTAAACAGTCATAGATTTATAAATCTTTAAATCAAGGATCCCTGATAGTACACAATGGCGTTCGATATCTAAACAGTCATAGATTTATAAATCTTTAAATCAAGGATCCCTGATAGTACACAATGGCGTTCGATATCTAAACAGTCATAGATTTATAAATCTTTAAATCAAGGATCCCTGATAGTACACAATGGCGTTCGATATCTAAACAGTCATAGATTTATAAATCTTTAAATCAAGGATCCCTGATAGTACACAATGGCGTTCGATATCTAAACAGTCATAGATTTATAAATCTTTAAATCAAGGATCCCTGATAGTACACAATGGCGTTCGATATCTAAACAGTCATAGATTTATAAATCTTTAAATCAAGGATCCCTGATAGTACACAATGGCGTTCGATATCTAAACAGTCATAGATTTATAAATCTTTAAATCAAGGATCCCTGATAGTACACAATGGCGTTCGATATCTAAACAGTCATAGATTTATAAATCTTTAAATCAAGGAAACCTGGTAGTTGTCTGACATAAACTTCTTCTTCAAGCTTTCCATTCAAGAAAGCACTCTTTACATCCATCTGGTAGACCTTGAACTGATGATAAGCAGCGAATGCTAAAAATATTCTGATCGCTTCAAGTCTAGCCACTGGAGCAAATGATTCATCAAAATCAACATCTGACTGGCAGTAGCCTTGTGCTACCAGTCTGGCCTTGTTTCTGATTACGTGGCCATCTTCATCTACCTTGTTCCTGAAGACCCATCTTGTTCCAATTGGTTCTTTCTTTCCAACTGGGAAAGGAACGAGATACCAGACCTTGTTCCTTTCAAACTGGTGAAGCTCTTCTTGCATAGCAGTCACCCAGCTTGGATCTTCCATAGCCTCGTCAATCTTCTTTGGTTCATTCAGTGATAAGAAACTGACATATAAGCATTGATCACTGGAGGCTCTTCTGGTCTGAACTCCTCTACTGGAGTCACCTATGATCTGATCAATAGGATGAGCTTTTGTCCATCTGGAGTACTGACCAGGATTGTTACTGACAATAATATCAGTGCAAGAATTCAGTTGAGTCTCCTCTGGTGTTGCTTCAGGAGGAGGATCTTCCCAGACTACTTCAGCATCTTCATCTGATTCATTTAAATCACGATTTGCATCATGAAATTCCTCATTTGAAGGTATTTCTTGAAGTACTGGTTCAGTATAGAATTCTTCATATGAAGACATTTCTGGTATATTTTCAACTGATACTGATACTGGGGGAGTAGTACGAACATCTGATCCAATATTAATTTCAGAGGGTAGTTTGAAAATAATGGAAGGATAGAATGGAGTACCACTGGAGCGTTTCTTTTTCTGAACAGGTTCCAGATCAGGATGACTGGAAACTGTGTCTTCTGAATCTTCTTTATTGTAGTTGATAGGATCAGATTCACAGAAGACAATTGGAGTTACTGGGGGAGTAGTACGAACATCTGATCCAATATTAATTTCAGAGGGTAGTTTGAAAATAATGGAAGGATAGAATGGAGTACCACTGGAGCGTTTCTTTTTCTGAACAGGTTCCAGATCAGGATGACTGGAAACTGTGTCTTCTGAATCTTCTTTATTGTAGTTGATAGGATCAGATTCACAGAAGACAATTGGAGTTACTGGGGAGTGTCAAGGGCTGGCTTCTTGTTGATTGCAGCATTTGATTCATCAAATGTGACATGAATTGACTCATGGACCTTCTCCAGTCTCTTGTTGTAGACTCTGAAGGCCTTGCGAATGGCTGAATAGCCTAAGAAATACCCTTCATCAGCTTTGGCATCAAATTTGCCTAGCTGACTGGAGTCGTTCAGGATGTAAACTGGACATCCAAAAACGTGAAAATAACCAATATTTGGTTTTCTATTTCTTAAGACTTCGTAGGCTGTCTTTTTGTGTCGCTTCACATACACTGACCGGTTCTGGGTGTGGCAAGCAGTAGCAATTGCTTCAGCCCAGAAACTGGTAGACAGACCAGATTCAGCAAGCATACTCCTGGCAGCTTCTATCAGCGTTCGATTCTTCCTTTCCACCACTCCATTCTGTTCTGGAGAGCGGGCTGATGAGAAATTCTGGGAGATGCCAGTGTCAGTACAGAATGACTCCAGAGTTGCATTCTGGAATTCTGTTCCATTGTCACTTCTTAACTGACACACCTTTCGACTGTACTTGAGCTCAATTTGCTTGATAAGACTGATGATTTCAGCAGCAGCTTCACTTTTAGACCTGAGAAAGATAACCCAACAATATCTGGAAAATTCATCTACTATAACCAGGGTGTATCTTTTACCAGCACGAGTCTGAACATTCACTGGACCAAAGAGGTCCATATGAAGCATATGAAGAGGTTCAGATATGCTGAAATTCTGTCTGGTCTTGAAACTGGTACGTTTTTGCTTTCCCATCTCACATCCTGGACATGGCCTTTCCTTTTTGAAGGAAACTGAAGGTATCCCATCTGCAAGTTGTTTTCTGGACAACTTATTAATATTCTTGAAATTTAAATGGGATAACCTTTTATGCCATAACCAGTTTGTGTCTTCATCAGCTTGAGTATAGAAACACTGCTCAGAAGGAGAGCTTTCCATATCCAGCACGTACACATTCCCTTTTCTGGGAGCAATCAACACTACCTTCCAGTCCTTGTTGAATACGATACCCTGAGCAATATTGAATAGAACTTGATATCCATCATCACACAGTTGGCTTACACTGATCAGGTTATATTTCAAACCATTCACAAATGCAACACGTCTGAACTTGACTTGTCCATTGTTCAGAACACCGTATCCCTCAGTCTTTCCACAACCATCATTTCCAAAAGTAATGGAGGGTCCATCAGAAATGGTGAACTCCTCCAGCAGGGTCTTACATCCGGTCATCGTCCTGCCAGCTGCACTGTCAAGATACCAGATATATTTCTTACGATCGCCCTGCACATCCACCAGATATTATCAGTTAGATTTGGGAACCCATCGACTGATGGGTTCACTGGACCTCCCTTATAGGTCCCTGGGGCAATCTGGTTTAGTTCACTTTCTTCAACAGTGGTCTTAGTTGAAAAGACCACTGGGGTTGATAGTTTTGAAACCTTTTTCTTTTTCTCAACTGGAGAAATAGATTTATCTTTCTTTGCAAAAGGTTTTGTATTTTGTCTAGGGCCAGATGAAGTACCCTCAATAAAGTTTAATCTTGCATTAAAACTTTGAAATTGACGAGTCAGTAAAGTTTAATCTGGCTCTCTAACCTTGACTTTAGCCTTTCCAGTTCTAGGCTTAGGTAGGGGATTGGTCTGAGGCAAAGGTTTCTTCAGATTGACCTTTTGAACTGGAGCAGTCATCTGGAATGCTCCAGTCTTAACCTCTGGGGATTGAACTGGGAAAATATTGGCCTTGGGAGTTACAGGCTCATCATAAACAGTGGTGGGCCTGAACCCCTCTGGTAAACGATCAAGTACTGGTATTAATGATGCTACATGAGTATTTCCATCCAAATATGCACGTTTTTGTGTGGGAAATTGATTTACTCCAGCATCATATGGCTTTCTGGTTTCAAGCCATGATTTAATCACCAGTTTTTCTTTCTCTAAAATGACTTCAAGATCTTGTTTTTCTTGAATCAATTGTTCAGTTACCAGAACCTGGGCTTGAAATGCCAGTTCAATGTCTTGAAGTTCTTTTAATTTTGATTTTAAAACAGTTATTTCAGAAAAATCTGTTTCTAGACCATTTACACAGTCAGATCTAACAGTTTCAACAAATATTAAATCAGAATTAAGAGCTTCAGCGATGTCCAGTTTTAATTCTTGGTCAGTTGCAGTATCATAATCACTAACCTTTTTGATAACAATGTCCACCCATCGTCCAGATGTGACATCTTCCTTCACCAGGTGCTCTTCGTCTGCCAGAGCCATGTAACAGCAATCTCTTTCTTCTTCTTCATCAGCAGATGAGTCATCAGAAGGAACCCATTTTTATTCAGTTGTTGCAATCATGCACTTATTATTATTTTCCATATTTTGTGCCATGAGAGCAATTTGAGCCTTAAGCTTTTTGTATTTAGATTTATAGCTATCATCAGGCTTATTATTTGAAGAGAATGGACCAGGCTTGGATACAAACTGGCTGGACTTGCACTCTTTCATGAAATGACCTTTTCTGCCACACTTAAAGCATGTCAGATTGGTCTTATCAGTTGAAGAACTGGATGCAAATTGTCCAGATGGCCTATTTGCTCTTGCTTTGAAACGGTTAAACGTTTTAGCAATCATTGCAACAAGGTCATCATCATCAGTTTCATCACAACAGTCTGGAGAGATTTGACTGGATTCTCCAGAATCCATGAGTTCAGACACCATCTTCTTCATAGAAAATACATTCTCGGAAGATATCAGTGCTGTACTTTGTGGTTCAGTATGACTAACCACAATAGGACTACTGGAGGCATGGTTATAAGCATCTTGTTCTGCCACAACTCTTTGAGCCTGATTTTCTTCAGTGTACCTGAAGGCTCCATATAAAGTTGAAAGAGTATGTGTGTGCAGAGTTTTACCTTGTCGTAAGACCAGGATCATGTGAGACCATTTGGTGGGCAGAATATCACAAAATTTCTCCAGAAGTATATCCTTGTCTTTTTCAACCCCGAGACCTCTCAACTGGTTTATGATACTCATAAATCTGGTGTAAGTACCAGTGAGAGACTCATTAGGTTGAGCAAAAAATGACTCATACCTCTTGTTTAAGGAGACCTTTCTGGTGACAATGGTGTCATCTCCTCCTTCATGCTGGTTTAAAAGTTCATCCCACATGGTTTTAGCACTAGGAAAAAGAACTAGTGTGGGAATTAGGGTTTCTGGAACGGCCCCGAGGATCATGTTTTTGAGAAGGGTATCTAGATTTACCAATCTCCTCTCCTCTTCTGACCAATGTTCCTCCCTCTTTTCCCGACCTCTTCTAGAACCAGTAGGATCAAGAAGAGCATTGAGAGGTGATGTGGGAACATAAGGTCCTTCATTTAAAATTTTCATCATGTTCCTCTCAATACCAGTGATATGTAATATCATCCTAGCTTTCCACGTACCAAATTCATCGCTATTCCCACTGAATTTAGGAACAAGATTATTTGAATAGTGCACATGCACATGTGGAGAAGCAGGAGTAGGAGGAGGAGGTGGTGGATTAGTGTTAACAGGTGGTTCATTATTTTGATCATTAGCATTAGCATTAGGATCAGGACCAAAATTAAAATTTCCTTGAGTATTTTCTGAGTTGGCCATCAAAGAAACAAATTTAGGCAATGTTTAGCCTTCTGCTCTGATACCAATTGTGAGGTCCCAAATACGAGATGGTTAAACCCAGAAGTGTAAAATACAACAAGTCTAATAATCACTAGAATGGACTAGTATTACTTGAATATAAATGCAAGTATATAAACAAAGTAATACAAGACTAAAAGCAGTAAAATAAAGGTGGAACACAATGTAATATTTTCAAGTGTATTTTATTTATGATGTTAAATAAAATACAAGGTTGTGCGGAATCAAGATAATACAAATATGTAAGTATCCTAACAACCTATGAATTACAAGTGATCTATATTTGCCAAATAAACTCTTTGGATCGAGATACTTAAAGTTGTGAAGTATCCCTGTTTAAGATCGAGAGTATTTAGACAAATTCACCTTTTATGCTAAAAGTAATTTTAACGAAGAAATGACTTTGTATTTATAGGCAAACAATTTCACCAGTGAAATTGTGCCGTACAAATATGGTTGCATGCATTTAATGAACCGACAAGATCATTAAATGCATTGGTTAAGGTACAAGGATAAAGTCACATCAATATGACTTTATTCTTTTAACCAACCACTTTTACACACGTATAAACTTTGGAAAAGAACAAGTGGAATGTCCTTTGGAAAGTGTGTAAAGGCTAAAGTCAATTCCTCGATATCAGTGTTCAGACTTGTAAGGTCTAGAACACTGACAATCCTCCAGTGTACAGATCTGGTAAGACTTCCAGTGGACTCCGCCATTTGTCAGTCTTCTTTATTCTGACTTCAGTCTTTGACTTCAGTGAGAACGTCTTCAGTAGAGTAGATCTGGACTGGGGTGAAGTCCAGTGAGCTAATCTGGAGAATACTCCAGATTTTCTATACAAGTATTTGCTCACTGGTCTTCCATTATTTCTGAACAAATCCTTAGAGGGACTCCAGATTCCAAGTCTGGAGTAGGTCCAGTAATATACCATTTCTGGACAGATCTTCAGTAAGGCTCCAGTAGTCGAGTCTGGAGCGAGTCCAGTAAATCTGGACCTAACAGAACCCGGTCCATAACACCACGATAATTCTTCCCTCTGCTCATGCATTGTGCTTTCCAATAACGTAGCCTCGAATCTTGAATAATAAGTTCTCTGTTTTCTCTTATGTTCCAAAGCCTAACAGCGTATACAAGTTCGGCCTTGTTTTGAAAAAACATTCCTTTTTGTATCACATTTCTTTCTTTAGACCAAAATACCATATCTTCATCAACTTCGTTGAATGGCATAAGACGATCATCATCATCATCATCTTCAAGATCTGTTGTTGTTGCTGATCAACGGGACCTTGTACATGTCCTACCCCTTCATCTCCAGAGACATCTCCATCAACGTCTATGGTATCATCACTGGTATAAGGTGCCTCATCACCAGATTCATCAAGTGATGCAACGTCATCTTCATCATCTTCATCGTCTTCATTGTGTTCATCTTCTCATTATCTTCATCTTCTTCATTATCTTCATCTTCTTCATTATCTTCTGACTCGTTACTCGGTTGAAAGAAACATTGACTTTGAGTCAAGCTTAGCAACTGGTTCGTAAAAGTAGGCTCGAACTTCACTTCAAATTGTGCATCACCAAGATGATAAATCATTCACAAAGTATTATCAATAGTAATTAAATTTCTAAAAGGAATACCCTTAAATTCATACCATAAATATAATTGCAATTTGAAAGCTTGTTTTGAAACACCAAAACAACTGTAAGTGGCATCACAAATTTCTGAATAACTCATTCTTTGAAAAACTTGAAAACTTCTTCTTTTTGATGCATCTGTTGTTAGAAGGATCCCATTTACGAATGATACACAATCATCCCAAATTAACTGCACCATAATTGGGTTAAATGATGAAGATGCCATTTTGTTTTTAGGAATTTAGTTGACTGTAGGTGTTTGAAAGTATATAATGAGTATTGATAATGCTTGAAAGTATGCTTCTGAAAGTGTATATACACATCTAATATATAATAGGGTTACACAAGTTACGGTTTCATGCGGCATCGACACGTGTTAGGGTTTTGTGAGTCCGGATTTCCCAAACCCTGATTCAAGCATATGTCGCTATCTACTGCTTCAGTAAAACAAGTATGTTGCTCCACGTCAAATCATGTCAGCCCACTGCGAGTCCGGGGTTGGGAAAACCGGACTCAAAATTCGAATTTTGAGTCCCGGGATGCGAAAACCGGTTTGGACCTAATATATTGAGTACGGGTTTAGGAAACCCGGATTTACTAGTTCTATAAAAAAAAATTCCCAAAACTACTTTGACAAACACCCCTAAAATATGTCTATTTTCAATAAAATTTCATAACAATTGCGTATTATTTGTTGGGGAATACAGAATTCCAATGAGATATAACAGGATATAATATAAATGATCGCTTTCAGATTGAATCATGATCACATCGGATATGGTAACGTCTCATTGTGTTCATCTTCTCATTATCTTCATCTCTTCATTATCTTCATCTTCTTCATTATCTTCATCTTCTTCATTATCTTCATCTTCTTCATTATCTTCATCTTCTTCATTATCTTCATCTTCTTCATTATCTTCATCTTCTTCATTATCTTCATCTTCTTCATTATCTTCATCTTCTTCATTATCTTCATCTTCTTCATTATCTTCATCTTCTTCATTATCTTCATCTTCTTCATTATCTTCATCTTCTTCATTATCTTCATCTTCTTCATTATCTTCATCTTCTTCATTATCTTCATCTTCTTCATTATCTTCATCTTCTTCATTATCTTCATCTTCTTCATTATCTTCATCTTCTTCATTATCTTCATCTTCTTCATTATCTTCATCTTCTTCATTATCTTCATCTTCTTCATTATCTTCATCTTCTTCATTATCTTCATCTTCTTCATTATCTTCATCTTCTTCATTATCTTCATCTTCTTCATTATCTTCATCTTCTTCATTATCTTCATCTTCTTCATTATCTTCATCTTCTTCATTATCTTCATCTTCTTCATTATCTTCATCTTCTTCATTATCTTCATCTTCTTCATTATCTTCATCTTCTTCATTATCTTCATCTTCTTCATTATCTTCATCTTCTTCATTATCTTCATCTTCTTCATTATCTTCATCTTCTTCATTATCTTCATCTTCTTCATTATCTTCATCTTCTTCATTATCTTCATCTTCTTCATTATCTTCATCTTCTTCATTATCTTCATCTTCTTCATTATCTTCATCTTCTTCATTATCTTCATCTTCTTCATTATCTTCATCTTCTTCATTATCTTCATCTTCTTCATTATCTTCATCTTCTTCATTATCTTCATCTTCTTCATTATCTTCATCTTCTTCATTATCTTCATCTTCTTCATTATCTTCATCTTCTTCATTATCTTCATCTTCTTCATTATCTTCATCTTCTTCATTATCTTCATCTTCTTCATTATCTTCATCTTCTTCATTATCTTCATCTTCTTCATTATCTTCATCTTCTTCATTATCTTCATCTTCTTCATTATCTTCATCTTCTTCATTATCTTCATCTTCTTCATTATCTTCATCTTCTTCATTATCTTCATCTTCTTCATTATCTTCATCTTCTTCATTATCTTCATCTTCTTCATTATCTTCATCTTCTTCATTATCTTCATCTTCTTCATTATCTTCATCTTCTTCATTATCTTCATCTTCTTCATTATCTTCATCTTCTTCATTATCTTCATCTTCTTCATTATCTTCATCTTCTTCATTATCTTCATCTTCTTCATTATCTTCATCTTCTTCATTATCTTCATCTTCTTCATTATCTTCATCTTCTTCATTATCTTCATCTTCTTCATTATCTTCATCTTCTTCATTATCTTCATCTTCTTCATTATCTTCATCTTCTTCATTATCTTCATCTTCTTCATTATCTTCATCTTCTTCATTATCTTCATCTTCTTCATTATCTTCATCTTCTTCATTATCTTCATCTTCTTCATTATCTTCATCTTCTTCATTATCTTCATCTTCTTCATTATCTTCATCTTCTTCATTATCTTCATCTTCTTCATTATCTTCATCTTCTTCATTATCTTCATCTTCTTCATTATCTTCATCTTCTTCATTATCTTCATCTTCTTCATTATCTTCATCTTCTTCATTATCTTCATCTTCTTCATTATCTTCATCTTCTTCATTATCTTCATCTTCTTCATTATCTTCATCTTCTTCATTATCTTCATCTTCTTCATTATCTTCATCTTCTTCATTATCTTCATCTTCTTCATTATCTTCATCTTCTTCATTATCTTCATCTTCTTCATTATCTTCATCTTCTTCATTATCTTCATCTTCTTCATTATCTTCATCTTCTTCATTATCTTCATCTTCTTCATTATCTTCATCTTCTTCATTATCTTCATCTTCTTCATTATCTTCATCTTCTTCATTATCTTCATCTTCTTCATTATCTTCATCTTCTTCATTATCTTCATCTTCTTCATTATCTTCATCTTCTTCATTATCTTCATCTTCTTCATTATCTTCATCTTCTTCATTATCTTCATCTTCTTCATTATCTTCATCTTCTTCATTATCTTCATCTTCTTCATTATCTTCATCTTCTTCATTATCTTCATCTTCTTCATTATCTTCATCTTCTTCATTATCTTCATCTTCTTCATTATCTTCATCTTCTTCATTATCTTCATCTTCTTCATTATCTTCATCTTCTTCATTATCTTCATCTTCTTCATTATCTTCATCTTCTTCATTATCTTCATCTTCTTCATTATCTTCATCTTCTTCATTATCTTCATCTTCTTCATTATCTTCATCTTCTTCATTATCTTCATCTTCTTCATTATCTTCATCTTCTTCATTATCTTCATCTTCTTCATTATCTTCATCTTCTTCATTATCTTCATCTTTTTCATTATCTTCATCTTTTTATTTAAATTAATCATTTCGTGATCAAATTAATTAATATATTACTTTAATATAATAATTAATAGTATAGAGTTACCGTGTCATTTCGTGTGACCCCGTAGGCTTAAATTACTTCCGGGCATGCGTTTATTATAACGTGATCACATACCAACAGCTCCCACTTGAGCATGTTATCATAAAGGCAATAACATTGGTTAGCGTCTAGCAACACGCCAATGCTCCCGAAAAAATTTAAGGATAGTTTCTTAAATTATCTTTTGAAATGATTTAGTCTTTAATATCCCTTTGTTTCAGATACCCTTGTTAATTATGAATATGGATCAATGTCATTTCATAATTTAACGATTCTGTTTCTCATTTCTACAATTAATCAAGATTACCAAATTAGTCAAGACCACCTCTTGAGTTTATTTGGGTATGCGCATACAAACATCTTAATTAATCAATGAGGGCGCCAAATGGTATCATACTTCAGTTGCAAATTGAAGGAACAAATTCTATATTGACTACACGTGTTAGTCATGTCGTTTCACTACATTTCTGAAAATAGCCCTTTATTACTACCTTGTTCAGGACAGTTAGAACTATATCTAGAAAATGCAATCCACACATGCATAACCTGCTTGTATATCAAGTCTAAGGATAAATAAAGCAACCATTTCACGAATTTCACTTAATGACGCCGATCCATAAAATGACAATTCGTTACGTGGGGTAAGTCCGATATTCACCTCTTTGAATACCATGTGAGTTTAGCAGACCATCTCCAAATATTCCCTTAAATATTTCAACCAATCTCTCACATTTGTCTTAGTTTAACTATATTCCCATATAGTTAATCGATAATGGACGTTTAGAATATATCAAAAAATATTCATGGATTAAAACATGCAAATATAGGACACAATTATTATAACATGATCACATACCAACAGCTCCCACTTGAGCATGTTATCATAAAGGCAATAACATTGGTTAGCGTCTAGCAACACGCCAATGCTCCCGAAAAAATTTAAGGATAGTTTCTTAAATTATCTTTTGAAATGATTTAGTCTTTAATATCCCTTTGTTTCAGATACCCTTGTTAATTATGAATATGGATCAATGTCATTTCATAATTTAACGATTCTGTTTCTCATTTCTACAATTAATCAAGATTACCAAATTAGTCAAGACCACCTCTTGAGTTTATTTGGGTATGCGCATACAAACATCTTAATTAATCAATGAGGGCGCCAAATGGTATCATACTTCAGTTGCAAATTGAAGGAACAAATTCTATATTGACTACACGTGTTAGTCATGTCGTTTCACTACATTTCTGAAAATAGCCCTTTATTACTACCTTGTTCAGGACAGTTAGAACTATATCTAGAAAATGCAATCCACACATGCATAACCTGCTTGTATATCAAGTCTAAGGATAAATAAAGCAACCATTTCACGAATTTCACTTAATGACGCCGATCCATAAAATGACAATTCGTTACGTGGGGTAAGTCCGATATTCACCTCTTTGAATACCATGTGAGTTTAGCAGACCATCTCCAAATATTCCCTTAAATATTTCAACCAATCTCTCACATTTGTCTTAGTTTAACTATATTCCCATATAGTTAATCGATAATGGACGTTTAGAATATATCAAAAAATATTCATGGATTAAAACATGCAAATATAGAACACAATTATTATAAAATGAAACATTCATACCAAGTATCATAATTCATTTATTAAAATAACAATCGTTTAACATCCCATTATCCAAATACCAATCACAGATTTACATGATATAACTAGCAAAATCTAAGACCTATGCCCTCGGCATGCTTATTGAGCTTTCCTTTTGACAAAGCCTTTGTAAAAAGATCTGATAAGTTACAATCTGTGTGAACTTTGAGTAAATTGATTTCACGTGATTCGATTCGCTCACGAACATAGTGATATCTTCTTTGGTAATGTCTGGCACCTTTCTGAACTCCAGGTTCATTGGCAATGATAATTGCTCCCGAATTATCACAGTACAGATCCATAGGTGAGTTATTTGAGGGCATCACGTCAAGCCCAGAAATAAACTTTCTGATCCAGACAGCTTCCATGGCTGCATCCGAAGCAGCTATATACTCAGACTCTGTAGCAGACATAGCAACTGTAGATTGTTTCTTGCTCTTCCAATCTACTGCACCTCCATTTAAAGTGAAGACATATCCTGACTGAGATTTTGTATCATCTTTATCAGTCTGAAATCCAGCATCACAGTATCCAGTTACTTTGAGCTCTGCATCGGGATTTCCTCCATACACCAAGAATAATTCTTTAGTAGCACGCATGTACTTCAGAATGTTCTTCACAGCAGTCCAATGATCCTCTCCAGGATTTTGCTGATAGCGGCTAACTATATTTTGCGCGAACGCAATATCAGGTCTAGTGCATCTTACCGCATACATGATAGATCCCACAGCCGAAGCATAAGGAATTCTTTTCATACGCTCCACCTCTTCAGGTGTAGAAGCACCGTTCTTGCTAGATAAATTAAGTCCTTCTTGCATCGGCAAATTCCCGCGCTTAGAATTCTCCATCTTGAATCTCTTCAAGATTTTATCTATATAAGCACTTTGACTTAATCCAATCAACCGTTTACTTCTATCTCTATAGATCTTGATTCCAAGAATAAATGCCGCTTCACCCAAGTCTTTCATAGCAAAACACTTTCCAAGATAAGATTTAACGTCTTTCAACATTGGAATGTGATTTCCTATTATCAATATGTCATCTACATACAAGACAAGGAAAGTAACATTACTCCCACTAGCTTTGCGATATACACATGGCTCATCAGGATTTTGAGCAAAACCAAACTTTTTGATCTCCTCATCAAACCTTTTATTCCAACTCCTTGATGCTTGCTTCAATCCATAAATGGACCTTTGAAGTTTGCATACCTTGTCGGGATGTTTTGGATCGACAAAACCTTCTGGTTGTACCATATAGACTTCCTCATCTAGAAAACCATTTAAGAAAGCGGTTTTGACATCCATTTGCCATATCTCATAGTCATAGTACGCTGCTATGGCTAAGATGATCCTAATAGCTCTAATGTCCGCAACGGGAGAAAAGGTTTCCTCATAATCAACTCCGAAAAGTTGAGTATAACCTTTTGCCACAAGACGAGCTTTATAGGTGTGTACATTTCCATCCATGTCGGTCTTCTTCTTGAAGATCCATTTACACCCAACGGTTCTACCATTTGGTGGAAAATCAACCAAGTTCCAGACTTGATTATCTTTCATGGATTTTATTTCCACATTCGCAGCTTCAAGCCATTTTTCAGATTCCGAATCTGATAATGCAGCTTTGAAATTAGGAGGTTCATTTAAGTCTCCTACTACGTGTTCTTCAGACTCAATCATAAGATTTAATCTTTCACGAGCACGTATTGTCCTTGAGGACCTACGAAGTGGAATCGCTTCATCTTCAACTTGAAGTTCATCTTGAGATTCATCTCTTTGAACATTCCCCCCCCCCAAGTTGATGATTGCTAGTATTTTCAGAAGTTGACACATCTTCTTGAGCCTCATCAAGTTCAACAATCCTCCCACTATCTTCTTGAGATATGAGTTTCCTTTCAAGGAACTCAGCAAATCGAGAAACCTTAACAGTGTTTTCGGTAGGAAAGTAGAAGTAGTAACCCATTGTTTCCTTTGGGTATCCTACAAAGATGCACTTAACAGATCTAGATTCGAGTTTGTCAGGCGTATCTCGTTTCACGAGTGCCTTACATCCCCAGACCTTTAAGTAAGACAACTTGGGAACACTCCCATGCCACAATTCATGCGGTGTCTTATCAACCTTCTTGGTTGGAACCATATTGAGAATGCGAACAGCAGTCTCTAGGGCATAATCCCAAAACGAAAAAGGAAGAGTTGTATGATTCATCATTGATCGAACCATTTCTAACAAGGTTCGATTTCTCCTCTCCGATACACCATTATGCTGTGGAGTATATGGAGGAGTAAGCTGTTGAACTATTCCACAAGCTTTAAGATAATCTTTAAACTCTTGGCTTAAGTATTCACCACCTCGATCCGAACGAAGAATCTTGATGGTTCTACTGAGTTGATTCTCTACTTCACTTTTAAATTCCTTGAATGTTTCAAAGACTTCATGTTTATGTTTAAGCAAGTAAACATAACCATAACAACTGAAATCATCCGTAAAAGTGATGAAGTAGCTAGCACCTTTCCTTGACACATGTTTAAATGGGCCACATACATCCGTATGTATTAGTCCAAGTAGTTCTTTTGCCCTCTCCGGTTTATTTGGAAAAGGTTTTCTTGTCATTTTGCCGGAAACACAAGATACACATTCGTCAAATGAATCATCATTTGTTTGTAAGAGTCCATCTCTTTGAAGCCTTTCAATGCGTTTCTTGCCAACATGAGCAAGACGACAATGCCAAAGATAAGTCGAGTCCAAATTGGTCTTGACTCATTTGCTAACATTATACATTGAATTATCCTTTGAATCACAACCATGCATATCAATTTCATAAATACCATCACAAGCAATAGCATTAAAATAATGAATATTATTTCGTGAAACTGAAATACCAATATCATTAAAAACATTAATGAATCCGTTGTTTTTCAACAAAGAAACTGAAATGACACCTCTAGTAATAGACGGTGCATAATGACAATTGTCTAAAACAATGACTAAACCAGTAGGTAAAACTAAATGATAGTCGCCTATTTCTTCTACAGCTGCCGGTAGGCCATTTCCCACGAACAGTTGTAAAGATCCTGGTTTTAGTTTCCTTCTCCTTCTAAGCCCCTGTAAACAATTACAGATATGAGTACCACACCCGGTGTCGTAAACCCATGAATTACGCTTAGAAAAGGAATATAATTCAATTGTGAAGATACCTGAAGTACTGGTCAAACCAGTTTGCTTCTTCTTCAACTCAGTTAGATACTTAGAACAATTCCGCTTCCAATGTCCCACTTCATTGCAGTGATAACATGTTTGGTCCTTAGCGGGATGTTCCTTTTTCGCTGGAGGGGTCTTCTTAGGTTTAGGAGAGGCAACTTGCTTTCCTTCACCTCGATTCTTGCCCTTTCCTTTTGGTTGTTTCCCTTTCTAGATCTTTCCCCCTTTGATCGTGAGAACTTGGGGTGTGGCAGACTTCTTTGGAAGCTTCTTTTCATACTCATTCTCCATGGCATGAAGTTCAGCAATGGTTTTATTCATGCTATGCATGATGTAATTGCGCACAAATTCCTCAAAATCCTTAGATAAAGACTTGAGAATCATGCCAATAGCAATAGGCTGAGGATAAGCATAATTAAACCTTTCCAATTGCTCAAAATACCTCTTCATCTTGAGTATATGAGGACTAACCGGTGTTCCTTGCTCGTGTCGCAAGTCATGAAGTGTGTCAACTAGGTCGAACAACTCCACTCCCGCTTGCTTTTCGTACAAAGACTTGAGCTCGATAATCATATCACGAGGAAAATAATTTTCAAATTGCTTTTGAAGATCAACATTCATGCTTCCCAACATCAGACAAGCAACATCATTGTGTCTATCATACGCAGCAGTGTATGCAGCCAACTCTTCAGTTGTAGCATTAGCTCCCGGAACAACGGGTGTCTGCTCTTCAAGGATTTCAGTTTTCTTTTCAGCTCTTAGAACTATTCTTAGCTGACGAAACCAATCATTGAAGTTAGGTCCAGAAAGTTTTTCTCTTTCTATCATCGACCTGAAAGCCGATTGGTGTATGTTTTGAGAAGGATTTGTTGTTGCCATCTACAAAACAGACAAAAGTTCAATTATCGGTTTTTCGATAATAATCCTTAAGAAATGTAATTTACCCTTGTTAAATTCATTTAACAATTAATTTCATTAAGGCTAGGATCCAATTGACATACAATCATTTCATCTGTTGATCAGCTAGAAATGACGGTACTCAAAAGGTAATCGACGATCAATAATTGCATTCATGCAATTCCTAGAGATATGGAACTTACAACAACACTTTAAAGGGGTATTAAGTGTTTTGTAAACATGTTTTGTCCCATCTTATGCCACGGGTCAAGGATCTTACCTCTTAACTCGTTTTAAGTCGCCCAATTAAGAACATGTAAATATTCCACCACCGGTCTCAGGGTGGAGTGGTAATTTACCTTGAAGAGATACAATTCGCCTACGGTCTCACGTAGGAGCGAAAAGCACTGGCAAGTGTTCTTAGCAAAGTGGGTGGCAATGACTTAACTTTAAATGGGTAATGCATTTGATGTGAATCAAAAGTTTATGTATGAAGACTCATGCAAATCTTCATAACATAATGTTTAATAAAATCATTTTTATAGTCTTAGTAACACAAGAGAGCTCGGTAGCTCCATTTG
Organism: Erigeron breviscapus; assembly: GCA_034093135.1. Classification (NCBI taxonomy): domain Eukaryota; kingdom Viridiplantae; phylum Streptophyta; class Magnoliopsida; order Asterales; family Asteraceae; genus Erigeron; species Erigeron breviscapus. The sequence continues at coordinate 95,261,950 of CM067170.1, read as the reverse complement.
AACGCACAAAGAAGCGCAAGGGCAAAGGTTTGAGAAGGACGCAATTAAAAACCCGCCCTTTTAGGAGGCTAGCGCACTCCGACTTATAAATAAATCATGTCAATTCACTAACTCAAAACTTGCCATGAGGGTTTCAATCTCCATTGAATTAGGTTAATTTTAATTAAACAAAAAAAACTCTTATTTTTATTTAATTTAATCCGATTTTTAATTAAAAAAATAAGAAAACAACTTTTAATTATTTAACAATTAATTAAAAATCAACCAACCCTTAACCTCCCTTCAAGTTTTGATCTTTGTAACTAATAGATCACATATGTGGCTCGTGATACCACTGTTAGAATATGCGAACATAAATCATATAAATATTCACATATAATCACGAGTATGCGCAACAGAAGAATCGAATATGCAATCACATTAATTAACAAAGAGAGAATCAAAACATGTACCTTATGCAAAGCTTCCAATAAAATCAATAATAATAAGATTATTATTGTTGTAGGGTTTAAAGTAAAACCCCTCACGATCGCACACTAGACACCCCTTATACCGTATGCTAGTACCCCGATCACGATCAAACAACCCTTTGCTTGTACCCTCTAAAAGTCGAACCAAAGCAAAACCAAAAACCCCTTGACTTGCTACCTACGGCCGAACCAAATAAGAGAGGAAGAGAGGAGAGAATTTTTATGTAAAGGAATATCTAAACCCTTGGAATTAAGCCCCCTTTATATAGGGATATATCTAGGGTTTTTATCCTTGGTGGGCAAGTAATCTCAAGGCTTTTCAAGCCTTGAAATTTTCGGCCCAACCCATTAGGAATTAGAGCCCAACTCTAATTTCCTAATTTCACATTTTAACCTCCTTTTAATTAATTAAATAAAATTAACCCTTAATTTATTTAAATTAATCATTTCGTGATCAAATTAATTAATATATTACTTTAATATAATAATTAATAGTATAGAGTTACCGTGTCATTTCGTGTGACCCCGTAGGCTTAAATTACTTCCGGACATGCGTTTATTATAACGTGATCACATACTAACAAATTCTTCCTAACAGTTACGATATCAATTGCTCATCAATTTTGTTACATCACCACGTCAGGACATCTAAAGTCTAAAGTGACAAACAAGCTAACTGATTCTTTCTAACAAGTACTTCATTGTTACTACTCCGTCCCATTAAAAATGTCACATTTTTAATTTTTAAAGTATAACTTTTCCAACTTTTACTTTAAATAATTTTGTTTTGTGTTAAATAATACTTGTTTAAAGATATATGAATTGATTGTATTTTAGACAACTTTTCATTGGTATAATTTATATCAAGTTTTAAAAAATAAAAGATCAAATATTTGAGATCAAATTAGGACATTTTTTATTGGACGGATGGAGTATATTTTAGTGGGAAATGATATAATTAACATTTATTCTTATACCTTTACTATAATTGTGACTCGTATGACTTCCCTATTTTATTATTCTTATCCGGCCATTTTACTAGATTAAAATAAAAAACAAGAAAACTACCGTCTCGACCCACCAAACTCATCGAACCAGGGGCGTGCCTAAGGGGGGAAGGGGGGTTAATGTCCCCTTCAAAATTTAAATTTTGTTATGTATTTTAAAAATTTTCCTATAGGTTTTTAACATTTTGCCCCCTTTTATATTTATATTTCATGAATTTTTTTAATTTTGTCCCCTCCGAGATTTTTTTCCTGGTACCGCCTCTACATCGAACGCTCATCAATTAAGCAATGGTTGAAACCGACATAGTCAACCGATACAATGCTGCCAATGATGTTGGTAAACCGACGAGAATCGGCGAAGCAAGTGATGAGACCGTTGGGGGCACTCTAAGTACGTATTAAAACATTGAAAACAGATGCTTACTTTTCTTTGGGCGAAAATGGCAAATTTAACATATATATGAACACATAATATACAAGGAACTTGGATTTAACATCCACACGAATATCAAATGTTTAAACGTTATCGTTTGGTGTATGTGTATATCCTGTTTTATGTAAAATAAAATTTTGGCAATATAGGATCAAAAAGAAAAACCATTCGGTACAACATTAACATGTTCTTTCAGAGTCTTTGTCTTGACCATTTGTTAATACAACGGGCACAACAAACGAGGAGTAGGAATCGCAATGAGGCGGGTCGCCTTTGGTGCAGTAAGTCCAAACACATCCGTCATGTCGATCTCGCTTGGTTTCATCCCATCAGGTAACTGCCACGTGAACGAATGAAGGAGGTGCGCAACCGACATTTCAAGGGCATACAATCCAAGACTCCAAGTTGCATTCCGGGACACGATCTGCGTCCAGACCCAAAAGGAAGAAACTCGTAGTTGCTTCCTTTAAAGTCAGGTGCCCCGTTTTCCAAGAAACGAGATGGGTTAAATGTGTTTGATCCTTCCAAGCATTTTTGTCACGGTTAATAGCATATGTATTAACCATGACACGTGTCCCCTTTGGGATGTGGTATCCAGCAACTTCCGTGGCTTCGGAAGATTGGTGGAGAAGGACAGGAATCGGAGGGTGGAGTCGAAGAGTTTCTTTGATAACGCATCGGAAGTAGGTGAGTTTCTCGAAGTCAGATTCTTCGACACGACGCTCGAGGCCAACGACATCAGCAAGCTCTTGTTGTACACGCTTGAGTGACTCTGGCGTGTGCATTAGCTCAGTCAAAGCCCATTTGATAGCAGAAGCCACTGTTTCAGTGCCTCCAAACATTACATCCTGTAAACAATTAAATACATTGATAAATGTTATTGCCGTTCTAAAAAGATACATTGATAAATGTCGATTCTTCATATAAGATCTTTAAAACATGTCTTTTTTAACAATTTTGTTGACTAATTTGGTGTGCTAAATAAAAATGTATTCTCATAACATCAACTTGTCGATCTCCGAAGGGTGAGTGACAAACAAATTGGTATTAACTGAATAGCAAGTGGGTCTCACAGTTGAATTTTACATCTTACCCTTTCAGCTTTCTTAAAGTTACTTTTATTAGAGTAAATTACACTTTTCGTCCCTAAAGTTGGCACGTTTTTCACTTTTGATCCTTAAAGTGAAAAAATTACAATTTTGACCTTAAATTTGGCCAATTTTTTCAATCGTGGTCCTTTGGCCAGACGGAGTTAAATTTTGGCCGTTAACGTTACACCCGAGGGACTAAAAGTGAAAACGTGCCAACTTTAGGGATGGAAAATGTAATTCATTCTTCCATTCATCTTCTCCAACAAGATTCCGTCCTCCGGTAATCTTCTCCGATGGACTCACAAACTTATTATTTACACCCAATGACCAACTCCATTTCTAGCTAACCATTGACCGACGAAAAGGGTGGTTGCCCCCTCTCTCTTTATCACTCTTTCTTGCCACTTCCATGATACGTTGTCGTTTTCATGTTTGAGCCAATGATTTCTAAACTCTCCATTCATCTATCAATCAACAACCCTTCAAAATTATATATTATGTGCTCTATCATCTGCTGCTGGTGCTCAATTATATTCATATCTATATTTATATTTCTATCTGGCTGGCTGGTTTGATGTTGAATGTACATTACTGGAAATGATGATACTTATCTGCAATATCTTATAAGTTTTTTTTCGAGCATAAATCGGATAACGGGTGAATTCGGGCCATATCTTGGTTGACTGACTGTAAAGTTTTGGTTGTAAACAAAAATCCACTCGTACGTATGAAATTTGATATCGTATCATTTGAGTAAATGATTTTGTTTGTGGTTTAGATTTGGATTGAAAGTCGAGTTTTTATTAGGTATCATCGAAAAATAAAATGTCTAGTCGGAAAATTCCATCGGAAAAGATGATCGGAGAAGATGACCGGGAAAAAAAAAGAATGGAAGAATAAATTTATTTGTATGATTTTCACTTTTCGTCGGTCAATGGCTAGCTAGAAATGGAGTTGGTCATTGGGTATAAATAATAAGTTTGTGAGTCCATCGGAGAAGATGACCGGAAGCCGGAATCTTGTTGGAGAAGATGAATGGAAGAATGAATTACATTTTCCGTCCCTAAAGTTGGCACGTTTTTCACTTTTAGTCCTCTCGGGTGTAACGTTAACGGCCAAAATTTAACTCCGTCTGGCCAAAGGACCACGATTGAAAAAATTGGCCAAGTTTAAGGTCAGAATTGTAATTTTTTCACTTTAGGGATCAAAAGTGAAAAACGCGCCAACTTCAGGGACGAAAAGTGTAATTTACTCCTTTTATTATAGCAATATGAAAACCTTTCGCTCGAGTTTCGGAAGGGTGCCTATTCGAACTGGCTGGTTTTACAGATTTTGATGGGTTTTTGTTGGTCCAACCGGTCCAATTCAACTAGTTTTTTTGTTATTCTTTTTTCTTTCTAATTTTAATAAAAAAATTATAACTATATATACTTTAATGTTATGAGTTCGTTCAAACCTGTCGGTTTTTCAGCTTTTGATGGTTTTTTCTGGTCCAGCCGGTCCAGCTAGCTCAACAAATATTTAATATTTTTTAATTATTTTTTAAAAAACTTTTATAAAATTATACATACTTTAATCTTATGTTTTGATGTTTGTCAAATCAGAATTTATATCTGTTATGAAATACTTATTTTGTAATATTTTTGAGTGAATTGTAATTGTATATTGATTATTTTTATTAGTATGTAACAAAGTTAATAATGTTTTGATGATAAGACAAAATATTATAGGACACCGAACGGTTCAACCAGCCGGTGCGATTGGCCACACAAAGTTTTTCGATTCACGCATAAAACCGGAATTTAAAACATTTGTTTAAAGACTACTATGGGTTTTTATTTATAAACATAGTTTTGAGATTTGAGATTATGTTCAAAATTCATGACGGACGAATATGGTTGTGCGACTTTGAATAACTTAATTATTATAGGAGTAATAAATATCTTTATTGCGTAAAAAGTTAAAGAAGTTAATATATTAAAATTAATTTATATCTTCTTGTAACTCTGAATTCCAATAACTATCGCTTATCTTAATATAATATAATTATAATAATAATAATTATAATAATCTTAATCTTAATAATATATACTATAAGACAGTTGAACTAATGACTTATTAACCAATCAAATCGCTCAATTTCATCAAATTAACTCTCGCTTATGTCATCATTTAGATTAACTATAAATTAAAAATCCTAATAATCATTATCCAAATATATTATTATATTAGTATTTATATTAATTTGTAGAAAAAGTCTCATTAATTTACACTTTTTTGTTTTCCATCAATAATTTACACTTTTTAGCCCTGAATACTTAATTTATATTTATTTTTTTTTTTTTTTTTGCCAAAATTTGAAAACGTTCCGCCATATTTTTCATCTCAAAACCTTCCCCCCTTCTCAAAACTCTCAAAACACTCCCGCCCTAATTTCCCATCAGTTTGCCCTAATTTCACTCGACATCAGTTTGCCCTAATTTTGACATCAGTTTGCCCTAATTTCTGACATCAGTTTGCCCTAATTTCACTCGACATCAGTTTGCCCTAATTTCTCATCACTCTCAAACCTTCACTCGACATCAAACCCCTCTCAAAAGTCTCAAAACACTCCCGCCCTAATTTCCCATCAGTTTGCCCTAATTTCACTCGACATCAGTTTACCCTAATTTTACTCGACATCAGTTTGCCCTAATTTTGTATAGTTTGCCCTAATTTGTTTGTTTGAGAGTTTTATATTTTCTGTTTAATCGAATCCATGCTAGTTTATTTGTTTTGTTGGAGTGAAATTTGTTTTATCGAATCCATTCTGTTTTTCTTCCATGATTGAGTTTTGAATATTTTCTGTTTAATCGAATCCATGCTAGTTTATTTGTTTTGTTGGAGTGAAATTTGTTTTATCGAATCCATGCTAGTTTATTTGTTTTGTTGGAGTGAAATTTGTTTTATCGAATCCATGCTAGTTTATTTGTTTTGTTGGAGTGAAATTTGTTTTATCGAATCCATGCTAGTTTATTTGTTTTGTTGGAGTGAAATTTGTTTTATCGAATCCATGCTAGTTTATTTGTTTTGTTGGAGTGAAATTTGTTTTATCGAATCCATGCTAGTTTATTTGTTTTGTTGGAGTGAAATTTGTTTTATCGAATCCATGCTAGTTTATTTGTTTTGTTGGAGTGAAATTTGTTTTATCGAATCCATGCTAGTTTATTTGTTTTGTTGGAGTGAAATTTGTTTTATCGAATCCATGCTAGTTTATTTGTTTTGTTGGAGTGAAATTTGTTTTATCGAATCCATGCTAGTTTATTTGTTTTGTTGGAGTGAAATTTGTTTTATCGAATCCATGCTAGTTTATTTGTTTTGTTGGAGTGAAATTTGTTTTATCGAATCCATGCTAGTTTATTTGTTTTGTTGGAGTGAAATTTGTTTTATCGAATCCATGCTAGTTTATTTGTTTTGTTGGAGTGAAATTTGTTTTATCGAATCCATGCTAGTTTATTTGTTTTGTTGGAGTGAAATTTGTTTTATCGAATCCATGCTAGTTTATTTGTTTTGTTGGAGTGAAATTTGTTTTATCGAATCCATGCTAGTTTATTTGTTTTGTTGGAGTGAAATTTGTTTTATCGAATCCTCTAGTCATTACTTATGTTTTTTTTTACAATCTCTGCCTTAATATTTTTTTTTTGCCAAAATTTGAAAACGTTCCGCCATATTTTTCATCTCAAAACCTTCCCCCCTTCTCAAAACTCTCAAAACACTCGATCCCGCCCTAATTTCCCATCACTCTCAAACCTTCACTCGACATCAAACCCCTCTCAAAAGTCTCAAAACACTCCCGCCCTAATTTCCCATCAGTTTGCCCTAATTTCACTCGACATCAGTTTGCCCTAATTTTGAAAGGTATGCTTTCTGTTTTAATGTTTTCTGTTGTATAGTTTGCCCTAATTTGTTTGTTTGAGAGTTTTATATTTTCTGTTTAATCGAATCCATGCTAGTTTATTTGTTTTGTTGGAGTGAAATTTGTTTTATCGAATCCATTCTGTTTTTCTTCCATGATTGCTGATTTCGAAGTATACAAGAGCTTTAGATCATGATTCAGATTCAAATAGCTTCTAGAAGTGGAGATTACAAGTGGTTTCGTGATTTATTACTCGCTTTTAGTTCTTCGAATCCGGTAATATCTTTTTTAATTTTTATTTTTAGCTGTGATATATGATTGAATCTGTTTTTGATTGTTTTCGACTGACGAATTTCACTGAAAATTAGTATTAGTTAGCAATAGTGTTTGTCTGATTCCTATTGTTTGTGTTCAAAATTACAAGTATCTGAAATTGCTAGTTATGATTTGCAATGCATACAATCCATTTGATGAAATGCCTGAATAAAATTTATAAGTTATTGTGATGGATCGGCTAGTTTGTTCAGTATTGCTAAGCTTGCTTTCATTGTTCGATCGCATTTATGATCGTTTTGGTTCGCAATCGGTACTTGTTATTTTGGCCAGTATTGGTAAGACTAGTTTGCTCCGTTGGTTTGTTAGTAGTTTGATCGGTTGTATGTAAGTCATATCTACTTAGTACAAGTTTTGCTCAGTGTCTTTTTTGGATTAGAAGAACAATTGGCTCGGTCTTAATGCTTGTTGACTGATAGTATTGATTTTTGTATTAATGTCTCCATTCCCCCACAAAGAAATATCACTTGCCTATAAATATTTCTTTTATTACATTTGCTCCCCATTGGTATTTTAATTGGTGTAACATCCCAAACTTTTCTTTACTAGTTGACTAATGCCGTTAAGTCAATATCGTGTGTGTCGTTAAGTCTATTTTAGATTTTATGCATATGTGTAGTTAATGTGTGTTATGTGTGAGGCTTGAAAGCCTAAATGTTAATGTAGTATAAATGTGTGTAATATGAAGGTTAATGTCCATGTAGTGACATTTAATGAAGGATTAATGATGTATATGGTCAATAAAGTAGTTTGTGACCAATAATGAAGCATTAGGAAGCTTAGAGGCTAGTTTTGACATGGAGGCAAAGTCAAAAACGGGATTAAGGAATTAGGGGTTGTCATTAGATCATATTTTGCAGCCATAACACTCTCTAAACAAGCCCTAAGCCTTCCCATAGCATTCCTCCATCCAATTGCAAGCCGAAAAGCCTTCCAACGTGTGATTCGAGTGTGTTTTGTCAAGTGTTTTGCATCCCTTTTGTCATCTACAGGTAGATCAGGTATTAAATCATTGATTTCTGGGTCTGTTTGTAGTAGTGTTGAAATAAACATATTCGTGTTATGAGTCGGCATCATGATCAAATACATATACTTGAATGTCAAGTACAGGATCACAATTATTTTTATATTTTAATTCTTAATTATCTTTCATAATAATATCACATTATTAGTACAACTGGTTTTAAAAATTCCATAATAGTTAAATTATTGTAGTATGTGCCTTGTGGAATCACTACGGCAAATAAATTCATCAATATGTCTCAGCTAACAATGACAGTGACGAACCTGTGATTATTGTACTACAACTTGCATAATATAACACTTAGAACCGTATATCTTCAAAATTATAAGCTTTTATGAATTAAATGTATGAAAATCTAATATTGATAATATCGTAAACCCCGTGTCCAGTGTTGGACACGGGTCTAAAATCTTGTTTTACCATTATAATTTTAGTATAGATTTTCTGAAACACTTAAAATCTCAAGTGTCTTTTTGTCTATCTACAACGAATAATTCCGGCCAAGCAATTCATTTTAGCACAATAGATTACAAAAGGATCGATTAAACCCAAAACTTTCTCTTCTCGAGAAATCCTTACAGTGAACCTATGTATTGGATAACCCCTTGTATACTTAATTGGTTTAACATACAATAATTGTCTCAATTGTAAAAGAGAAAAACTAGAAAAGAAAACAGATAACTATTTAAAATCCTTCACCTAAGTTGATGAAATATGAAAATCCTTTCTGGTTTTTATCCTCTCAAGTTGTAATTTCTGAAAATGAAAAAAATAACAAGGCCTTCATTTTAATTGATGATATATATATAAACCTTTTATCATGTTAGTATTTTGATTTGTTCAACGACCCACAAAATAGAAACCAAATTAAAAGGATCCTCATCCGTCGATGAAGCACCGATACCACAAAGAGTTTACTTTTTGTTATTATTCTATTAGCCATATTTTAACTTCGATCTATTTTTTTATTATTATTTTATTAGCCATATTTCAACTTCGATCTAACCATAATTTTCCACCATATATTATATATGTATACATATATATTCGAAAGTAACAGTACGTATCTAATTTCCATAATCGTATAGTCATTTTAAGAATAAATTTGAGGAAGAAAAAACCCAAAATAGAATAAAATATAATAAGGAAGAAAAAATATTTTTCTCATATGTAATCATTCATGAATTGCGAGTTGTCACCAATAAATATTTTAATTGCAGTTTTAATTAAACCAATATGGTAAGCATGTCATCAACACTTAACGTCTATGTTACATAAGTCTGATTTCATATTCTAATAAAATTCTAAAATCATATTTACTAACATTACTATAACATTAAGCAACAAAGACATAATCCATGGTTAACAAGTATTTTGAACTTTAGCATCATGCCATCATACACCATATCTATATCTATAGTCACTAAAACTTAAATCATATTAATTTTGGCATTTTGCTACTATATATATATATAGAGTTGTATTCATGCAAAACCTACAAATTTGGTGAGATCCAAGGGCTAAATCTCAGCCCTTGGATCAAAACAGATCGACGGTTCCATTAAAAAAACAAAAAAACACGCAGAGGGGTACTTTGGTAATTTTGCACATTATCTCACACCCCAATTATTTCTTTCCAGTTTCAAACACACACACACACAGATCTCTCTCTCTCTCCCCACTAGTAGCAGCACCATAACCACCACCACCACCACTACCACCACCGTGCTCAGGTCACCATCGCGTTTCAATCGATATGGTACAGCCATCGTTGCCTCTGTCGTCATCATCTCCATCATTCATCATCAATTGATCTTGAAGATGACTTTTTGTTATGTAAATTCGAAATATTCAAATGTAATTAGATAACATGTGATTAGATCTTTCCAAAATTTGAATTTGTTAAATTTTATTAGTTATTTAATTGACTTTGTTGTTTGGTATAATATTGCCTACAAGGTGTTTGATGAAATGTCTAAACCAAAGTTTCTTATATATGATTTAGTATCAAATCACATTTGATTGAGTATTGCATATAAGGTGTTTGATGAAATATCTAAACCAAAGTTTGATAATACCTTTATGATTCTAAATCAAATTTGATTGTGTATAGGTTTATTGATATAAACCCCATTTGCTTGTGTAAATGTATGAATAAAATCAAATTTGATTTTGTATAATATTTTGAAGCTGTATGTATACAATCAAATTTGATTGTGTATAGGTTTTTTGATATGGACTCCATTTGGTTTTCTAATGTGCATACAAAATCATATATGATTTTCTATTTTTTCACATGTATGCGTAAAATCATATATGATTTTCTATAAGTTTTTCACACTGTATGCGTAAAATCATTTTGATTTTCAANATATGATTTTGTATAGCTTTTTCACACTCTATTCTTAAAATCATTTTTGATTTTAAATGGTTTTCTTTGTATGGAACTCATTTGGTTTTGTCTCAATGTGCTATACAAAATCATATATGATTTTGTATAGCTTTTCCCCAATGTATGCGTAAAATCATTTTTGATTTTGAATAGTTGATTTTGAATAGGTTTTCATACTTTATGAGTAAAATCAAAAATGATTTTGAATAAATTTCTTTTTATGGAAGCCATTTGGTTTGACTCAATGTGCAACACAAAATCATAAATGATTTTGTACATTTTCTTGACAATGTATGCGTAAAATCATATATGATTTTCTATAAGTTTTTCACACTGTATGCGTAAAATCAAAATTGATTTTAAATAGGTTTATTTGTATAGAACTCATTTGCCTTGTCTCAATTTTATACGTAAAATCATATATATGATTTTGAATAAATTTTTCACAGTGTATTCTTAAAATCAATTTTGATTTTGAATAAGTTTATTTGTATGGAAGCCTATACAAAATCATATATGATTTTGAATGGGTTTAATGATATCGAACTCACTTTTTTTGTCTAGATGTATGAATAAAATCATATATGATTTTGTATAGCTTTTTCACACTCTATTCATAAAATCATTTTTGATTTTAAATGGTTTTCTTTGTATGGAACTCATTTGGTTTTGTCTCAATGTGCTATAAAAATCATATATGATTTTGTACATTTTCCCCAATGTATGCGTAAAATCATATATGATTTTGTATGGTTTTTCACAATGTATGCATAAAATCATTTTTGATTTTGAATAGTTGATTTTGTATATGTTTTTCACAATGTATGCGTAAAATCATTTTTGATTTTGAATAGTTCATTATGTATATGTTTTTCACAATGTATGAGTAAAATCAAAATGATTTTGAATAAATTTCTTTTTATGGAAGCCATTTGGTTTGACTCAATGTGCAACACAAAATCATAAATGATTTTGTACATTTTCTTGACAATGTATGCGTAAAATCATATATGATTTTCTATAAGTTTTTCACACTGTATGCGTAAAATCATAATTGATTTTAAATGGTTTTCTTTGTATGGAACTCATTTGGTTTTGTATCAATGTGCTATAAAAAAACATATATGATTTTGTATAAGTTTTTCACACTGTATGCGTAAAATCAAAATTGATTTCACGTGTATTCTTAAAATCAATTTTGATTTTGAATAAGTTTATTTGTATGGAAGCCTATACAAAATCATATATGATTTTGAATGGGTTTAATGATATCGAACTCACTTTTTTTGTCTAGATGTATGAATAAAATCATATATGATTTTGTATAGCTTTTTCACACTCTATTCATAAAATCATTTTTGATTTTAAATGGTTTTCTTTGTATGGAACTCATTTGGTTTTGTCTCAATGTGCTATAAAAAATCATATATGATTTTGTACAGGTTTTCCCCAATGTATGCGTAAAATCATTTTTGATTTTGAATAGTTGATTTTGTATATGTTTTTCACAATGTATGCGTAAAATCATTTTTGATTTTGAATAGTTGATTTTGTATATGTTTTTCACAATGTATGCGTAAAATCATATGATTCTAGGCATAAGAACACAGGTAACTAAAACCTCAATACAAAATCAAATATGATTGTACAAAACAAAGTTACAAAACACAAATCTATAGAATCTATATACAAAATCAAATATGATTTTACACATACAGTTACAAAAACAGAAATCTCTATAATCTCTATACATAATCAAATATGATTATGAACATAAAAGTATGGGTATTTCACGGCTAACCCTACAACTTCAAACCCTAAACTAAAGCTTTATCACGGGAGCCTTCAAACCCTAAACTAAAGCTTAATTGCTAATCAAAATTGATTTCACATGTATAATGTTAAAAATCAATGCAAAATCATTTTTGATTTTATGCATACATTTTAGAAAAGTTGCATTCTTTTTTTTGGAACGGCAGAAATATATATTAATCAACAACAACTAGCAAGATGCTAGTTGTAAAAGGTACAATTACAAGTGTAAAAGAAACAAACGCAAGTAAATGCTATTCTAGATATACAACAGGTAACACAAACTAGAACCATCACGGGACTCTAACTACTAAGACTACAAAAGGATGAAAAAAGGCATACCAATTACACTAAACAAGACATGAGAAAGATCCCCGTCGACAGAGGTCGTGCCACGAGGAGACCAACCATCATAACAAAAGTTGCATTCTAAAACCCTAAAATCTAAACACTTGGGGCTAAAAGCTAATCCGAGGGGGAAGTGTGATTACGGGGGCCTGCGGCCCGCGCTTTAGTTTAGGGTTTGAAGTCGTAGGGTTAGCCGTTAGGCTAACCCTACGACTTCAAACCCTAAACAGGCTAACCCTACGACTTCAAACCCTAAACTAAAGCTTAATTGCTAATCAAAATTGATTTCACATGTATAATGTTAAAAATCAATGCAAAATCATTTTTGATTTTATGCATACATTTTAGAAAGTTGCATTCTAAAACCCTAAAATCTAAACCCTTGGGGCTAAAAGCTAATCCGAGGGGGAAGTGTGATTACGGGGGCCTGCGGCCCGCGCTTTAGTTTAGGGTTTGAAGTCGTAGGGTTAGCCGGCTAACCCTACCACTTCAAACCCTAAACTAAAGCTTTATCACGGGGGCCTTCAAACCCTAAACTAAAGCTTAATTGCTAATCAAAATTGATTTCACATGTATAATGTTAAAAATCAATGCAAAATCATTTTTGATTTTATGCATACATTTTAGAAAAGTTGCATTCTAAAACCCTAAAATCTAAACCCTTGGGGCTAAAAGCTAATCCGAGGGGGAAGTGTGATTACGGGGGCCTGCGGCCCGCGCTTTAGTTTAGGGTTTGAAGTCGTAGGGTTAGCCGTTAGGCTAACCCTATTGTCAAATTTGATTGTGTATAGGTTTTTTGATATGGACTCCATTTGGTTTTCTAAATGTATGCATAAAATCAAATTTGATTTTGTATAGCTTTTTTTGATATGGACTCCATTTGGTTTTCTAAATGTATGCATAAAATCAAATTTGATTTCACTGTATATCTTAAAATCAATAAATTTTGATTTTGAATAAGTTTATTTGTATGGAAGCCTATACAAAATCATATATGATTTTGAATAAGTTTATTTGTATGGAGCTATACAAAATCATATATGATTTTGTATAGATTTTCCCCTAATGTATGCGTAAAATCATTTTTGATTTTGAATAGTTGATTTTGAATAAGTTTATTTGTATGATTAAAATCATATATGATTTTGAATAAGTTTATTTGTATGGAAGCCTATACAAAATCATATATGATTTTGAATAAGTTTATTTGTATGGAACCTATACAAAATCATAAATGATTTTGTACATTTTCTTGACAATGTATGCGTAAAATCATATATGATTTTCTATAAGTTTTTCACACTGTATGCGTAAAATCAAAATTGATTTTAAATAGGTTTATTTGTATAGAACTTATTTGCCTTGTCTCAATTTTATACGTAAAATCATATATGATTTTGAATAATTTATTTGTATGAACTATCAAAATCATATATGATTTTGAATAAGTTTATTTGTATGGAAGCCTATACAAAATCATATATGATTTTGAATGGATTTAATGATACCGAACTCACTTTTTTTTTTTTTTTCACACTCTTTTTAAAATTTTTTTTTTAAATGGTTTTTTTTTTTTTTTTTTTTTTTTTTTTTTTTTTTTTTTTTTTTTTTTTTTTTTTTTTTTTTTTTTTTTTTTTTTTTTTTTTTTTTTTTTTTTTTTTTTTTTTTTTTTTTTTTTTTTTTTTTTTTTTTTTTTTTTTTTTTTTTTTTTTTTTTTTTTTTTTTTTTTTTTTTTTTTTTTTTTTTTTTTTTTTTTTTTTTTTTTTTTTTTTTTTTTTTTTTTTTTTTTTTTTTTTTTTTTTTTTTTTTTTTTTTTTTTTTTTTTTTTTTTTTTTTTTTTTTTTTTTTTTTTTTTTTTTTTTTTTTTTTTTTTTTTTTTTTTTTTTTTTTTTTTTTTTTTTTTTTTTTTTTTTTTTTTTTTTTTTTTTTTTTTTTTTTTTTTTTTTTTTTTTTTTTTTTTTTTTTTTTTTTTTTTTTTTTTTTTTTTTTTTTTTTTTTTTTTTTTTTTTTTTTTTTTTTTTTTTTTTTTTTTTTTTTTTTTTTTTTTTTTTTTTTTTTTTTTTTTTTTTTTTTTTTTTTTTTTTTTTTTTTTTTTTTTTTTTTTTTTTTTTTTTTTTTTTTTTTTTTTTTTTTTTTTTTTTTTTTTTTTTTTTTTTTTTTTCTTTCTTTCTTTTTTTTTTTTTTTTTTTTTTTTTTTTTTTTTTTTTTTTTTTTTTTTTTTGGACAGGTTTGTTTGATTTTGGTTTTTGATTTGTGTTTGTGTTTTTGTTTTTTGTTTTTTTTTTTTTTTTTTTTTTTTTTTTTTATATAAATGCCCCTCCGTGTTTTTTTTTTAATTAAGGCATAAGTTTAAATCCTAGCCATTGATTGAGATGATCAAATGGCTAGGATTTGGTCATTGGGTTTCATGAAAAATTAAGGATTCAAATGAACATTTACCATATAATATATATATAAATGTATACACAAAAATAATTATATTTTGTATCATAATATGTGTATATAAACTAGATTTAAGTCCATGTATATACACGGTTAAGTTAAAACAAGATGTTAAAATATTTAGAATTGTTTTTTATGCATATCGATATTTTAAACATATCCAAAAATAGGATATCCAAAATTTTAGATTTAAAAATTTTTCATAAAATTAATTATCGAATGACACAAAATGAAAATAATTACTTCCAATGTATTACACAGACACTATACTAATACAGTAATACTAATTTAAATTAATCATTTTGTTCGTCCATTTCTTTAAGATTATGGTCTCTTTCATAATCACTATCCATCATCAACAACACTGTCTATCTTGACTCTTCACTACTGCCACCCGAATGCATCCAAACTTTAAATAATACGCACACATATTTTACTCAATGGTATAACTAAATAAATTTAATTAAGACCATCAACATACAAACTAGATTATTTATTGAAATAATAATGTAAAGTGCCATAATTTTCAAATAAATTAATATCAAAATTGATGTTTTACCACCATAATTGAATGATTACTTAGCAAAATTCAATCTATACAGGTACCATGTGTAATAAAAATTTGTAGACTTTGTAATAAAATTTTGTAGACTTTTCATGTGCTTCATTAATTTTTATTAATTTAATTTAATTGTACTGGAGATAGGGATCGAAAAGAATCCTATAGTAGTTGATCATATGTCAACACGATAACAAGATTCCAAATCATATTCCCGACATAATTCAAATTGTTTAGTTAGGTCATTGTCAAAATTAATTTTGTTTTATTGGTGATTGAATTCAATACATATGATATTCCTTTTTTCTTATTTAAATGCTTATTTATAATACGTCATATGTGTCAAATTATTTACTTCTATTATTCGTATACAGTAAAACCCCTATAAATTAATAATGTCGGGACCGGGACATTTTATCAATTTAACGAGTTATTATAATATCGATAAATTAATATTTTATTAATTTAAAGAGGTTCTACGATGTAAATTGTGGAGAATACATTTGTGAGCTTGAGAACTTGTACGAGTATGCATTATGAACACAAAATATATGTGAATCACTTGCTTATTTATCTTGATGTAAATAATGAAGCTTATGAGGTTCAAAGTATTAAAAAAATTATAGTGAAATCATTCAAAATCTGCTTGTTGACAAAATTGAGGATGATCCAATAGCTTTAAAAAGAAGCATTGTAAACGGCAACAACTCTTCACAACTTTTTGTTGCAATACGAAAAAACAATGTCGCAACTCTTGAGTACAATGAAAAGATTTAAAGATAAACTCAATAAGATTTGAAGTTCAAACAAAAAACAAGTGTTTTTTACTAAGCAATCTTAAAATTTGGAAGCTCCTAATAGTTAGTAATTTATAGTTTCGTTGGGACTACTATAAATACACTGGGATTTCAAAAAAGTTTTTTTTTTTTAACGACATTCTATTCTACTTCTACTCCTAAATTACACGTATGCCTGGAAACCAGGACTTTCGAAAAACCCCTATTACCTTATTATTTTATCGATTGGGGTCCAATTTTGTACTGGTCCCAAGTTGGGACCAAAAAAATTATTAGTTTTACCGAGGTTATTAATTTATTGAGTATCAATTTATAGAGGTTGGTCTGTACTTTCTTGTGACTCCAACAGGACTTCCAAGCTCAAGTGGCAAGCCAAAAGAATGTAAATACCAATTACTAAAGATGCAATTATGCAAGAAAAATAAAATAAATTGAACAGTTATATATTCAATACTGTATTTTATGAAATACGAGAGATGTAGACGATCTTACTTCTATCTAAAAGTTGAAAGACTGATAATAGAAACCTCCAACCATTTTGCAAAGAATTAACGAGATCCTTAATTTCGTTTCTAAAGATACAAATACGTCATTTATGTTAACAATAATTTTACAAAAGTAAGAAAGTTATGGTCGTCATCTCAAAAGAACAAAAAGGGTCAAAAAGTATACAAAAGTATGAATACAGGTAGATATACAGTGACCCATTTGTAAGTGTATATGGGTGTTCATTCAGGTCTCAATATTAAAAGAACATAATATAGTTGTTTCATCATTCACTTGAATACTTGATGAATGATGATAATAAAACAGAAATTATATTATATTATGTGGGTATATATCCGATACTTTTTAAATCTTTACTTCAATTATTTGCCTTAAGAGAACCTCAATTTATAGCATCATCGTAGTAACTTAAAATATTCATATAACATTGTAATCAAATAAGATTTAATCATCCTTTCTTCTCCTGGTAGTCGCTTGAGGGTAAGACAGCTAAAACAAGTACTTTAGGCCCCAAGTTTGTATGTTTAAAGTTTAAACATGCTCATTAAATCTCTAGGTTTTATTCCAACTATTAAATCCTTGAGTCACAAATGCTTCATTTCCTCCACGATTGCTAACATCATCTCTAAATAAGTAACAACACAAGCAAAATGCTTTATCTGCCTTTACGCTATACTCCAACCAATTGCTATATTTATCAAACCAAGTCAGGACAAAACGCCTTGCCCTATTCCCTATCATTGTTTGTGGAAAAGTATGGCCACGGGGTTGACATGGTTCTCGAATCCAATATCGTCTCTTTATCTCGTCTCTTTGGTTAGGATTATATTTCAAAATTCTTGGTCTCTCGGAGGGATCCCAAGGAAGATTATTCATATCATCTACTGTAATAGGCGTTGAGAAAGTAGAGCGAGGTCTTTCTATATTAGGGTTATTTCTCCTTGGAGATTCTTCATCGGTATTACTAGAGACGGTTCTTTTCTTTTAAAATATCTTTCCATTTATCTAGCAAATAAAAAGAAATAAATTATGTATGTATTGTACTACAAATACACAATCTGTTGCTTTAATCTATTAGCTAATATAAAGAAAATGAACAATTTAGAAACAAGTCAACAACTAATAATGTTGTTAATAAATCAACAACTTTAATAATCTATTACCAGACTATATATTCATATTTTGCTACTAACTAATAGAAAAAAATCAATAATTTAGATTTCTAGGGTTTACAAAATTATAAGTTAAGTTAGAATTTCCACCTACCTTCACCTTGTTCAAAAAATCAGAAGCAAAATTCAATACTTGAGTACATGATTGAAGGAAGGAGAAGAGGTTAAAGAAGGAGATCACGACTCACGAGCAGGCGCCTGTTTGTAGTGTTTTACTACTGATTTTTTTTTCTTTTCCCACGTACGCTACGCACTATCAATTTTTGGTATGGGGATTTTTATTTGTTGGGCTGAGGAGTGAGGGGCATTGCAACTTTTGGGCTGGGGCACACTTAACGAACTTGGGCTAATACTAAAAAATTTACACTAGTAATTAATAATTATTTGGGCTCTATAGGGGGTATTACCCCCCCCCCCCCCCTAAAACAATACTACATCCGCCACTGGTTTAAACATATGTGTTATTCTCTTTTGAGCCACTAAAAATATGATCATAAACTTTTACAGAATATATACCTACGTATCATTCGTCTTATATTGATAATTGTACACTAAAAAATTGTTAAAACGGATCACCTAAGTTAAGTTATTGTCCAATTTAAATCATTGGTTGATCTAATGACTAGAAGCTAAAAATTTTATCTCAATTAAGTCATTTATTATAGATTTCACCGAATTTTTGCTAGAGGGAAAAAGGTCTCAATGTTAAATTTTACTTTAGGCTCTCAAACAACTTGAGCCGCCTATGTAGTTTCTTCCTTTTTTAGAGTACACGATATTAATTATTAAAAAAGTACAAGTTTTAAAAGTAAACGATTAATGGATATATTTTGTGTTATGAGACCATTTATCAATTATCCAAAGGTAGAGTAGAGACATAGGGCCAAACTTTGTATCAAAGTATAATATTTAATCCATATACTAGATTTATGCCCACGCAATGCGGCGGCGGTATGGGTAGTGATGACGGAGGTGGTGGTGGTGACGGTGGTAGGGGCGGCAGTATGGATGGTGATGGGGACGACGATGGTGGTGAATGTAAAAGTAATTGATGTTAAAGGTGGTATTGTAGTTATTTTAAGTGTTGGGGGATCTATACTGTAAATTATTTCATTAAGGGTATTATAGGTATATTAGATGGAGATGTTTAAATTAGTGAATAAAAGAGAAGGGTATTTTTGGCTTTTCAAAGACAGAAAGTTTAAAGGGAAAAAAAGATGGTTTGTTTTATTAGATAATATAGATAAACGGTTTAAACTAATTGAGTAAATTACAATTTTGGTCCCTGTCGTGGGTCAAAAATTACCGTTTTCGTCCCTACTTTCATATATTACCGTTTTGGTCCAAAAAACTTTGGTCCGTCAACGCTTTTGGTCCAATTCTCTAAACGGACGTTAAACACCCATCACGTGATCTGCACGTGATGGGTATTTTAGTCTTTTCATTAGCACAGGGACGAAAACGGTAATTTTTGACCCAAGACAGGGACCAAAATTGTAATTTACTCTTTATTTTATTTTTTGTTTTATACCTTTTACACTCATCTAGCCCTTTTCTTTTCCAAAAAATCTCTCTTTCCCAGATTTCTTGACAATTTTCATTTCTAAATCAAACTAATTACACAAAAAAAGTGAAATAACAAAGGTGGGATCTAACAGTCGGAGTGAAGGTGGTGGTCGCCTGGTCGGTATCTAGCTACATTCATTGTGGTAGATGGATGGATGAAAATTGTGGGTCAACTAATAAAATAAAGAGTAAATTACAAATTCAAAATCATATACATTCAATCACAAATTCAAAATCACCACAAAAAACACAAACTAACCGAAACTCCTTATATCGATAATACGAATCAAGAGCCCATCCTTGACGCTTATCAGTAGCCAAAACCGACAACGAAACCAAACAAAATATAAACTCAAATACCCGAAAACCCAACGCCATCTTTTTCATCAACCCTTCTTTCTCCGGTGACCTCAACCGCCGCCGGCCGGCCCTAACTTCCTCAGGCGGCCGTCCGACATAACCCTCTTGTGGGCCATAGTCCATTTTCTTAATGGGCATAGTTCCATTTTCTTAATGGGTTTAGCGGCGGAGATCCGTGTAGTTCTGGTTCTGGATCCGGTTCCAGTCCGACATAACCCTCTTGTGGGCCATAGTCCATTTTATTACCAATTTAATTTTTTCAATAATAATAATAATAAGAATAATAATAATAATAATAATAATAATAATAATAATAATAATAATAATAATAATAATAATAATAATAATAATAATAATAATAATAATAATAATAATAATAATAATAATAATAATAATAATAATAATAATAATAATAATAATAATAATAATAATAATAATAATAATAATAATAATAATAATAATAATAATAATAATAATAATAATAATAATAATAATAATAATAATAATAATAATAATAATAATAATAATAATAATAATAATAATAATAATAATAATAATAATAATAATAATAATAATAATAATAATAATAATAATAATAATAATAATAATAATAATAATAATAATAATAATAATAATAATAATAATAATAATAATAATAATAATAATAATAATAATAATAATAATAATAATAATAATAATAATAATAATAATAATAATAATAATAATAATAATAATAATAATAATAATAATAATAATAATAATAATAATAATAATAATAATAATAATAATAATAATAATAATAATAATAATAATAATAATAATAATAATAATAATAATAATAATAATAATAATAATAATAATAATAATAATAATAATAATAATAATAATAATAATAATAATAATAATAATAATAATAATAATAATAATAATAATAATAATAATAATAATAATAATAATAATAATAATAATAATAATAATAATAATAATAATAATAATAATAATAATAATAATAATAATAATAATAATAATAATAATAATAATAATAATAATAATAATAATAATAATAATAATAATAATAATAATAATAATAATAATAATAATAATAATAATAATAATAATAATAATAATAATAATAATAATAATAATAATAATAATAATAATAATAATAATAATAATAATAATAATAATAATAATAATAATAATAATAATAATAATAATAATAATAATAATAATAATAATAATAATAATAATAATAATAATAATAATAATAATAATAATAATAATAATAATAATAATAATAATAATAATAATAATAATAATAATAATAATAATAATAATAATAATAATAATAATAATAATAATAATAATAATAATAATAATAATAATAATAATAATAATAATAATAATAATAATAATAATAATAATAATAATAATAATAATAATAATAATAATAATAATAATAATAATAATAATAATAATAATAATAATAATAATAATAATAATAATAATAATAATAATAATAATAATAATAATAATAATAATAATAATAATAATAATAATAATAATAATAATAATAATAATAATAATAATAATAATAATAATAATAATAATAATAATAATAATAATAATAATAATAATAATAATAATAATAATAATAATAATAATAATAATAATAATAATAATAATAATAATAATAATAATAATAATAATAATAATAATAATAATAATAATAATAATAATAATAATAATAATAATAATAATAATAATAATAATAATAATAATAATAATAATAATAATAATAATAATAATAATAATAATAATAATAATAATAATACTAATAATATGAATAACATATGAAAATATTCCCGTCATGAACATATGTTGTTTTGTCAAGTTTGAAAATATGGTAACTAATCATACAGCATCAGAAAGTGAATAATTGATGAGCAGGTAACCATCTGTGGAGGTGTTCTTCCAATCCATTTCCTATGAGTTTTCTCTACTCGCATGTGAACTTATGTATTTTTATTGCTTGAATTGAGGAATATAGATTTGACCCTTTATAGAGTAGCATAATAATTCAATCATCATCACCACATGGTCCCGAGAAAACAAAACATATGTCAATTAGGCCTTTGCTTGTAAGGAGAGAGTCCTCCCAGATTCTTGACTGTCACATCAGCATCACATCACTCAGGACTCTCCTCAGGACTCTCCCTGTCTATAAAGAAAAGCTTCTTAGAACTTCTTTCCACATCATCAATTATTTAATAATTTATCTCACACACACAAATACACATATATATACACTACACATATATAAAACAAAAAAAATAATGTTGCAGACCCCACCTCCTTGCGTCCTTCAGCTTCTTGGTGAGGACTCTTGGCAAAGACTCCCTCCGAAGACTCTCGTTGCTTATAACGTCCGGAGTCCTCAAGCACAAGGACGCATGCCTTAGGACGTTATAAGCTAAGGCCTTATAAGCTCAAAGACAAAATACAATCAACAATAATACGATATACAAAATTATAAATTATAGAGATTGGTGAAGAAAATTGGATAAGTAGGGTACGATATGTAAGGGATTCTTATATATTACGTAAAGTTCATGTAGTTTAGTCTTAAAACATTGAATAACTAGCTAGTATCATGTTGGTACATGAATTGAAAGTAAATTTACATTTTTACGACAAACACGATTGAAGTTTGTGTTACACACAATGTACGCGTTCATGATAGTTATTATTTATTTATTATGTATAACTTTATCCAATTTCTTTAATAATCTTAATATATCTGCTACATCTACTACACAATATTATAAAATTATAACATCAAATTACATAAAATGAACTGAAAGTTAAATTTTTATGAAGATTATCTAAACCAGTTTTTTATTTTGTTTTTATTATCGAATTAAAAAGATAAATGATCGGGGACCTTTTAGTCTCGTAAAGGAACTTTTCCTTACAATCTAAGAACCTTACAATCTTGATTGTCAGTCATCATGTTGTCCCAAAACTCATTCTATAATAGGCAAATAAACCGCCTGAGACCAAGATTTAAACCTGTTAATTACTTCTTTTCATATGTAATAAGTAAATTTAATGAATTATAAAGTTTATTTATCGTGCATAACTTTTATTATAAAATCAGTTATAATAAACCATATGATGCAAACTATTATATACACAATATTATAAAATTATAACATCAAATTACATAAAATGAACTGAAAGTTAAATTTTTATGAGATTATCTAAACCGGTTTTTTATTTTGTTTTTATTATCGAATTAGAAAAGATAAATGATCGGGGACCTTTTAGTCTCGTAAAGGAACTTTTCCTTACAATCTAAGAACCTTACAATCTTGATTGTCAGTCATCATGTTGTCCCAAAACTCATTCTATAATAGGCAAATAAACCGCCTGAGACCAAGATTTAAACCTGTTAATTACTTCTTTTCATATGGTTATGATAACTTTTGAGTTTGTAATTTCTCTAATTTTTATAATGTTTTAATGACATGTATATATTTTATCTGATTAACTACATGTTTATAATTTTCTCAAACAGTAATTCATGTGTATTGGCCCGTTCTTTTTTTTAGGTATTAAGTGCCGAATGTATTAAGTGGTTGAATATACAAATAATGTTTGAATGTATTAAGTAAAAAATAGATAATTGACGGTTATTTTTATTTATTAAGTCAAATAACATGAAATTTTTGAACCATCCCAAATAATCTAAAATCATTTATATTAAAGATAGAACCATAAGTTGTTGTTTTTTTTCCACATTATATAAGCAAACAAATGTAGTAAATGTGGGGTTAACCTATTTGTATGCTTTTCATATGTAATAAGTAAATTTAATGAATTATAAAGTTTATTTATCGTGCATAACTTTTATTATAAAATCAGTTATTAAACCATATGATGCAAACTATTATATAAAAAAATTGTATAACTAAAAGAAATTAAGATGATCCGTGCATCGCGCACGGGTATTAACACTAGTATAAGTATATATACACTTGAATAATTATTTCAGTAAGTTTAATTTAAGAATACACATGATCATTATTGTCAATAATTTCCAACTAATTTTTCGACTAGCTATCAACATGTGCCAATCCCAAAAATTACTATAAACTATCCTTAATCATGGTCTCAACATTACACAAGTTTTCTGTATAAAGATAAACTAGAAAATATATAAATATTTAGTTCAATTCTTCATCATACTCTTGAGGGGTAAGCGTTGTTAATTAATTCTTTTGGTGATAACTATAAAATATTTTATATGCAAAGTTATCCATTAGTTGAGTTGTTATAGACTACAAGTATATCCCTTTGGTGGCACCTAGAACAAGTTTCTTTGGAGAGCAATATTTGTTATCTATTATGGTTGATATATTTTATCAGCATTATGTTAAACTACTAAAAGTTTTAATACTTTGGGTTTTGCTCAACATTTTACAAGATAACAATTGCCAATAGGGCATGCAAAATTAAGTAATTGTTATTTCTGAAATGGCTCGTAGAAACTATATGGTAATGCCTTTATGGTACCCATTACATAAAATCGAATATCATCATAAGCTCAAGTTTTGGTCTCTTTATCTATATTTTGTTACATGATTAACTATTTTCATTAGTCGTAAAAACAATCGATAAAATGTCGACAGTAAATCAATCATCCGTATATAAAATCTAGGAATTATCTTATAATACTACGGAATATCACATAGCGTTATATTCGAATTTTAACAAGAGTAATAGTGAAGCCTTATTAGCATCTAACGGGCTATATGCCTATATATATAAATTAAAAAGAGAAGTGACAAACGTCATAGCCTAATCACACACACAGTATAATTTTTGGGCACTTCAATTAATAAAGTACTATATGTGTTGGAATATAAAACTAAATATCATTATTCACGAGTACGCAACGGAAGCAAATCATACCACGCAATTAAATAATTAACCTTGAAATAGGATTAAGGAATACCTCTTAATGTAGATGATAAAGTAAAGAAACTTTAAAAGGATTTGAAGTAAATCCCTCTACGATTTCACACACGATCCACAGATATAGGTGTGCTAGCACTTGATCACGAACCGAGCAACCTTTGGCTTGATCTCTTCTTCAAAACCGAAAACCAAAAACCCCAAAGGGTTTTCCTTGTTTTGGCCGTCCAAAAGAAGAGAGGAGGAGATGAGAGGTTTAGGAGTTATAATTCTCTTTAATTTGTAGTTGTTCAAGAAAACCATAAGGCTACCTTTATGTATTTATAGGTACAATAAACGTGGCCATCAAGTTTAGGGTTTCACTAGGAAACCTAGTAGGGAAGCCGGCCCCCTTTATGCTTTTCTAGAAACTTCCCTAATCGTTTTATCTCCTTACTTTAACGACCGTTAGCTAGTAACCGTTAAATATTAACGACCGTTCGTTAACTTATTCATGATCCATATTAATCAATAAATCAATTAATATTAACTATATTTGAATCGAGACGTGTGACCCCGTAGGCTTAAATCATTTCCGGACATACGTTCATTTTACGTGATCACAAACTAACAGCTCCCACTTGAGCTCGTAACAAATGAAGGTAATAACATTGGTTAGCGTCTAGCAACACGCCAATGCTCCCAGAAATATTTAAGTATAGTTTCTTAAAGTATATTTAAATGGTTGAGGCATTTATTATCCATTTGTTCAGATACCGTGTTAAACATGAATATGGATCAATGTCATTTCATGATTTAACGATTTTGTTTCTCATTTCATCACTACTTAAGATTACCAAACATAATCCAGACACATCTGGATTCATTTGGACATGGCCATGTAAACATCTTAAATAGTCCCAATGAGGGCCCAATGGTATCATTCTGCAACTATTAGTTGGAGGAACAAATCCTGTATTGACTACACGTGTCAGTCATCATACTTCACTACACTTTCTGAAAATAGCCCTTTATGTACTCCCTTATTCAGGAGAGTTAGAACTATATCTAGTAAGTGCAATCCATACATGCTGACCTGCTTACGATTCTGTTTCTCAAGTCAAAGGATCAATAAAGTAACCATTTACGAATTTCACTTAATGACGCCGATCCATAAAGTGATAAATTCGTTAGTGGGGTAGTCCGATATGCATCATATGGATACCTATGTGAGTTTGGTGGGACCAGCCATTATATATTCAAAGAATATAACCAATCGCTCAGATTTGTCTTAATTTAATTATATTCCCATATAATTAATCGACAATGGACAATTTAGAATATTTAATAAAATATTCAAGGATTAAACATTCAAATATAGGATACAATTAATATAAATGAAATCAAACATATCAAGTACTTTATTTCATTATGAAAAATATAAATTGTTTAACATTCCTTATCCAAATACCGAAACAACAGATTTACATGAAATAACTAGCTAATTTAAGTCCTATGCCCTCGGCATGCCTTTCAAGCTTGGGCCTAGCCAAAGCTTTTGTGAAAGGATCAGCTAAGTTAAAATCTGTGTGAACTTTGAGTAATTTTATCTCTCCTAGTTCGATCTGCTCACGAACATAGTGATATCTTCTAGCATAATGTCTGGCACCTTTCTGAGCTCCGGGCTCGTTGGCAATGATTAATGCACCAGTGTTATCACAGACATATCAGTGGGTAAGTCACTCGAGGGAATCACGACAAGCCCGCTAATGAACTTCCTTATCCAGATTGCTTCCATTGCAGCTTCTGAGGCGGCAATGTACTCAGACTCTGTTGCAGACATGGCAACTGTGGTTTGCTTCTTGCTTTTCCAATCCACAGCACCTCCGTTAAGAACGAAGACGAATCCTGACTGAGACTTCGTGTCATCTCTATCAGTTTGAAATCCAGCATCACAGTATCCGGTCACTTTGAGCTCTAAGTCTGGATTTCCTCCATACACCAAAAACATATCTTTAGTAGCCAGTAGGTACTTCAGAATGCTCTTAACAGCAGTCCAGTGACTTTCACCTGGATTCTGTTGATATCGGCTAACGATGTTTTGCGCGAACGCCACATCGGGTCTAGTGCATCTAACCGCATACATAATAGATCCCACAGCCAAAGCATAAGGGATTCTTCGAATACGCTCCACCTCATTAGGTGTAGTAGCACCCTGTTTGATAGGTAAACTAAGTCCTTCTTGCATAGGTATAAACCCACGCTTAGAATTCTCCATCTTGAATCGTTTCAAGATCTTATCAATATAAGCACTTTGACTTAGTCCAATTAATCGCTTTGATCTATCTCGGTAGATCTTGATTCCAAGAATGAATGCCGCTTCTCCTAAATCTTTCATGGCAAAACACTTTCCAAGATGGGATTTAACATCTTGCAACATTGGAATGTGTTTTCCTATGATCAATATGTCATCAACATATAAGACAAGGAAAGTAACATTACTCCCACTAGCTTTGCGATATACACATGGCTCATCGGGATTTTGAACGAAACCAAACTTTTTGATTTCTTCATCAAACCGCTTATTCCAACTTCTTGATGCTTGCTTTAGTCCATAAAATAGACCTTTGAAGCTTGCATACTTTGTTGGGATGTTTTGGATCAATAAAACCTTCAGGTTGATCCATATAGACTTCTTCATCCAAGTAACCATTTAAGAAGGCAGTCTTAACATCCATTTGCCATATCTCAAAGTCATAGTACGCAGCTATGGCTAAGAGAATCCTAATAGCTCTAATGTCTGCAACTGGAGAAAAGGTCTCATCATAGTCAACACCGAAACGTTGAGTATAACCTTTCGCCACGAGACGAGCTTTATAGGTGTGTACATTTCCATCCATGTTCGTCTTCTTCTTGAAGATCCACTTACACCCAACAGTTTGAGCATTTTGTGGAAGATCAACTAAGCTCCAGACTTGATTGTCTTTCATGGATTTTATTTTCACCTTCGTAGCTTCAAGCTATTTGTCAGATTCCGGATCTGATAATGCAGCTTTGAAATTTGGAGTCTCATCGAGATCTCCTAAAACGTTTTCTTCTACCATCAGACATAATCTGTCAGTAGGACGTCTTGTCCTTACGGACCTACGAAGTGGAATCGCTTCATCATCTTGAGGTTCATCACTTTGAACATTTTCCCCCCCAAGTTGATGATTGCTGGGAGCTTCAGAAGGTGACACATCTTCTTCTTGAGTCTCATCAAGTTCTACAACCCTCCCACTGTTCGGTTGAGCTAAGTTCTTTTCAAAGAATTCAGCATATCGAGCAACGCGAACAGTGTTTTTGACAGGATCATAGAAGTCGTAACCCATCGTTTCCTTAGGGTATCCGACAAAGATGAACTTAGTAGTTCTGGGTCCAAGTTTGTCAGGCGTATCGCGCTTCATAAGTGCCTCACATCCCCAGACTCTTAAGTAAGACAGATTAGGGATATCTCCATGCCATAATTCATATGGTGTCTTGTCAACCTTCTTTGTTGGAACCATATTGAGAATGCGTACAGCAGTCTCTAGAGCATAATCCCAAAACGAAATTGGGAGAGTTGTAAGGTTCATCATAGATCTCACCATGTCTAGCAAGGTTCGATTTCTCCTTTCAGACACTCCATTATGTTGAGGAGTGTATGGAGGAGTAAGTTGTTGGACAATTCCACACGCTTTCAAATAATCCTTAAACTCTTGGCTTAAGTATTCACCACCTCGATCTGAACGAAGAATCTTGATGGTTTTGCCGAGTTGATTTTCTACTTCATTTTTAAACTCTTTGAATGTTTCAAACACTTCATTTTTAAACTCTTTGAATGTTTCAAACACTTCATGTTTATGTTTAAGCAAGTAAACATAACCATAACGACTGAAATCATCCGTAAACGTTATGAAGTAGCTAGCTCCTTTTCTTGACACATGTCTAAATGGGCCGCAAACATCGGTATGAATGAGTCCAAGAAGATCTTTAGCCCTCTCCGGTTTATGCAGAAAAGGTTTTCTAGTCATTTTGCCGGAAACACATGACTCGCATTTATCAAACGATTCATCATTTAATTGTAAGATCCCCTCACGTTGGAGTCTTTCAATGCGATTTTTGCCAATGTGTGCAAGACGGCAGTGCCAAAGATAGGTAGAGTCCAAGTTAGTCTTGGCTCTTTTGCTAACATTATACATTGAATTATCATTTAGTGAATCACAACCACGCATATCAATTTCATAAATACCATTATAATCAATAGCATCAAAATAATGAACATTATTTTTAGAAACTGAAATACCATTATCATTAAAAACATTAATGAATCCGTTGTGTTTTAACACTGAAACTGAAACTACACCTCTAGTAATAGATGGCGCATAATGACAATTGTCTAAAACAATAATTAAACCGGAAGGAAGAACTAAATGATATTCTCCAATAGCTTCAACAGGTGCTGGTAGACCATTGCCCACGAACAGCTGCAAAGCTCCGGGCTTCAGCTTCCTCCTTTTCCTAAGTGCCTGTAATTCATTACAGATATGAGTTCCACAGCCAGTGTCATAAACCCATGATTTACGCTTAGTAAAGGAAAATAATTCAATAGTAAAAATACCTGAAGCACTAACACTGCTAGCTTGCTTCTTCTTCACATTCAACTCGGCAAGATACATGGGACAGTTCCTCTTCCAGTGCCCGACTTCATTACAATGATGACAGGTCTGGTCTTTTGCTGGATGCTCTTTCTTAGCCGGAGGGGTTTTCTTTGGTTTGAGGGCATTAGCAGCTTGCTTACCCTTGCCCTTACCATCAAACTTGCCTTTAGCTTGGTGCGATTTCTTAGCTTTCTGGATCCGACCCCCTTTTATCATAAGAACATTTGGTTCATTGGCCTTCTTTGGAATCGTCTTCTCTTATTCAATGAGCATAGCATGAAGTTCAGTGACGCTCTTTTTCATAGAGTGCATGGTATAGTTTTGCACAAAGCCCTCAAATTCCTTAGTAAGGGATTTGAGAATCATGCCAACTTTTACCTCTTTATGATAAGCGTACTCCATCGAATCCAATTTGTCAAAAATGCTCTTCATCTTGAGCACATGACTGCTAACCGATTTTCCAGATTCAAGTTTCATGTCATGGAGTTCCACGACTAAGTCGAATAGTTCCACTCCAGCTTGTTTTTCATACAAGGATCTAAGTTCTCTGATCATATCATATGGAGTGTAATTCTCGAATTGTTTCTGAAGCTCGGGAGACATGCTCGCAAGCATCAAACAACAAACTTCATTGAATCTAGTGTATTGAACTCTATATTCAGTTCTTTCAGCTGCTGTTGATTCAGCACCTGGTTCGGTTGGCCATTGCCTTTCAATGACATCCATGCGTTCTTCAACTCTTAGAACAATTCTCAGTTGACGATACCAGTCATTGAAATTTGATCCATTAAGCTTTTCTCTTTCAAACATTTGCCGAAAAGCATTGGTGTTTGTAGGAGGATTCATTGCCATCTACAAAACAGATTAAGTTCAAAAATCAGTATTTTCGATAATAAATCCTTAAGAAATCAATTACCCAATGTTTATAAAATAAACAATTAATTTCATTAAGGCTAGGATCCAATTGACATACACTCATTTCATCAGTTGATCTGCTAGAAATGATTGTACTCAAAAGGTAAGTGACGAGCAGTAATTGCATTACATGTGCAATTCCTAGTAAGAATGGGACCTACAAATTACATTTGATTCATCAAGTGATTTGTAG
The DNA here is from genome assembly GCA_034093135.1 of Erigeron breviscapus. Lineage (NCBI taxonomy): Eukaryota > Viridiplantae > Streptophyta > Magnoliopsida > Asterales > Asteraceae > Erigeron > Erigeron breviscapus. Next base: position 95,230,996 of record CM067170.1, on the reverse strand, counting down.
TCATGTTTTGTCCCATCTTTTGCCACGGGTTAAGGTCTCACCGCTTAACTCGCTTTAAGTCGTCCAACCAAGAACGCGCAAATTTGTCCACCACTGTGTACCAGTGAGTAAAACAACAGCCACAAGTGTCCTTTACAAGTTGGATGACAATGACTTAAGTTTATTGGGTCAATCAATTTGATGTGTGATCAAAAAGTTATGTTTGAAGATTCATGCATATCTTCTAAACATAATATGTTTATAAAACTCATTTTTATTGCCTTTAAATACAAAAGAGCTCGGTAGCTCCATTTGAACGCACAAAGAAGCGCAAGGGCAAAGGTTTGCGATGGACGCAATTAAAAACCCGCCCTTTTAGGAGGCTAACGCACTCCGACTTATACCTCTCTTAGAGTTTGTTCAAATGGGTGAGCCGGTGTATCTTTTGATTTTAGGGCACCAATTTTATAAACAAAATCATTATTTCAATATAATTTAGTCAAGTTTAATTTTCGAAAAACAATTTTGCACACAATTTTCTTAAAGGGCAAAACTAAACTTACTAAATATAAACACGTAACAATTAGGTATCCATCCTTGGTTAGGCCACTATGGTTTAAGATTTGCTCCCCTTTCTCAAGGAAAAGGACCACATACATCAAGTAAACTTGATTGCGTAAGCCAAAATTTAATAACAAATTTATCACATAAAAACTAAACTTACTAAATATAAACACGTAACAATTAGGTATCCATCCTTGGTTAGGCCACTATGGTTTAAGATTTGCTCCCCTTTCTCAAGGAAAAGGACCACATACATCAAGTAAACTTGATTGCGTAAGCCAAAATTTAATAACAAATTTATCACATAAACACATAAGGTGCTGGTTGGAGAATTCCAGCAGCTTCACGACCCATTTAGACCTAGAGGATGGCTGAACTGGGCTTAGCACAGAACTACAAAGTTGTAGCCCTATGAGTCAAGTATCTACTGTTCAAAGGACGACTTCTAACTCCTTACGGATTAAAAGATATGATCATTTTAGTGGACTGGTGTCAAGCAGCAACATTAATATATAATTATCACATTGTCAAACAATTAATTATTTTAATTATCCACCTAAAAGACCTAGTGATCAAGTAATTTTATCATTATAACTAAGTAATAATCATGAATCAATTGCATGTAAAAACTCATGATTATTACTTCTTTTTAACAATTAAAATAGAGGTAATCCATAAACGCATGCAATTAACACATTAATCATGCAATAAATCAAAACTTGCAATTTGGGTTTCCTAAAAAAATTTTTTTTTTTTTTTATTTTATTTTTTTTTATTTTTTTTTTTTTTTTTTTTTTTTTTTTTTTTTTTTTTTTTTTTTTATTTTGAAATCTTCTTTTTTTTTTTTTTTTTTTTTTTTTTTTTTTTTTTTTTTTTTTTTTTTTTTTTTTTTTTTTTTTTTTTTTTTTTTTTTTTTTTTTTTTTTTTTTTTTTTTTTTTTTTTTTTTTTTTTTTTTTTTTTTTTTTTTTTTTTTTTTTTTTTTTTTTTTTTTTTTTTTTTTTTTTTTTTTTTTTTTTTTTTTTTTTTTTTTTTTTTTTTTTTTTTTTTTTTTTTTTTTTTTTTTTTTTTTTTTTTTTTTTTTTTTTTTTTTTTTTTTTTTTTTTTTTTTTTTTTTTTTTTTTTTTTTTTTTTTTTTTTTTTTTTTTTTTTTTTTTTTTTTTTTTTTTTTTTTTTTTTTTTTTTTTTTTTTTTTTTTTTTTTTTTTTTTTTTTTTTTTTTTTTTTTTTTTTTTTTTTTTTTTTTTTTTTTTTTTTTTTTTTTTTTTTTTTTTTTTTTTTTTTTTTTTTTTTTTTTTTTTTTTTTTTTTTTTTTTTTTTTTTTTTTTTTTTTTTTTTTTTTTTTTTTTTTTTTTTTTTTTTTTTTTTTTTTTTTTTTTTTTTTTTTTTTTTTTTTTTTTTTTTTTTTTTTTTTTTTTTTTTTTTTTTTTTTTTTTTTTTTTTTTTTTTTTTTTTTTTTTTTTTTTTTTTTTTTTTTTTTTTTTTTTTTTTTTTTTTTTTTTTTTTTTTTTTTTTTTTTTTTTTTTTTTTTTTTTTTTTTTTTTTTTTTTTTTTTTTTTTTTTTTTTTTTTTTTTTTTTTTTTTTTTTTTTTTTTTTTTAATTTTATCATTATAACTAAGTAATAATCATGAATCAATTGCATGTAAAAACTCATGATTATTACTTCTTTTTAACAATTAAAATAGAGGTAATCCATAAACGCATGCAATTAACACATTAATCATGCAATAAATCAAAACTTGCAATTTGGGTTTCCTAAAAAAATTTTTTTTTTTTTTATTTCCAGATTTTCGAATTGGGGTTTATCAAAAAAAATAATTTTATTGTTTATTTCATTATTTTATTACAATTAAACCAATTAATTAATAAAATAATCAAAATAATTACATAAAAAATTCGAAAAATATGAAACCTTAACCCCCTTCAAGTTTTGATTTTTAGGTAATTAAAAATCACATGGGTGGCTCTGATACCACTGTTGGAATATAAAACTAAATATCATTATTCACGAGTACGCAACGGAAGCAAATCAAACCATGTAATCAAATAATTAACCTTGAAATAGGATTAAGGAATACCTCTTAATGTAGATGATAAAGTAAAGAAACTTTAAAAGGATTTGAAGTAAATCCCTCTACGATTTCACACACGATCCACAGATATAGGTGTGCTAGCACTTGATCACGAACCGAGCAACCTTTGGCTTGATCTCTTCTTCAAAACCGAAAACCAAAAACCCCAAAGGGTTTTCCTTGTTTTGGCCGTCCAAAAGAAGAGAGGAGGAGATGGGAGGTTTAGGAGTTATAATTCTTTTTAATTTGTAGTTGTTCAAGAAAACCATAAGGCTACCTTTATGTATTTATAGGTAGAATAAACTTGGCCATCAAGTTTAGGGTTTCACTAGGAAACCTAGTAGGGAGGCCGGCCCCCTTTATGCTTTTCTACAATCTTCCCTAATCGTTTTATCTCCTTACTTTAACGACCGTTAGCTAGTAACCGTTAAATATTAACGACCGTTCGTTAACTTATTCGTGATCCATATTAATCAATAAATCAATTAATATTAACTATATTTGAATCGAGACGTGTGACCCCGTAGGCTTAAATCATTTCCGGACATACGTTCATTTTACGTGATCACATACTAACAATATGTCAGTATGTATCTAGTCATACCGAACTCATTTTTTTACCATATATATCAACTCATCACATATGAAAGATTTTGTGATCATAATAAATCTAAGACTATTTCCAATGCGAAGGATTCCTTTAAGCGTCCTTCAGCTGCCACATCATATCGACATATCCTTTAAAATCCTTACAAATTCTTCAAATCCTATAATTTTACCTCCAAATCGTACAAACATCCTTACATATCATTATATTTTCCATGGACAACTAAAAATAAAGTGAAGGGCATGTCCTTAAATAAGGACATACACCAACAAATCTTTAGTTTTAAACAAGCTTCAATTACAAAAGATATTCATGGATAACTAATGACACCTAAAAGCTTTCCATTGGAGATAGTCAAATTAGATGTTTGTTCATTTGTATAAGTTTAGCTACGAGATTGTGTTCGTTAATAAAGAAAATGATTACCTTATCAAAACTCAAGGGGAAGTATTTACCAACAGTTTCTATTGTAAGTATGAGTACATTTTTATTTTGTTTTTCCAGTGTGACATTCTTTTTCAATGTTCAAAATTTTGCTCATTCTTTTAGTATTTTACTGTTAAAACTTAAAATTGTGTGTCACATGATCCCAAAATCTTTCATATGTGAATGAAAGCTTTCATTTTCACCATCAGGGTTGTTTCAAATTCATGAATAGCATCATCAACAGCCAAAAGTCTATAATGTTTATCGAGAAACGAATAATCATTCTAAGACTAAGAGGAGTAGCTCGTTAGGGGAATGCCCTCCATCCAATATAAGCTTGTCACGTGTCCTCCAATCATTAGGAGGGGCATTCCCCCATTCCTTTGGGGTGGAGAAATTCCATAGGGGCATTCATTTTACTATAAAATATGGCAAAGTGTATATATAAAAGGTTTTTAGGGAATAAAAAAAAGGTTAAATGCTTAGTTTTCTTCCTTGGAAGTGCTGAACGGTCAGAGGGCCTACCAAAAAGCAACAAATGTAACGCGTTCAAAAACAGCCGGGCCTTGCATTTTAAGTAGGCGGAACGCCCCCCGGGACCGAAGTGGGGCGTTCCGGGGGCGTTCCCGACGAAAAAAACAAAATGTAACGGGCTACTCCTCTTAGTCTAAAAATCCATCTAAAACCAACACGACATGACATGTGAATTATTTTAACTAATCTTTTTTTCTAATTTCATCTCTTGATTTTGTCAAATGTCATGATCTTATAGTTGTAAGGATTTTTAAGAAGATTAGTTAGGACAATATATCATTTCTTATGTCTATATCGAATTTAAAATATAAATTAAAATCCAAAAATATAATGGGCTAATGGCATGAGATTATTGGATTATAATGATGAATTGATGATTGAACGATGTCATTCAGTTGAGATTTTTATTTCTTATAGAGAAACCTATAGTTTAAGTGACATTCATGAATGTAATATATACAAATTTTATTCCCTTTGAATCAAACCTTCTCTTCTTCTTCTTCTTTTTTTTTCTCCATATTATAACTAGTGTATCTTCTTCTTCTTCTTCTTCTTCTTCTTCTTCTTCTTCTTCGTATTCTTCTTCAAATTCTTCTTCTTCTTCACCTTTTCTTCTTCTTCTTCTTCTTCTTCTTCTTCTTCTTCTTCTTCTTCTTCTTCTTCTTCTTCTTCTTCTTCTTCTTCTTCTTCTTCTTCTTCTTCCTCTTCTTCTTCTTCTTCTTCTTCTTCTTCTTCTTCTTCTTCTTCTTCTTCTTCTTCTTCTTCTTCTTCTTCTTCTTCTTCTTCTTCTTCTTCTTCTTCTTCTTCTTCTTCTTCTTCTTCTTCTTCTTCTTCTTCTTCTTCTTCTTCTTCTTCTTCTTCTTCTTCTTCTTCTTCTTCTTCTTCTTCTTCTTCTTCTTCTTCTTCTTCTTCTTCTTCTTCTTCTTCTTCTTCTTCTTCTTCTTCTTCTTCTTCTTCTTCTTCTTCTTCTTCTTCTTCTTCTTCTTCTTCTTCTTCTTCTTCTTCTTCTTCTTCTTCTTCTTCTTCTTCTTCTTCTTCTTCTTCTTCTTCTTCTTCTTCTTCTTCTTCTTCTTCTTCTTCTTCTTCTTCTTCTTCTTCTTCTTCTTCTTCTTCTTCTTCTTCTTCTTCTTCTTCTTCTTCTTCTTCTTCTTCTTCTTCTTCTTCTTCTTCTTCTTCTTCTTCTTCTTCTTCTTCTTCTTCTTCTTCTTCTTCTTCTTCTTCTTCTTCTTCTTCTTCTTCTTCTTCTTCTTCTTCTTCTTCTTCTTCTTCTTCTTCTTCTTCTTCTTCTTCTTCTTCTTCTTCTTCTTCTTCTTCTTCTTCTTCTTCTTCTTCTTCTTCTTCTTCTTCTTCTTCTTCTTCTTCTTCTTCTTCTTCTTCTTCTTCTTCTTCTTCTTCTTCTTCTTCTTCTTCTTCTTCTTCTTCTTCTTCTTCTTCTTCTTCTTCTTCTTCTTCTTCTTCTTCTTCTTCTTCTTCTTCTTCTTCTTCTTCTTCTTCTTCTTCTTCTTCTTCTTCTTCTTCTTCTTCTTCTTCTTCTTCTTCTTCTTCTTCTTCTTCTTCTTCTTCTTCTTCTTCTTCTTCTTCTTCTTCTTCTTCTTCTTCTTCTTCTTCTTCTTCTTCTTCTTCTTCTTCTTCTTCTTCTTCTTCTTCTTCTTCTTCTTCTTCTTCTTCTTCTTCTTCTTCTTCTTCTTCTTCTTCTTCTTCTTCTTCTTCTTCTTCTTCTTCTTCTTCTTCTTCTTCTTCTTCTTCTTCTTCTTCTTCTTCTTCTTCTTCTTCTTCTTCTTCTTCTTCTTCTTCTTCTTCTTCTTCTTCTTCTTCTTCTTCTTCTTCTTCTTCTTCTTCTTCTTCTTCTTCTTCTTCTTCTTCTTCTTCTTCTTCTTCTTCTTCTTCTTCTTCTTCTTCTTCTTCTTCTTCTTCTTCTTTTTCTTCTTCTTCTTCTTCTTCTTCTTCTTCTTCTTCTTCTTCTTCTTCTTCTTCTTCTTCTTCTTCTTCTTCTTCTTCTTCTTCTTCCTCTTCTTCTTCCTCTTCTTCTTCTTCTTCTTCTTCTTCTTCTTCTTCTTCTTCTTCGTTACTTTATTTAATCCCCTTAATCAACTAGATCCATTACTCAAGACCGGTACCCCGAGACGCCTCTTATAACTTCACTAATTAACTAATTGTTTTGATTATTAAGATAACAATTATGCCTATTGATTGTACCCAACCATTAACCCGTTAATTCTTATTACCGATTGATTCCCTTCTATCGTACCCGTCATAGAAGCAATTACTTATACCTAAGCAATCAAAATATCTCTTACCCAACCCTAGTTACCACTGAGATTAAGCAAGATCTATCCGAAATCAGAAGATAAATGATAAAGAATTAATAAGCTAAGATCACGACATAACATTAAATCAAATCGTCTTGAATAATATAAATCATGCAACCATCATTCAAAGTATCACTTCATCTCAGTAGATGATGAAGTATTTAGCTACTCATAGTCAAAAACAGAACACAAAGAGTAATTGAAAAGAGAGACATAGTGTACCAATGTGTTTGATCTAACTAGAAAGCAAAGATAAACGTAATCGAAAGCCTTGAATCTCACGAACAACTCCGTAGCCTTTGAGGACGTAAAAGCTGCTGCAAAACCCTAGAAAATAACCCTAATTTCGTAAATAAGTGATAAGATCTCCAATGGTAGGGTTTTGGTCTTCTATTTATAGGGTTTAGGAAAGTTCCAATTCTGCCAACCTAATCTATGCGCCGCATGGAAATTCCATGCGCCGCATAGATTGATGTCTAGAGCTACTGCCTCGAATTCACACTTTTTGTGCGCCGCATAAAACTCCAGAATCTTCAAAACTTGTATTTTCTATTTCGTCTTCTCACGAACTCATCCTCGAACCTTCTTTATGCATCCAGAAGTCGTCTAAAAGCCATTTCTAACCATTTTGCACTCCTTGAACCTGAAATCACACAAACACTATGAAAGTATCGAATATTCATGCATTTAACTCATAATTAACTCTAAAAACGGCTTATTAACGATGTGGAAATATGTATAATTATGGACACATCAAATTCCCCCACACTTGAGCTTTGCTTGTCCTCAAGCAAATTCAAGACAAATCATCTGAAATCTGGACAATGAAACGGTATTTCTACTTTTCAAACCATTTAAAGCATAGTCATGCAAAACGTTTAAGAGAAATGCTTTAGACAAAATCAGAAAGCTATAACTTGCGAGGTGAAGATACTTAGTCAATCAGATCTAAAAGCCAACCTTATACTCGTGTTAATACCTCTAAAACCGTTCTATAATCCCAAGTGTCTTACAGCTCAGTCTTACTCTTTTATGCAATAAGTTAAGCACTTAATAAAGGTTTGTATAGCAATTAGTTCCACTAGCTACTAGCAAGGCACGTCATCTTATTATCGGTTGTACTTGTGAATCACTACATAGACATACTCTTACACTACGGTCATGCTTCCTAACTAGACACCAAAGCAGTTATACGATATTATCATCTTTAATAGTTGAGACAGCGGTGACAGGTCGGTGGTTCCCCACGCGCAAAGAGACATAACTCTACTAACGGTTAGAGTTTATACCTTACATCAAGACAGCGGTGACAGGTCGGTGGTTCCCCACGCGCAAAGAGACATAACTCTACTAACGGTTAGAGTTTATACCTTACATCAAGACAGCGGTGACAGGTCGGTGGTTTCCCACGCGCAAAGTGACATAACTTGATGTGTATAATTTTACTCGTTTATTAGCTCATAGAACTCATTCATAAATCTACTGATCGTCTTTCTTTAAGATTTTTACATTATTTCGTGCATTGACTTAATCAGAGATCCCAGACAACTCACACACTTACCTAGTATATTAGCTATTCAACAATCAATAGTGCAAGAATTAAGGATAAACCATACGTCTAATATAGATCTTACACAAGTA
>CM067170.1:95205366-95217866 GCA_034093135.1 Erigeron breviscapus | reverse complement strand
ATCTCCTAATCATTCCATCTGCACACATTCTAAACTAAAACGGGTCATCCCAAAAATAGTTCTTCACATCAGAAAAGAATTTCTTCTTTTGTTGATGTGTCTATCCCTTAGGAATTATACCTGCAACAAGATAGTTAGCAAAATCTGCATACCATGGAAGATTATCATCATTAATACTCATCAAATACTCATCGGGGAAGGCATCATCTATATCTCCTTCCCGAAGTTCCTCACGTTGGGGATCTTCAAGTCTACTTAAATGGTCTGCCGCTAAATTTTTAGCCCCTTTCTTATCCTTTATCTCAATGTCAAACTCTTGCAAGAGCAAAATCCATCTAATGAGATGAGTTTTAGCATCTTGTTTAGAAAACAAGTACTTAAGGGCAGAATGGTTGGTGAAAACTATGGTCTTACTAAGCACTAAATACGACCTAAACTTATCAAAAGCAAAAACAACCGCTAGTAACTCTTTCTCGGTGGTGGTATAGTTTTGTTGAGCACTATTAAGAGTCCTACTAGCAAAGTAAATAGGTCGGAAATGGTTACCTTCTCTTTGTCCTAAAACAGCCCCTACGGAAAAATCACTAGCATCACACATTAATTCAAAAGGTTGAGACCAATCGGGTGAAACCATAATGGGTGAGTGAGTCAAACGGTCTTTGAGAAGTTCAAATGCCTTAAGACAATCCGAGTTGAACTTGAATGGCACATCTTTCTCAAGCAAATGACTCATGGGTCGGGTAATCTTAGAAAAGTCCTTAATAAACCTACGGTAGAACCCGGCATGTCCAAGAAAACTTCTAACGGCCTTCACATTTGTAGGAGGAGGTAACTTAGCAATGACATCTATCTTGGCTTTATCTACCTCTATACCTAAACTAGATACTTTATGTCCTAAAACAATTCCTTCTCTGACCATAAAGTGACATTTCTCCCAATTAAGCACTAGGTGAGCCCGCTCGCATCTTTCCAACATCTTATCCAAATTAGTTAGACATGTATCAAAAGAATTACCAAAACAGAAAAATCGTCCATAAAAACCTCCATGGAAGTCTCTAACATGTCTTGAAAGATGGCTATCATACACCTTTGGAAGGTGGCGGGTGCATTACATAATCCAAAAGGCATTCTACTATAGGCATAGGTACCTGATGTGACCAATTTATATAGATCGCCCACATCATTATTGGCCTTCTTCGTATGTGTTTTGAGTCGATTTTGTATGCATTTGGCGCGTTTATGGTGTTTGTTAGTGCTTTCAGGTTCTTAGCAGGTTGCGCGTCCATTTGGTACATTTTCTGACGATTTTTGGCCAAGAAGTTGACCCGAGTGTTCGAGTGATGTTGATAAAGAAGAACCATAGATTCCAGCAGGATTTAACTGCGCCGCAGTGGGAAGACTTATGCCCCACTGCGCCGCAGTCAGTTGAGAAAGAATAAAATATTCCAGTGGATTACCACTGCGCCGCAGTAAGGTGAGAAAGAATAAAATATTCCAGGTTCCCACTGCGCCGCAGTCAAAGGTCGAGAAAGAATAAAATATTCCAGTGGATTACCACTGCGCCGCAGTGGGAAGACTTATTCCCCACTGCGCCGCAGTCACCTTATGATCAGAATTCCAGGGACTTTCCACTGCGCCGCAGTGGGAGCGCATCATGCCCACTGCGGCGCAGTGAGTGCACGGGGAAGTTAGGTTACAGCCTCTTTTGCATCAGATTTGGGGGAGGTATATAAAGGAAAAAACCCTATTTTCCCAAGTATCCAAGTTTTTCTTTCTAGGAGCTGTTCTACACGAATTTCTTCGAAGGATCGGCTCAAGATTTCATCATTGGATTCATTGAAGATTCAAGAACACCCATCTAGATCGTATCTAATTTTCTGTCTTGCAATTTACATTCAACGAATATTGGTACAATATGTTCTCTTTCTATTCCGTTTGTTATTTTCAATTTAGCATGGGTGGCTAGATTTATAATCATCCACTTTGATGAATCTTGACAAATGATATGATTGCAATATTTTAATTCAAGAGTTGATTCAATTATCGTTGTGTCGTGATCTTTATCAATTAATTCCTTGTGATTTATTCTTTTGATGTTGATGGTTTATGTGTTCATCGTTAGTGGTACTAGGTGAATATGTTTATCGTTTCAATTCGATTGTCTATGGTCGTTTGTCACCGGTTCATGGTATGACGGTGAATGTCAAATCTATAATAGGAATTAATCAGTAAACGTGTTTAGAAACGGTTGGTGGTACCACGTTTTCATTCACATAGGCATAATTGGTAATTGGATAATCAAGCAAACTAATTGTTGGGGAGATTTTCTAGGCATTGGTGGTACCGGCTTGGGTAATTAACTAGCAATTTAGGTGTTTGGGTGATTTGCGAGCGGTTGGTGGTACCACGTGAGCATTTCTATCCTTTCACGGTTATTTTGTCAACTCTAAAGAATTGGTTTTTAAACGTGTGCAATCATAACTGAAGTCAAGTGGATTCGAAGTGGATGATCTTTATTCACATTGTTTGAACTTTCTTTACTTTCAATTGTCTTGTCATTTCAATTTCTTTAATTTCCTATTGTCAAGGTGAGGTAGCAATTTGGCTACGGTTCCATCCTTATTCCAAAACCACTTTAGCTGACAACTATTTCAAAACCATTCCCCGTGTTCGATCCTGGACTTACCTTCTAGCTATACTATATACGAACGGGTCCACTGCCCGCAAGTGTGTATTATTCAGTTTTAGGGTATTTCTTGTTTTAATTTTTAAACTCGATTTTACACATCAGTACCAAAGGGACATGTAAAAGTGGTCTTTTCTTGATCATTGGTGTCAATGGGTATTTGAAAGTACCCGGAGAAACCATCAAGAAAACAAAAATACTCGTTACCAGCTAACCGTTCGAGCATTTGGTCAATGAAAGGTAAAGGGAAATGGTCCTTACGGGTTGCATCATTTAACTTCCTATAGTCAATACAAACTCTCCACCCGGTAACCGTCCTAGTTGGAACAAATTCATTTCGGTCATTGGTCACTACTGTCATCCCCCCTTTCTTTGGCACACAGTGTACCGGACTAACCCATAGACTGTCAGAGATAGGGTAAATTATTCCTGCATCTAAAAGCTTAATTATCTCTTTCTTGACTACATCTTTCATATTCGGATTAAGCCTCCGTTGTCTTTGAACAACCGGTTTAAAATTTTCATTTAAATTGATTTTATGCTTGCAAAATTCGGGGCTTATTCCGGGTATGTAAGTTGTATGCCAAGCAAAGGCCTTTTTATGAGACCTAAGGACAGTCATTAACCTAAATTTTTCATCATCCGAAAGTGATGACGAAATGACAACTGGAAGAAAACACTTACCTTCGAGGAATGCATATTCCAAGTGCTCGGGAAGTGGCTTAAGCTCCAAATCAGTTGGTGGATTCTCCACCGAGGTCTCCATCTTGAAGCCATTCCTATCGATCTCCTCAAAAGTTTCATCTTCTAGTGGTGTTTCATCCATGCTCAGTGCCATAATCTCTTGCATTTCTTTTGCTTCCATTTCATGAACTTCTTCACTACTTGCCACTAAAGCTTCATTCATTTCCATGCCTAAAATTTCCAGAATCTCCATTTCCAAAGCATATTCAATCACGTCAATCCTGAAACAAGAAACATCATAAGAGTAAGGGTGTTTTAATGCTTTATCAATGGCAAAAGTAACTCTATCATCACCTATTCCTAACGAAATGATCTTATCCTTAACACGGATGATAGCATCGGCCGTATACAAGAATGGTCGGCAAAAAATTAGAGGCACCTTGGTGTCCTCTTCCATTTCCAAGATCACAAAATCAGCCGGAAAAACTATATGTCCTACTTTAACACACATATTTTCAGCAATTCCCATGGGATATTGAAATGAATGGTCAGCGAGCCAAATGCTCATCTGAGTTGGTTTCAATGCCTCTAAAGATAACTTACGATAAACAGAATAAGGCATTAAGTTTATGCTAGCCCCTAGATCGGCTAATGCATCACAATTAAAAGACTTATCAAAAGAACATTTAATTAGAAAACTCCCTGGGTCTTCAAGCTTAGGAGGAAGTGTATTCTTGACTACGGCTGAACACTCGGCATTAAGGAAAGTCGCCTTTGCTTCCTCTAAATTCTTCTTATCCGTCACGAGCTCCTTGATGAACTTTGCGTAATTCGGCATACCTGAAATGAGATCAACAAAAGGAACATTAATATGAACGGATTTAATCATATCTAAGAACTTACCATATTGCTCTTGAAGCTTCTCCTTTCTCAATCGTTGAGGGAAAGGAATCTTTGGCTTGTAAGCTTTCACGACAGGTTCAACAGCTGTCGGTTTAGCCACTGGTGGAGTTGGATCGTCCGGATGCTTCACGACTGGATTTGGCTCCACTTCTATCTCCTCATCGACTTGTTCCTCTTCTTCCTCATCATTAACCCACACAGAAACATTAGAAGTACTAGAACTAGGTTCAGGAGAGTCATAGGCCTTACCGGATCGAGTGACAATCACATTAACGTGTTCACTTCTACTAATTGGTGGTTGGTACTTTTGGCCTTGATCATTCGAACCTGAAGGCTTAGGATTAGGCTGAGTGTTGCTTGGCAAAGCTCCTTGCTGTCGATTTGAATTGCTCAACCTATCTATCCTAACACTTAAGTCTTTTACAGCCGCTTGTTGATTCTTGATATTGAGGTTCATCTTCTCGTTCAAGGCTGTAATGTCGATTCGGTACTGATCATTCTTCTTCTCTTGCTCGCCCATGAACTTCTTCATTAGATCCCTAAGTTCGGCATTAGGATCTTCAACGGGAGTATTAGATGGTACATGACCAGCCCCTAATGGTGGTGGTTGAACCGCTCCTAACCAAGTGTTTCGGCTACTTCCTGCATTATTAAACTTAGAATTGAAGTTAGAATTACCTTGGAACCGTCGTGGGTAGTCGTTACCACGTTGAAACAGCCCCCAAGATGCATAAGGAGGTTGGTACTGATTTTGAACATAATTAGCATCCTCCTTAGGTGCACACTCGCAATCCTCTGTATAGTGTCTGCCTCCACAATGATCACATCCTTCCACGGCAGTCTTCAAGTCTCTTTCCACCATAGAAAACCTATTATCAATCCTATCCGATAGTTCCTTAATTACCTTCACTACTTCTTCATTTCCACTACTTTCAACCCGAGCCACATTACGTCTAAATAGACTCTGGTTTAGTCCTACCCGCTTCTCGAGTTACACTAGTCTTAACCATGTCCTCCATAATCTTATAGGCCTCGCTGAAAGTAACATTATTGATATTACCTCCACACGCCCAATCTAATTCCTTCTGAGTTCGGCGATCTAGACCCCTAAAGAAAATAAGAATGTGCTCATCCAACTAAATTCCATGCCCGGGGCATTTCCTTAGCAACTCCTTCAATCTCTTCCAAGCATCAACCATATCCTCGTCCTTCTCTTGCTTAAACGCCCTAATCTCAAGCTTCAACATCTCCACTAATTGAGCTGGAAAGAACCGCTCAATGAAAGCTTCTCTTAACTCATCCCACGTCTCGAAAATGTTCTCCTCGAGATCTTCATACCAATCGGCTGCTTCTCCTCTTAGAGACAACGGAAACAACTCAAGCTTGACATACGGCTCCTGCCCTTCTCCATACTTGTACAACCTGCACACCTTCTCAAACTTCTCGATATGATCATACGGATCCCACTTCAAAACCCCGTCAAACTGATTTGTTTCAACTCGTTCCAAATGATTTCCTTTGACGTTGAAATTTGCTGCGGTGGGTGGAGGTCGAATGGCCGAGCCCCTATTAGGTGCAATGACTCAAGCACTCTCTCCTATGGCCCTATCGAAACGGTGAACTTCGTTACCCATTGGTGAATTCGGTTGTGAATTATTTGGCGAGTTAGGCGGAGTTGGTTGTTTATCCTCTATTTTCACTTCTAAATCACCGCTATTCGACGGTGAACCTATTTTGATTGGTGTAATGGGTACGACTTGATTTGGTTTCTTTCCGCGTTTCTTAGATTTTCCGGGATTAGACTGAGGGCTCACTAGTGGTAAACCAGAAGACCTCATGTTCATGAACTACCTAAACCTGAAAACAGAGACAAGAAAACCGTAAAACGCACCAATATACACAAAATAACTAAAAACAGAAAATTAAAGAATAAAAATGAAAAACTAATCTAGAAAACAAGTAACTTTCTTGCAAATGAATACAAGAAAGGATCGAACTACGAAATCTCAAACTAAAATCCTAAAAACAATCCCCGGCAGCGGCGCCAAAAACTTTGATGCGTGTGATCTAGTTTTAAAATTTATAAACAAGAGATACCGATTAACTGATTACTACACACTCTCGGGCAGTGTACCCGTTCGTTTGCAATATAGTTTAAAGGGTAAGTCCAGGTCGAATCCACAGGGACTGTATAAGAAATAAGCGAGTTTTAAGTAGTTCAAAATGCTTTTAGGTTTTATGACCCCCGTCAGTTGATTTGAAAATTAAATTAAAACTAAAATGAAAACTAAATAAACTTGAAAAGATTTATCGAGAACAATAATATTAAAAGGTCATCTACTTCGACTCCATGATACATCAGATTCAGGTTGCACTTTAAATGAAAGACTAATTCAAATATGACGACTTATAATCGAGAACCAAACAAAGACTCACTCCGTACCCGTCAAGTTCGTTACTTTATTTAATCCCCTTAATCAACTAGATCCATTACTCAAGACCGGTACCCCGAGACGCCTCTTATAACTTCACTAATTAACTAATTGTTTTGATTATTAAGATAACAATTATGCCTATTGATTGTACCCAACCATTAACCCGTTAATTCTTATTACCGATTGATTCCCTTCTACCGTACCCGTCATAGAAGCAATTACTTATACCTAAGCAATCAAAATATCTCTTACCCAACCCTATTTACCACTGAGATTAAGCAAGATCTATCCGAAATCAGAAGATAAATGATAAAGAATTAATAAGCTAAGATCACGACATAACGTTAAATCAAATCGTCTTGAATAATATAAATCATGCAACCATCATTCAAAGTATCACTTCATCTCAGTAGATGATGAAGTATTTAGCTACTCATAGTCAAAAACAGAATACAAAGAGTAATTGAAAAGAGAGGCATAGTGTACCAATGTGTTTGATCTAACTAGAAAGCAAAGATAAACGTAATCGAAAGCCTTGAATCTCACGAACAACTCTGTAGCCTTTGAGGACGTAAAAGCTGTTGCAAAACCCTAGAAAATAACCCTAGTTTCGTAAATAAGTGATAAGATCTCCAATGGTACGGTTTTGGTCTTCTATTTATGGGGTTTAGGAAAGTTCCAATTCTGCCGACCTAATCTATGCGCCGCATGGAAATTCCATGCGCCGCATAGATTGATGTCCAGAGCTACTGCCTCGAATTCACACTTTTTGTGCGCCGCATACAGATTCCATGTGCCGCATAAATCTCCAGAATCTTTAAAACTTGTATTTTCTATTTCATCTTCTCACGAACTCATCCTCGAACCTTCTTTATGCATCCAGAAGTCGTCTAAAAGCCATTTCTAACCATTTTGCACTCCTTGAACCTGAAATCACACAAACACTATGAAAGTATCGAATATTCATGCATTTAACTCATAATTAACTCTAAAAACGGCTTATTAACGATGTGGAAATATGTATAATTATGGACACATCATATAGTTATAACACTCTTAATGAAAATATTTACAAATACATTTTTCAACCCTTGAAATACCTCTCTCCTTTATACACTAACAACCACACTGCTACCACCGCAACCGCCGTCGCATTCACCACTGTCGTCGCCGCCACCCGTCACTTTCACTACCACCACCACCCGTCGTTATCACAAGGGTTGTCGCATTGTGAGGGTGTCCCTCTAGTATATATAAGTATTATATTAGGATAGTATAGACTAGGATCAGAGTAGAATAATGTAATTAGTCATAAAAATGATTGAACGTCGTAAAAATGACTGAACGCTCACCATTGATCACCCACCAACCAAGGGCCTAAGGCCTGGTGTACTACTAGTAACTTTACCCATTTGCATTTAACACAACCCGTGACAATTCCCTTTTTAAGTGGTCATAAAAAAGAAAGCTTCAGATAAACTACTACTTTTTTAAAGTCTTGATAATAGACCCGTAGAATACGTACTACTACCCACTTTCATTTATAACTTATTTTTCCTTAGATATTTTTCTTATTGTTATACTCATTAAATGTTCCATATGCAACCATAAAAGGAGCTATTGACCTTTTTTTTAAGCTTGGCCCGTACGTACTTGAACATATAATACCTCTATATTCAAACAGTTTGACGCATACATATATTTGAAACATAACCTTATTGTACATTATATTTTCTTACTTTTGACGTAAACACACAACAAAAATAACAATACCGAATCCAGTAGTTTATGAGATGAGGGTCTAAATACTCTAACGATTAAAACACTCGGAAACTCAAGGTCTGGATTAATTGAATTCAAATTGTATATATAAAAATATATAAATTCCACTAAAAAAAATTAGTTGAGAGGGGGTGGTGAGTGGTGACCACCCTAACTAGAACAATACCCGTACGGTGTACGAGTTAAAAAATATTTATAACTTACCCAACTCTTATATTTGATCAACAAAAAATCCGAGATATACTATATTAGGATAAAGTTGAACATAATCAGAAACAACTCAAATAAATTGTATATATTTGGTTTTCAGTCGTACAATGTTTTTTTCATAAGGGTTTAATATTAAAGGATTTATGTAATTTGTACAGTTTTTTTATTGTGTGAAAACAACTTTCATCGGTTTATTGTGAACAAATTGTGTATGAGACGTGACACAATAAGTTAATTACATACAATGAACATGATGAAAGTTGTTTTCACACAACAGAAAAAGTGTACAAATTACATAAATCTCCAAAAAATATATAATGTCGTTAACTCATTTTCATCCCGTGACAATTGGGTTATAATCTTCCTGAAGTTCTTATAGTTCAAAGTTAACATGGAGCACATTAATATTTCCTTTTAACCGAGTTATATGAAGTTAACGTGCAAGTTGCAACACATGAATATATCTATTCGATCTTAATTTTTTTTTAACTCTCAGTTATTAATTAAAGTAAAATAAATGATTATATATGTAAAAGTAACTCATACATACTATAGTCGATCCATTTTCTCCTTCGTCACTCTATCATATCCTATTTCACATTCATAAGTCGGTTTCGCAATTCTTTAAACCAGAAAATTAACCGATCTTTAAACATAAACAATATTAATTAGACATCAAAACAAAATAGACATAAGAATATCACTAAGGCAAGATGATCATCAAGGAGCTAAGTACAAAAAAGATATTAGTGAACACAATTGATCCCGACATAGATGATGAACCCGAAGTTGAAACTGCAATGTGATGACGCCGATGGTGATGATGAACCAGAAGAAGAAGCCGCGACTGTAGTGATCTTCACTTTCATACCATGATCACAATATATGTCCATTTGTACCACAAGCAAAGTATCAAATCCCCGTCTTAGTTAACTTCATTAACTATTGCTATCCGTGATAGAATTTGTAGCAGATCCCACCATAAAACTTTTGCTGAAAAAACGGGATTTATTTAGTTAAATAACTAAATAATTAAATAAATGGTAGAGATTTATATCACCAACCGAACCAATTTCATGGCAACAAAGTAGGATTTTAGTTATTGATCATATCCTGTAAAACTACTTTTTACCCATGTGTTTAATATCCATTTAACTAACCATCCGTTTTAAATGGATGAATTTATACGATTCAGATTCAAAGTAAAATTGATTGAATGGACATGATTAATTTATAGACACACTTACCGGCAGCAATATAGATATATAATAACATTGTGGCTTCGCTGATAAGAAGTTAAAATCCATAAAGTAAACCGTGTTAAATTATGTCCTTGATTTGGGTCTTGCACTTAGTGGTTTGTAGTTGATATATAGTGAGTGACGTAGCCAAGAATTTATATCTAAAACCGAATATGAATTTGTATTTTACGAGTATTACTAAAAATATAAAGTTTTATAAACATTTTGAGAAATTGTGGCCAACCTTCACTTTATCCACTATATAGAATATCAATTGAGTATTCCTAGTGGCGTTGTATACGTATTTAAAGCATGTTAAGAAGCGTATAATGAACGTAAGATACTAAAATGTTTAATAGATAAACGATTTTTGTTACAAAGTTGGTCCGTTTTGTACAACAGACAAAAGTAAGAGGTGGGAACGTGTAAAATACGATAAACAAGAGATTTTCGGTTTTGGTAGATAATTTTTCAGTTTTTGTCTTTCCCAAAGTGTAAAATACTTAACATCAAAGGAATCAAAACAGACAAGATATCGCCTTGCTGTATGTGAAAATATGAATATTAACCCCTTCCACACGTGACCCTCACTTGACCTCGGTTGCTAAAATGGAATATATTTTTATCTTTATATGTGTCTATTTGGATTGGATATTTTAGAAAAAGTGTGTCTTAATTTATACTTTGTCTCATAAGCATCAATTTGCTTACGATAATTTTTGGAGACGGTGTGGGGGAACAAACAACAATTTGGAATTTTGGATGCTATTTGGATTAGGTGGAAATATAAGGATATAAGTTGTGGGTTAATTTGAGTTGAGAAGGTCAAGTTAGACTTTCAAACTCGACTAGAATTTCATCTCTGTTGATTCCGTGTTTTTTATTTTTTTTCAATTAACATATAAGAACCTAATACATTTTGTTAAATTTTATGTTTTTTTCTTTTACTTAATAAAAAAAATAATCGTCAGTTACTTATTTTTTATTTTATATAGAGTTAAATGCAAGAATGGTCCCCGTGGTTTGTCACTTTTTGCAACGCTGTCCTTTTCTTGATTTTTTAGCAACGGTGGTCCCTAAAGACATGTTTCACTTGCAACGGCAGTCCCTCTCTAACAGATCCGTTAATTAGTGCCGTTAAGTTTTCCATGTGAGTAGCACGTGAGCGGTATCAATGTCCTTTTACCAACACAAACACAGGGTGTTCAAAAGTATCCGTATCCGACCTTGTAGTCTTAAAATCCGATGTGATTTTATCTGAAAAATCGGATATTCGAACTTCGGATATCCTAAATTTCGGATCCGGATAATGATTTTTGAAAATCTCGGCCATTCGAAAATATCCAAGAATATTCGAAAAGTTTGGATATTGAAATTCACTATGCGAAAGTTCGAATAATTAAAAATTGGATAGCCGAAACTTGGATATCCCCCCAAAATTTCGGATAAAGGATTTCAATATCCGAACATATTCAAAATTTTGGATATTCGAAGTTTTGGATATCCGAACTATTCGAATTTTAAAAAAAATATCCTAGATATTTTCGTATTGAGACTAAATTTCAGATATTTTCTTAAAGTTTAGAATATTTTCGGGTATTGAAAATAATCTTTTTCAATATTTTTTGACATTTTCGGATTTAAGAAAAAAAGATATTAAAATTCTTAAACTTTTTCAAAAGTCACTATCTGTATTTAAGTCTGGAATATAGGGTATCCGACTTTTCGAAGAAAACAAGATCGGATTTTCAGATAATAGGTTCGGATATGCATGGATAGTTTTGAACATCCCTAGGTTTGTGTAGGTGGAAAGACATTAATACCCCTCACGTGCTACTCACATGGGAAACTTAACGACATTATTTAACGGTTCCGTTAGAGAGAGACTTCCGTTGCAACTGAAACATGTCTTCAGGGACCATCATTGCTAAAAATTCAAGAGAGGGTCTGCCTTTGCAAAATCTAACAGACCACAAGGACCATTCTTGCATTTAATTCTTTTATATATATACAAACATTATTTATACAATCAGCTACTTAATACGTTTAACACTTTAATGACTAAAAAAAGGAAACAGAGTAGAGATCTAAATACATTTTAATTTCAATAGAATGATCACTTTTTTGTTGTTCAAATTATTCATGAATTGACTTAGATGTATTCGATCTAAATTTGTGATAGTTTTCAAAATCTTTATAAACGAAAAACTAAGCTATAAAAATTTAGTTTAATGTTAGTTAATTTTTAATTAACCAAGCTGTATAAATATGGTGTGATAATTAATTTTGCATTATATTTGATGCAAAAATGATGATTAAAATAGTATTGCAATATGATATCATGATTAGTATCCCAATTTCTTAAATGACAATTCTGCATCAAGCAAATAAGCGATCGACCACATTAACAACAATTTAAAACTCAAAAAATGTAAACATAAATCCGACACTCTATACAGTAGAAAAATAATTAAATAAATTAATAATTAAATAAAAATCCGAAACTCTACAGATAATATTTGTGTATAGGTTTCTCCTTGATTTCAGTGTGAATAGTTG
>CM067170.1:95125366-95200366 GCA_034093135.1 Erigeron breviscapus | reverse complement strand
AAAGTAAATCAAATGCCGTCTATCCAACTTAAAAAATAAATATCTCCTAGACACATGTGTCTATTATAACCATCTATAGTTCTATACAATCTACATAGAAAGTAATTACTCCATCCTTTATAAACATAATCATACATTTATACTACCTACAAAACCTTGGTTAAAATATTCAACTAACTTTCAAACTTACTCAGAGCTCGTTTGTAATGTTGAAGGGCTTCGATCCCGACATCGTCGAACCGTCTGTTACACGGTGCCATGTGATGTCGTTCACTCGATGTCGTGCTGAAAGCCAGGTCGGAAAAACATTGATTTAACATTTTTTTAAAAATCACAATAAATTACAACCATCTCATCAAACTATTTCACAAATCATCATCAACACGTTTTATCAATTTATATTAAACATGTTTCATCAAACTATATTACATTTATATATATTAAGTTATCTAACATTGTTACACAACAACAACGTGACCCAATCACCCACTCCTTTAGAACGGGTATGGGGAATGTGATATCTAGACACTCTTGTCTCTACCAGAGGTAGAAGATTCCATAATAACTTGCGGCCAAATGAGGCAAAAGTAAGAGAGTGTAAAGTGTGTAATAAGAATACTTGTCGGCCGAGTATCACCTTGATCGTAAAGAAGAGTTGCAAACATACCACATAGCCCTTGTTAGGGTAAATTGGACATACATAGTAAATATGATGTCTGAATATATTAAATATTAGCATAAAAACATAATAAACATAACTGTTTGCCTAAAACCATTGTTATGTTTGATTAATATGTTGCATTTATTATGTATTAATAACAAAATATAATACGAGTAATTTGTAGTTATTGTAATGCAATATTGTAATTGGATAGTGCCGATGTAATAATATTACAAATTATAAGAGTAAAACAGGTAAAAGGAAGGTATGTGTATGTTTAACCACAACAAGAACATATAAAATTGTATATC
This sequence comes from Erigeron breviscapus, assembly GCA_034093135.1. Taxonomy (NCBI): domain Eukaryota; kingdom Viridiplantae; phylum Streptophyta; class Magnoliopsida; order Asterales; family Asteraceae; genus Erigeron; species Erigeron breviscapus. The sequence goes on along the minus strand of CM067170.1, from coordinate 95,199,394 downwards.
TAAATCATCTATGTATACACACTCAAACACGTACAAAACTGTCCTCTCTTTTGTTTTAAAGCAATCAATCACAGAACCAGACACTATCTCACCGTCCCTACCACCTTCTCAAAGTCTGCAACCTCCAACCCTTTTTTATTTACAGCTATATTTATTCAATTCAAATCCCCCTTTCCCCTTCTTCATTCACACTCACTCTCTACACACTCACTCTCTAAATAACCTTCTATATATATAATCTCTATCTATATCTATATATACCTATATATTCAAAAAGAAATTACCACCTACTAAAAAAATGATAATCAAATTACTTGTCCTTCTTGTTCTATATTTTTGCAATGTTTCAACTGCCGACGATAACAAAAAAACTTACATTGTTCATATGTCCAAACACCAAAAACCGACAACTACTTTCGGTGAAGACGTGGACCACGCTCATTGGTTCGACGCGTCCCTCAAATCGGTGTCGAAATCGGCAGAAATGATCTACACTTACCAAAACGTCATCCATGGATTCTCTACAAAACTCACCCAACAAGAAGCCGAATCTCTCGAAAACTTCCCCGGGATTCTCGCTGTCTTGCCGGAATTGAAATACGAGCTCCACACGACACGGACCCCGGAGTTTCTCGGTCTGGACCAGAATACGAATTTGTTCCCACAAAGCTCCGGTGACAGTGACGTCATCATCGGAATTTTGGACACCGGTGTTTGGCCGGAGAGCAAAAGTTTTGATGATACCGGTATGGGACCGATTCCTAGCGCGTGGAACGGCTTGTGTGAGACAGGTACTAATTTTACTACTCAAAGCTGTAACAAAAAGTTAATTGGGGCGAGGTTTTTTGCAAAAGGGTATGAGGCGACTTTGGGTCCAATTGATGAGTCAAAAGAGAGCAGATCTCCGCGAGACGACGACGGCCACGGGACCCACACTTCCACGACAACCGGAGGGTCGGTTGTCGCGGGAGCGAATTTGTTGGGTTACGCGGCCGGGTCGGCTCGCGGGATGGCTCCAAGAGCAAGAGTAGCAGTTTATAAAGTTTGTTGGTTGGGTGGTTGTTTTAGCTCCGATATTTTAGCAGCTATGGAAAAAGCAATAACCGACAATGTTAATGTTTTGTCTTTATCTCTTGGTGGTGGTACCGCCGATTATTATAGAGATAGTGTAGCTATAGGCGCTTTTGCGGCTATGGAAAAGGGTATTTTGGTAAGTTGTTCGGCCGGAAATGCCGGGCCGACTTCTTATAGTTTGTCTAATGTGTCACCTTGGATTACAACAGTAGGGGCCGGGACATTAGATCGTGATTTCCCGGCCTCAGTTAGTTTGGGCAATGGGAAAAACTATTCGGGCGTGTCGTTGTACCGTGGCCCGATATTGCCCAATAAGATGTTGCCATTTGTGTATGCGGGTAACGCTAGTAATTCGACTAGTGGGGCTCTTTGTATGCCTGGTACTTTAGTGCCTAGTTTGGTTAAGGGTAAAATTGTGCTTTGTGACCGTGGGGTTAATGCTAGGGTTCAAAAGGGGTCTGTGGTGAAAGAAGCAGGTGGGGCGGGTATGGTTTTGACTAACACCGCGGCCAATGGTGAGGAATTGGTGGCGGATGCTCATTTGTTACCGGCTACGACGGTTGGGCAGAAAGCCGGTGATGAGATTAGAAAGTATGTGATTTCGGATGCGAATCCAACGGCCACGATTGTGTTTGAAGGGACAAAGTTGGGGATCACACCGTCCCCGGTGGTAGCATCTTTTAGTTCTCGTGGACCTAATACTATCACGCCCGAGATTCTAAAGCCGGACATGTTAGCACCAGGTGTGAATATCTTAGCGGGGTGGACAGGGGCTGTTGGGCCGACTGGTTTGCCAGACGACTCTCGCCGTGTCGGATATAACATTATATCCGGCACGTCGATGTCTTGCCCTCATGTGAGTGGACTCGCAGCCTTGCTGAAGGCTGCGCATCCAGAATGGAGTCCAGCGGTTATTAAATCCGCTCTTATGACTACTGCATACACATCTTACAAAGATGGTAAAATGATTCAAGATCTTGCAACAGGAAACCCATCTACACCGTTTGATCACGGTGCGGGACACGTGGACCCGGTATCTGCGGTTAATCCCGGGCTAGTTTATGATATTACCGCGGATGATTATTTTGATTTCCTTTGCGCATTAAATTACACAGCTTCGCAAATACAGTTAGTGACTAAAAGAAACACTACTTGTGACGCTAGCAAGAAATATTTCGTTGGTAATCTCAACTACCCGTCTTTTGCCGTTGTGGTTCCATCGGACTCTACCGTGGTTAAACACACTAGGACAGTAACTAATGTTGGCCCGGCTTCATCTACATACAAAGTGTCTACATTTTCGGATAATAAGTCCGTACAGATGTCTGTGGTTCCTGAAACTTTGACATTTAGTCAAGTGAATGAGAAGAAATCATACACGGTGACATTTACGATGGGTCGGTTGGCAGTGAACTCAAATGCGTTTGGCCGGATCGAGTGGTCGGACGGGAAGCATGTGGTGGGAAGTCCGGTGGCTTTTAGTTGGTAATTGGTAGGAAATTAAATGTGTTATTTTAACAAGGTGTTCAAGACTCTCTCAAAAAGGAGAGTGGGTTGGTTGTTGACTATAAGATCTCAATTTCAAATTTTTTTCTTCTTCTTCATTTCAGTTTTTAAATTAATTAATTATTATTATCAATAGTATATTGTTTGAATTTAAGATTGTTTATTAAGGGATTGGATAGATCTCAATTGTTAATGATGTTTGAGGTTGAAAACATGAAGAATATGTAAGTAATAAAGTTGGGAATGTTTTCTTCCTTGTGACCATCTTAAGTTATTCTTCTAGATTGATTTGAAATGAGTTCTCTTTTCATCTTTTGAGTTAAGTAAATGTAGATATAATCAATTGAAAACGATTCATTTCAATAATCGATGTTCTTGACATTTTTACTGACTAGCATTCGTGTTGTAATTTGATCCATCACTCAACATATGTTTACCCCTTGAAATCGCAAATATTCATTGACAACTTATGCAATATACATTTCTAATCTTTACTAGTTAATGAAGTATATGAGCTTCAACTTTAAGGTTGTATCGGGTTTTACCATTAATCCGTTGTCATGCCTACGAGTGGGCGGGTTTATGGGTTTTTCTCCGCAACGTGAAGTTAAATGGGTTAGGAGCTCCGTCTGTCTAGTTTAGTTAGTTGGTGCGTAGTTTTAGTCATTGGGACATTGCATACGATTACCCAGCATCATATCAGTTTGCCGTTTGAAAAAAATTACAAAAAGTCAAAATCAATTAAAATATTTACAAAAGTACAACATTCACTCAAAAAAACCATCATGATGGTCTATTACACCATCACTATCGATCATAATTCTAACCCGACGGTCGATGAAGCCGACATCCATCCCTTCTAGCTAGGTGTCATAGCTGAAATTTTAAGATTATCCACCATCGCACATCCCACATATGGATTTCGAGTCTCTTAACAAAGGGACCACTTTTTAGTATCCAACTAATTGTCAAAAGGCCAATTCTGAGCCTAACCAAGTCCTAACCACCTTTGTCTAACTAAAAAAAGTAGTCATCTGGAAATAGTTTGTAATAATTGTAGGTCCTATAAACTTGAGTATGGGCCTAGTGGATATATTTGAGTTAGTGTTTCATATTTTAGATTTGAGTCCCTTTGGCTACTTTTTTTTTTTTTCTTTCGAACATTCAGTCGGGATACGACATTATGAAAAACTCACCGTATAATAGTAAAGTCTTGCACGTACTCTAGACAACGAGTTCTTGACTACTATTCTAGTAAATTGTCATTTGTCACCTTTATCTTACTTAAACTACCTTATAAAGCATTTAACCTTCCTATTTTCTCAAAAAAGAACTTGATATACCCAAACTACTCATCTCATTTATTCACTAATTTAAATATCTCCACCTAGAAGAAACTGCTCATTGCCGCCTTTCGCGGGTTTCGAGCCCCAATATCTGAACGGTATATGGGGGAGGTTATGATGTAGGCAGACCTTACCCCTACTACGATAGAGAGGCTGCTTTCAGGTTCTACCTAAATGGTAGAAAAGGACCTCCGTATTTTTGCATGGGATGAGGATTATTTACAACATACAACAAGGTGATATCTTAAATGATTTACAACATACATCTTAATAGAATTATTTACAACATACATCTTTTTTACCCTTAAAATAACTATAATACCTTCTTTTATATTAATAACCACGCCACTACCGCCGCCGCATCACTATCATCGCATCGCGCGGGCATATGACTATATATATATAAAAATATAGAATGTGGATCCTCTAAAATTGAGATTAACTTTAGGGTGAAATTGGATATGTCTTAGCCTTTGAATATTAATGAATGGTCTAGATCAAATATCAAGTTTGAATCTTACCTTTTGACTTTATTTAAATGGTTAAGATTCTTTTAAAGTTGTTTCAATTTTAGAGGATCCTAATCCATAAATATAACTCTATAATACTTTTAGAAAGAAAAATGATTAATCCTCCTACCTAATTGGCCTAAAAAACCTTCTAAATATGATATTGTCAAAATCAAAGGATGAGATTATGAGAGAATAAATGAAAGATATTTGTCAAGTAGTTATGGTATTAGGAGGATTATAGGAGGATTTTTATGAAGATATATTATTTTTCTTTTAGAAATGATACCTTAGTTAGGTCAAAAAGCAAAGTCAATGAAAAAGATAAGGTATCAATTGATAACTCCTTTAAACTTTCCAAGATTTCATGTGCAAAAAAGCATTGGTGATTATATTCTTTCCACTAATTGATCATACAATGTGACAATATTCATTTTATTCAAACGGACTCATCATTGTAAATGCTACAATTTCAAAGGCTATTCAACGAGTCAATAATCAAGGCACAGGGTAACAGACGTGGCGCACCCCACATGCCAGCAATAACTACTGTCAACGCCGTCACAAGCATTAGCGGCGACATCGCCGCTAATACTCTGCCAGATTTACCATGACTGATAGGGGGCCCGCTAAAACTCTGTCAGATTTACCATGACTGACATGGGGGCCCGCAGTATTAGCGGCGACGTCGACGCAAAGCTGCCTGGTCGGATTATACTTTTTGCCCTGGTCGTGTTACGCGCCTCGATAATCAATAATGTAAATAAATAGATATATCACACAAGGGAAACCACTATTATCTTTCCATGAGGTCAAAAATAGCTAACATAAAATAGGCTTTAATTCTAGATAATAACAACAGAAAGTCCATATCAAAACTTAGAGTTTTTTTTCTTTCTTTTTCTAGATATTGATATGGATGTTTTATCGTATTGATATTTTATTTGTTAGAGTAGCCCTGTATATGTTATTTAATCTAAACTAAAAACTACAAAAAAACTTTCATTTATTGGTGATGTGGATTTGGGTCGGAATGGGGTATATTGTGGGCTCCTTTGTGTTAAATTACAAGAGTAGTGGGAGATGGGGTTTGAGGCAAATGATTCATAGTATATTATTGTACTAGTGCCTAGGCCCGTTCAATGGACGGGTAGTCTCAAAATATATTAATCAAAGCCAAAAAATTAGAATTCAAGTATATTAAATAGAAGTTGCATTGTGTACGCAGATCAAGTACTAATTCTTAATGTGTAAGTTTCTGCTTCATAAATCTCTATATATATTCTTAGTAAATTGATTCTTGATGACAACTTTTGATGTTCTTTTAGTCAAAGCTAATTCAAGAGTGCTTTTTTTATGCAACGAAAAGCTAGCGACCAAACAGTAATTTCTTTTGGTTTCCATCAAATGTAGATGAATTAAAAATTTACACAGTAACGGTATGATTCGAGCAACCATCAATATGACCAATATCATAACTTAATCAATACGAAAGCTAAAGAAGAAACATATGAAAATTAACTCCATATAAATATTGATTCCATTTTACCTTTTTTTCCAACTTTAGTTAAATAAAAAGAGAAACAAAAAGTGTAGAGTATATAATTTGAAAAATACATACCAATTCATCAACAAAGACCATCTCGAATGTTTTGATTTTCTTCGGGTTGTTCCACTCCGAAACAGTCCATACATGCATAACACGGAGTCGTAGATGATGGTTAACATGTGTTGGCTTAAGATCTTCAAGATGAACTAATGTGGTCTTATTTTTTTTTGTTGAAGAAGAAGTCATAATAAACCTATAATGGACAACTAAATTAAAAGAGATATTAATAACAATAACATAAGAATTCAATGTTAAATAATAATAATAATAATGATTAAATATGAACAAAGTATATAAATAAAAAAACCTTTTTGGTAGTCGATCGTAGGTTTTTTTTTTGGTCGTAGGTTTTTTTTTGGGTTGAGAATATGTGAGGGTTTTTTTTAGGTGGTATATATATTAGATAATAATAATAAAGATTTTTTTATAAGATTTTTTTTTTTTTTTTTTTTTTTTTTTTTTTTTTTTTTTTTTTTTTTTTTTTTTTTTTTTTTTTTTTCTTTTTTTTTTTTTTTTTTTTTTTTTTTTTTTTTTTTTTTTTTTTTTTTTTTTTTTTTTTTTTTTTTTTTTTTTTTTTTTTTTTTTTTTTTTTTTTTTTTTTTTTTTTTTTTTTTTTTTTTTTTTTTTTTTTTTTTTTTTTTTTTTTTTTTTTTTTTTTTTTTTTTTTTTTTTTTTTTTTTTTTTTTTTTTTTTTTTTTTTTTTTTTTTTTTTTTTTTTTTTTTTTTTTTTTTTTTTTTTTTTTTTTTTTTTTTTTTTTTTTTTTTTTTTTTTTTTTTTTTTTTTTTTTTTTTTTTTTTTTTTTTTTTTTTTTTTTTTTTTTTTTTTTTTTTTTTTTTTTTTTTTTTTTTTTTTTTTTTTTTTTTTTTTTTTTTTTTTTTTTTTTTTTTTTTTTTTTTTTTTTTTTTTTTTTTTTTTTTTTTTTTTTTTTTTTTTTTTTTTTTTTTTTTTTTTTTTTTTTTTTTTTTTTTTTTTTTTTTTTTTTTTTTTTTTTTTTTTTTTTTTTTTTTTTTTTTTTTTTTTTTTTTTTTTTTTTTTTTTTTTTTTTTTTTTTTTTTTTTTTTTTTTTTTTTTTTTTTTTTTTTTTTTTTTTTTTTTTTTTTTTTTTTTTTTTTTTTTTTTTTTTTTTTTTTTTTTTTTTTTTTTTTTTTTTTTTTTTTTTTTTTTTTTTTTTTTTTTTTTTTTTTTTTTTTTTTTTTTTTTTTTTTTTTTTTTTTTTTTTTTTTTTTTTTTTTTTTTTTTTTTTTTTTTTTTTTTTTTTTTTTTTTTTTTTTTTTTTTTTTTTTTTTTTTTTTTTTTTTTTTTTTTTTTTTTTTTTTTTTTTTTTTTTTTTTTTTTTTTTTTTTTTTTTTTTTTTTTTTTTTTTTTTTTTTTTTTTTTTTTTTTTTTTTTTTTTTTTTTTTTTTTTTTTTTTTTTTTTTTTTTTTTTTTTTTTTTTTTTTTTTTTTTTTTTTTTTTTTTTTTTTTTTTTTTTTTTTTTTTTTTTTTTTTTTTTTTTTTTTTTTTTTTTTTTTTTTTTTTTTTTTTTTTTTTTTTTTTTTTTTTTTTTTTTTTTTTTTTTTTTTTTTTTTTTTTTTTTTTTTTTTTTCAATTAATAGCTAATTCTTTACAAAATCACTAATATACAATTTACCAAATCCTCAATATAAAAAAAAAACCCTTCATTTGTTATTAAAATAATAAATAACCTCATAACGAGCCAATAATAAGTCAGCCTTAATGGTGTTGGTTCATTGTCAGACCAATAATGTGTGGATGATGAAAAAATAACAAAGGCATGGATAGGGATTCCCTCAAGATTCAATGATCATCTTTGAATCTTAGCCCTTGATTATAATCCAAGGGTCACGATTACTCTAACTTGACCCCTCAAATAACAACCTGAGGGAATCTCCATCTGAGTGCTCTAACATTTAATAGTACTACAACGATAAAAGAAAAAAACTCATTTAAAGTATTGCTCTATTTCTTGACAAATTATGCATTTCAAATAGATTAACGGTACAACAACAATGAACTTATATAAGTCCAGAACGTATAAAACAAAAAGAATCGATGTACGTCGGTATCTTCAAAGAAGCTTATATACTAGTGACTGGTATTAAACCCCATATTATCGCAAACTAGAAAGATATTTCATATTCTGAAAGTTCAAGTTGTGGTACATGGCATATAGAGGTCATTAGCAATTTAGAACCCAATGATACACCACTAGTTGAGTGAATGTCCCCATCATACATAAGACCACAACTTTATGTATCTCACTCTCACACCATTACCTCGAAAGGTCGACATTATTTGCAAATTATATGCGTGTCTTTAGATGCTTTAGCGAAATTGTCCTTGACATGTAAAACAATAATGTAGCTTATTAAGTTGTATAAACATCCAGTTTAAAGTTTTAAACATGTTTATTATAATTAGGACTTATTGTGTGATTAGTCTCTTTGTGTAGGTACTATTCTTGACCTTCTCAAATACTTTTGGACTGCAGAAGAATGCTTGCTTATAAAGAGGGACTGAAGTTGCACAAAGTTATTCAAGAAGGGTTGGAAATAGAGTCGGTGGGATCAAGTTTGAAGACCTATATAAATAGGTTATAACCCTAAAATTATTTAGTTAATAATACGATTATTGTTCATTCTCTTTTTCTCAAAAAACCTAATTGGGAAATCATATTCATATTCATTCGATTATTCGATTATCTCTGTTTCAATATCATCTTGATATTGATTCTGTTTATGTAATAAATTTACTTTTGTGATTCGTCTTAATAATAAATTCTCGATCAGATTTGATCTAAATTGTTTGTTCTTAGTTTCTGGATATTGAATCTATTCATATTAATAATAAAATTCTTCATGGTATCAGAGCCAGGTTCGCTTTAATACCCGGTTAAATCGATTATAATTGTTGATTAGGGTTTCGATCTGGTATCTCTCGATCTAGGGTTTCGAATAATTTGGGGTTTTTGGCAAAGAAGATCAGATTCTCGATTATTTGGTCCTAGATTAGGGTTTTTCGAACCCTAGTTCGTCTACTACAAATTCCGTTGCAATTTAGGTTACATCTTTTCCTACCTGATCTTGGTAAAATCAGGATCCACTTTATTAATCGTCTATTTTGTGTGTGTTCACGGCCATCAGTCTTATTGCCTGAGTTTGATTACGGGTAGCATACTTGTTCTTCTTGATCATTGGTCCTTGACCTAGCACTTGAGTGTTTAGGAATACTGGATAGACTTTGATCTTGTTTGATTTTGCTGCTTAATCAAATTCTAGTGTGATTTCATAATGACTGGAGGTAGTGGTAGTACTCCTGCTTCTAGTACTATTGTTTTTGGTGATGAATTGTTTTTACATCCTACTGATTCTAGTATTTATTCTTTTATTACTCATAAGTTGAAAGGAACTGAGAACTATAATGTGTGGTCTTGTGCTATGAAAATTGCTTTACAAGCTAAAAATAAATTAGGATTTATAAATGGTACTTGTAAGAGATCTACTAGTGATGATTCTTTAGCTAGACAATGGGATATGTGTAATTCTGTGGTACTTTCATGGATTCTTAGTTCTATTTCTGAAGATTTGTATTTAGGACAGATTTTCTCTACTAATGCTACTACTGTTTGGAATGAAGTTTGGAATGAATTGCAAGAGACATATGATAAAATTAATGGTTCTGAAACTTTTAATTTATATCAACAAATGAACTCTTTAAAACAGAATGGCATGCCTTTGTCAGATTATTATCATAAACTCAATGCTTATTGGAAACAGTTTGAATCTATAACAAAACTACCTGAATGTTCTTGTGATGCTCAAAAGGCTTATAAAACTCATAATGATCTGATTAAGCTAATGCAGTTTCTTATGGGTCTTGATGATGTATATGGTACTGTTAGAAGTGGCTTGTTAACTAGGGATCCTATACCTGATGTTAAAACTGCTTTTTCTGTTGTGTCTAGAGATGAATCTCATAAACAGTCTTCTTCTGTTGTTCTTGTTTCTAAACCTCATAATGCTGCTTTTGTTGCTAGATATCAACCTAATATTAAGAAGCCTGCACCTAAAAATAATAATCTTGTATGCTCTAATCCTAATTGTGGTTTGACTGGTCATACTGTTGATAAGTGCTATAAAATTGTTGGTTATCCTGATTATATTAAAAAAAATGGGCTGCTTCTAATGCTTTGAAAATACTTCTAGTAGCAACTGTTCTTCATTATCTAATAATGCTACTGCTAATGGTTCTATATCTTCAAATTCTACTCCTGTTTCTAATGATTCACCTTTTACTCATGATCAAGTTCAACAGCTTCTTAGATTGTTGAGTTCTAAACCACCAGAAAATGTACAAGCCAATATGGCAGGTACTTTTTATTGTTCAAATTCAAAAAGTTTTTTCAGAATTTATAAAACTGATAAGGGTTGGATCATTGACACATGGTTACTAGTCTTGATAACTTAGAAAACATTGTTGATATATCTGAACTTGGACTTCAAATTGACCATCCTAATGGTACAACTGTTTGTATTAAGAAAGTTGGAAATCTTAAACTAAGTGACAATTTGACTCTTTATGATGTGTTGTATGTACCTGAGTACTCTGTAAACCTCTTGTCAGTTCATAAGTTAGCTAGAGACAATAAAGTGTTTGTTGGTTTTGATGAATCAAAGTGTTATATTCAGGACTTACAAAGGAAGAGAACTCTGGGGACTGGTAGTCAGTCTGGAGGTTTGTATTATCTTGATTTCTCTAGTTCTGGAAATCTAGTTAATTGTAATACTTTTGTTAGTTTTTCAAACTCTTTATGGCATTGCAGACTTGGTCATCCTTCTGACCAAGTTCTTAAAGTTTTAAAAAATCAAATTGATATTAAGGGAGATGGTTCTACTTCTCCTTGTGATATATGTCATTTTTCTAAACAAACTAGAGATCCTTTTCCTTTAAGTGATCATGTGTCTACTTCTGTTGGTGATCTTGTGCATTTAGATGTTTGGGGTCCTTACAAAGTTTCTAGTAGAGAAGGTTTTAAGTATTTTTTGACTGTGGTTGATGACTTCTCTAGGGCTGTTTGGGTTTATCTCTTAAAGTCTAAAGAAGAAGTTTATCAACATGTTGTTATCTTTTATGAATATTTAAGAGATTAGTTTTCAAAGATTGTAAAGATATTTAGAAGTGATAATGGTGGAGAGTTTATTAACTCTAATATGGAAAGTTTTTGTAATAATCATGGGATAATTCATCAGACCTCTATTGCTTATACTCCTCAGCAAAATGGGATTGCTGAGAGAAAACACAGACACCTTTTAAATGTTGCTAGATCTCTTCTTTTTCAGGGAGGCATTCCTCTTAGGATGTGGACTGATTGTGTGCTTACTGCTACTTATATTATCAATAGGTTGCCTTCCTCTGTTCTTAAAGGAAAATCACCCTATGAGCTGATATTTGGAAAATCTCCAAGTATTAACCATTTAAGGGTGTTTGGATGTCTCTGCTTTGCTACAACTTTAAATAATAATGATAAATTTTCTAAGAAATCTGACAAATGTGTGTTTATTGGCTATTCAAATGTTAAAAAGGGATACAAAGTTTATAGTCTTGAGTCCAAAACTTCTTATTTTTCAAGAGATGTTAAGTTTTATGAAGGAATCTTTCCTTTTAAAATGAACAAAACTAATTTGCTTGAAAAAGTTCCGAATTTTGAACTTGTTAATTTTTTTGATTCACCATATAGTTATGAGCCAATAAACACACCACCCAATGATGAAGCAGAGACTAGCCATGAAGATGAAAATCAGAATTTTCAACTTGGAGGCAATGGAGAAAATGCCAGTGATCTTGAATCACTAGGGGATTTCTCAAATGCCACCAGTGAGAATGATGATATGTCATCTCAAGATGATGATAATCATGAAAATGCTAATGCTGAGGGTGTGTCTGATCAAATTTTTAGAAGGTCTGAAAGAACTGGTCATTTACCTGTTAAATATGCTGATTATGTTTTGGATGGGAAAGTTAAGTATGGTATTGATAAACATGTTAACTATTCTCATTTATCTAAGGAAAATTTCTGTTTTTCAACTAATCTAAATAAGATTAGTGAACCTAAAACTTATTTTGAAGCTAGTAAAAACAGAAACTGGGTGAATGCCATGAATGAAGAAATGGAAGCATTAAATAGGAACAATACTTGGGAAATAACTAGTTTACCTTCTGGTAGAAAACCAATAGGCTGTAAATGGGTGTTTAAAGTAAAATATAAGTCTAATGGTGATATAGAAAGGTATAAAGCAAGACTTGTGGCAAAAGGGTATGATCAAAGAGAAGGTGTTGATTATGAGTGAGACTTTTTCTCCTGTGGTCAAAATTGTTACTGTGAGATGTCTTATTAGTGTGGCTGTGTTTAATAATTGGCCTCTTTTTCAACTTGACATTAATAATGCATTTCTTTATGGTGACTTATATGAAGAAGTTTATATGGATTTGCCAACTGGTTATTTTCCTAAAGATGATAATAGAGTGTGTAAACTTAAGAAATCATTGTATGGGCTCAAACAAGCCCCAAGGCAATGGAATGAGAAATTGTGTGAAACTCTGATTCAAAATGGTTTTAATCAAAGTAAATGTGATTATTCTCTTTTTAGTAAAAAAGAATCTGGTTTGTTTATTGCATTACTTGTATATGTTGATGACATTGTGATTACAGGGAACAGTCTCAATGAGATTGAAAAGGTTAAAACTTTTCTAAAGACTAAATTCTGGATTAAGGATTTAGGTGAGTTGAAGTACTTTCTTGGTATTGAGGTTTTGAAAGATAATGATTCTGTTTGTCTTTCTCAAAGAAAGTACACTCTTGAGTTATTAGCAGAGTATGGCATGCTTGCATGCAAACCTGCTAAGACTCCAATGGAGGCAAAACTAGTTATATCTAGTAAGCCAATTGATGAGAGTGATAAACCTCTTGAGAATATTACAGAATACCAGAAATTGCTTGGTAAACTTATATACCTCACTCATACCAGGCCTGATATTTCTTATGATGTTCATAATTTGAGTCAGTATATGCATTCTCCCTTGAATTCTCACTTGAAGCTTGCTTTTAGGGTACTGAGGTATTTAAAGCAGAGTCCTGGTACTGGTATTTCTATCTCTAAATCTTCTTCTTTAAATTTATATGGTTACACTGATTCTGATTGGGCTAAGTGTAAAACTACCATGAGAAGTGTAACTGTATATGCTGTTTTTCTGGGAAACTCTTTGGTTTCTTGGAAAAGCAAGAAACAAAGTGTTGTTTCCAGGTCTTCAGCTGAGGCTGAATATAGAGCTCTTGCTTCTCTAACTTGTGAAGTAATATGGCTTATAAATGTTTTAAGAGATTTACAAATTGAGATTGAAAAACCTGTACCTCTTTTTTGTGACAACAAAGCTGCAATACAAATTTCTTCTAATCCAGTCTTTCATGAAAGGACAAAACACTTTGAAATAGATATGCACTTCATTAGAGAAAAAATCTTAGATGGCTTAATCAAACCTTTGAAAATTGAGTCATCTAATCAAGTTGCAGATATATTAACTAAAGGTCTTTCAAAGGACCAACATGATAAATTGTGTTCTAAATTGAAATTGCATGACATGTTTAAACCTTGAAACTGAGGGGGAGTATTAAGTTGTATAAACATTCAGTTTAAAGTTTTAAACATGTTTATTATAATTAGGACTTATTGTGTGATTAGTCTCTTTGTGTAGGTACTATTCTTGACCTTCTCAAATACTTTTGGACTGCAGAAGAATGCTTGCTTATAAAGAGGGACTGAAGTTGCACAAAGTTATTCAAGAAGGGTTGGAAATAGAGTCGGTGGGATCAAGTTTGAAGACCTATATAAATAGGTTATAACCCTAAAATTATTTAGTTAATAATACGATTATTGTTCATTCTCTTTTTCTCAAAAAACCTAATTGGGAAATCATATTCATATTCATTCGATTATTCGATTATCTCTGTTTCAATATCATCTTGATATTGATTCTGTTTATGTAATAAATTTACTTTTGTGATTCATCTTAATAATAAATTCTCGATCAGATTTGATCTAAATTGTTTGTTCTTAGTTTCTGGATATTGAATCTATTCATATTAATAATAAAATTCTTCATAGCTTTGGATTTTTGATTGACATGAAACTTTATAGCACATGTGAATCATATTGTTTGTATTTTTACTTTTGAAGAATTTTATTTTTTGATGTTGTCACTAGAACTTGAAACTGTGTCGATCATCTTGGCATTCAAATCTTGATAAATGTAGTATATACCAAAATATATTACACAGCTAATTAACAACTCTTCCATCTTCCCTTTCGGATTGAAGCTGCTTTTTCTTTCGGGTAAGCTAAACAAGGAAAAGATCTTACCTTTACGTTTACGTTTATAAGAAAGCCGATCGACTCTTCTAATTTGGGATTTTGTTCAAGTAAAACCAACGCTTTGTGCCATTGGGGTGTTAACCTAGTGGTCAGAGGGTTTTCTACATTGTGGTTTCCTCCAGGGGGTCTCAGGTTCGAATTCTGCCACATGTATATGTGCTGAGGGGGCCTTAACAACGCTATACCCATTTAATACATGGAGATCAAACCTTTTAGGACGTTGTCAGAAGTCGAACCGACGTGAGTGCACCCGCATGGGGGTGTTAGCCATTTATTTGATGTTGCCTCTGACAAAAATAACCAATGATTTGTAATGACTTAATTGAGTTAATGTATTGGATATATGGATGGCAAACTGGGTTGTGACGGATCCATTAAGAATAAAGTGGGGAGAATGGCCCTCTACAGTTTATGGGCCATTTTTGAATCCTTTCTTGCTTAGGCCCTCAGCCCATGAATAAGCAACCTCTCGGTCCAAGAAAGGTTGAGATATTAAACGCTTTTGATATTGTTTTACAAATACGATAAAATTTAATAGATTTTGAAAATGCTAATTATATTTTTCCGGAACTATGAATAATATATTTAGATTTAAACATATATAAACAGTGACAGCTCCAGAGTAATAAGGATACTAATATTAATTTTAATTTTCTATTAGAAGGAAAAATATATTGGGGTTGTTTTGCCAAAGACGTATTAAAAATCTCCGAGAATCGACACTTTGTTTCTCAAACCATCATCTAGAATAGTAATCACGAATTATATTCTACTTGACTTTTTTCTTAAGCTACTTGAATAGTTAAACGTCTAATAATAAAATCACCATTAAGCATGTCTGATGAGTATTTTTGAGAAACGGATGGTTACTGGTTAGTAATGTTGAATTCTAATCTTAATGCTTCTGATATGTTCATTCCTTATTTATGTTTTTTTTTTGTTCGTGAACACATGAACAAGCTACTTAATTATTTTAAAGAACACATTTTTATATGTTTGTTTGCCTGTTCATAAACCATCCGTATACCATTCATAAAATTAAACGACTAAAATAGCAAAAACTACGTTAACGTTTGTGTTCATCCGTTATTCGTATTCATTTCCCTTTTTCTAGCAGGATAACATTGGATTATTGATTGGTCAATTCCTAATTGGTAAATGAGACTAGACTTTTGTTTACTACTTTACTCTATATATCATCATACAGATATGGTACATTTAATATTTAATCCAACCCAATCGACAATATCCTACAAAGTCGTTGCATCTTACACCTCTTACAAAACCATGCCACGTACATAACACGTGGCACCACATGAGCATCCTCAAAGTCAAACACTTTCTATATGTAGTCCTTTGTTGATTATAAAGTAAAAACAATCAACGATTTAAGATAACAAAGAAAAAGATGGAGAGTCAACAGCCGAAGAATAATGATCAGAAATTAGAAGGTTTGCCAATGAAAGACAGTCCGTATACGCAATACAAAGATTTAGAGGACTATAAAGAGAAAGGTTACGGCACTCACGGTCACCAAGAGGTGAAAGCCGGCCGTGGGGCAATGGCATCTATTGATGCCCCGACTTCTGGTGGGGCATCAGTAGATGCTCCTACTTCTAAGACTGGTGGTGGTGCAGTTGCGGTTGCAGCTGCAGCACAGTCTGAGGAGGCTAGTGATCCCGCAACCATTACGGATACTATAAATCAGCATGGGGTTTGCTAATAATTTGGGCTGTTTGATGGGTCGAAATACCGTGTTGGTTTTGGGAGTAATCGACGCTTTTATGCTTCTTGTTGGAATTTTAATTAGCTTTTATGTATGTTTTACTTTTGTATAAGGGTTAAGTTAATTTTCATATCAAAGTGAAATGTGAATTGCAACTTTGCAAGTTGTATTGTAACAAATATGGTCAGATTTTATTGCAATAGACTGATATTATGTTTGCCTGCCTAGTGGCCCCTCGGGAATTTATATGTGATTGTATCAATTAATATTTCCGAAAGATCCCAAGTTTGAAACAAAATAGGTTCAATTTAAGTTTGAAACAAAACAGGTCTAATCTTAACAAAATAGGTCTAATCACTAATCTCAAGATAAGACTAATCTTGAGCAATGACGAGTAATAATATTTGTATTTACACCAACTAGCACGGTACCCGTGCAATGCGGCGGTGTTCGTGTGGCGACGGTGTGGTAATGGGGGAGGATTGTTAGCGATAGAGACGGTGTCGAGTGGGGTAGATAATTGATGTAAAAGTAATTGATGTAAAGAGTTAATAGAGATATTTTAAAAGATAAAAGACTAATAGTATAGTATAATCATTAAGGGTATTTTAGACATTTTCTCTCATTTAACTTCAACATGAGGCTATTCCATTTATACTTTAATAAAATATAGATATAGATAAAACGATGAAATTATAAACAAAATGTACTAGATACATATTAACGAGGAATAATTTGACTCTAGCTAAAGCTAGTTCGGAGAATTAGCCAATTTTGGAAAAAATGACAAACTTAAATATCATATCATATCTTTTAATATATTAAAAAGTAATTGTTCTAATAATTTATCAATCAATCATAACTCTCAATTTACTTAGGTTGATTTTTGTTTTCATTTAATTTACACTTTTTTATTTTTCATCATAAATTTACACTTTTTAACAAATTCTTTTAATAAAAAATTAAGAATAATAACTAAAATATATCCATAATTCAATAGATTAATAGCTAATATATATTATAACTAGCTAAGTAACCCGCGTAATACGCGGGCAAATCAAAGAAACAATTATTTTTATATACAAAAAATATTTGTATATGTTATGTAGTTTGATACTTCAATAGTAAAAAGAAATATATAAAACTAAAAAGAAAACACATATTTGTATATAAATGAATATAGGATGAATTTTTTTGTTTGTTTGTTTTCATCTTTTTTACCCATAAAAATGTTGTACAAATTGTCATCTTTTTACAAACACATAACAACATGTATTAGAATTAAAAGGTGTAAGACCTTTCATACTCATTTTAATACTCTATGTATGAACATCTAAGTTATAACCGTTACCACTCAAAATCTTTAAAACTAAAAATATTTTCTAATACGGAAATGAAAAATTAAAGTTTGATTAATTATGAATAAATTAATTTAATAAGAAAAGAAATTATTAGTATGTAAATGTCTAATAGTACCATAAAATCTTTAAAAGTAAAGATATTTCCTAATATAGAAATTTAAAGATAAGTTATGTTATATTGAATTGAAGTTTGCTAACATTTACTCAATTTTATGAAATATTCTGTAAGAAATCTACGAATATTTAGCTAATGAAAGATTTAAGATAATCATACAAATTTCTAATGGTTGTTTGTGAATACGAACGTGATTAGATATAATATAACAAATTTGATTAGTATTAGGAAACTACAAATTAAGATATAGATTAAAAGGGACACGGGTCACTTGAATATTATGCCATGTGTCGATTAAAGGATACTACAATCATGTTTTAGTTTATTGGTAGATAATAGATAATAGTGTCTATCTTATAAGTACAAGATTAATTAATTAAAATAAATAAAATTCGATATAAATGTATTAAGATTTTAAAAATATTTGCACTATTATCTTTTTAAAGTTTTTTAGTAATTGTCATGATACATATAAAAAAACAAAACATGTAAAAATGTCATCTTTTATAGAAACATATAAACATTGTTATATTCTAATTAAAATATTTAAATTATTAATTTTTTATTAATAAAAATAGTAAGCTATATTTAAACCATAATAAATTAAAATCTAATATTAATAATGTCGTAACTTGTGTATTGAACACGAACTTAAAATCTAGTATATTAGTAGTATAACTTAATCGAAGTATTCTCATTGTGTAAATCTCTATTATTCCTGGTCACACTATATTGTGTAAATCAATATAGCACGAATTGTTTATATGTCGTTTTGCTAAAACCGAAGTACAAATGATGGTCGCTACAACCATTAACTATCTATTTTATCACATCACCAAAGAGATACGACCTATAACTGGATCTATATTTCTTGAGTGAATTTTGGCCTTAACTGAATCTATATTCGTATGTAGATTTTTTATCAAATCACCAAACGTGGTTTTAAGATGATTTACTCACCAAGCACGAAAGATTAAGGATAACTGTAGGTCGATGGCTATCTAAGAAAATTTTGATTCATATAATATTATGAGACACGTTTGGTGATGTATAGCTAAAGGTGTGGCCGATCGAATTTCAAAGATATATGGCCCATAACATTCTTGAAATATTTGATATATACATCGTTTATAGAAAATTTACCTTTACAGGAAATTTTGCTATTACACAAGGTGCCTAAAACATTACCCTTGCAAACATAACATTTGATACTTGACATTAATTTATGGAATGGAACAAGCTTGGAAGGCGTATTTTGTTGAAACGAATGCCACGTTTAATATGTATTATTGTTGGTTGCTTTTGAAAGACAAACTGCTTGTTTCCGCGCTTTCCGGTGTTGATGTTTTGGGCCGCCCCATTAAAAGGAAAATGGGTGTTGCATCGGGTGTTAGACCCACTTTTGAGCCGGTCGAGGCTGGAAGTGATGACGAAGTTGCCAAGTATGAGCCGGTCGACCTTGCAATGAAAATGACCTATTTGGTCCGGATCCATATCAACCACCCGAGAAGACCAAAACGCCACGGACCTCGGTATCTTCCGATGTGGCGTCGTCTCGTTCTTCCGTTTTCGATCTAGTCGCCCGACTCGAGAAGCTTGTGAGCACTAAACTTGAGGTGCTTGAAAACCAAAAGGAGTCCCTCGCATCATTCGCGAGGAGGAAAAAAGCGTACCATGTATTCGACATTGTCTTTTATGGGAACAACCGAGTTGGACAAGGAAGAAAAGAAGTTCCTTAAAGATCCGAAAAGAAAGTTGATGGCCGAGTACAAGGATTTCGTTCAAGGTCCCAACGGCAACTATTTTTTTTTTAATGTGTTGTCGCTTAATTTATAGTTAAATTTTTAAGAATGTAATTTTCTTTTTAAGTTAAGTCTTTTTATTTTTAAAAATATATTGTTTTTTTAATTTAATGAAGTGTTTTTTTTATTAAAATGTTAGTATTTATGTTTATTTTAATATAAAATGGTATGGTGTGTCTTTGACTAGTCTTGGCATTGGGGGTCTTTTGGCGGGAGAAGTCTTTGGAGGAAAAAAGCTGATGTGGCACTGACTAGGATAAGTCCTTGGAGAATTTGTGTGTGCCATTGTAAATGGTCTTATCCAACTCATTCCAATCTTTCAACTCTCTAAACTAACCCTCCAACCATTTTTATTGGCACTCCATAGTTTTTCAACCCTCTAAATTATTATCCAATCACAAACACTCTCTCTCTTATCCCCACACACTCTCTCTCTTCTTTCCTCTCTCTTTTTTGATTTTATGGTCACCGGTTTCACAACCCTCCCCAAACCCGCCCAACCTTAGATTCAATATCGGCGGTGGTGTTACTGCCGCTATCACCGCATAAAATCGCCAAACCACTCACCACTCCTAGTACCCTAAGGCCTTTCCTTATAAGGAGGGAGTCCTCAGAACTTCTTCACTGCCACGTCAGCATCACATCACTCAGGACTCCCCCTGCCTATAAGACAAGCTTCTTTATTAACAAAACACCACATCCTACCCCACTTTCTTCCCCTCAGGCTCCCTCTACCCCACATCCTACCCAACTTTCGTCTGTCCTTCAGAGTCTCCACGAGGACCCCCCTTCAAAACGCTCGCCGAGGACGCTCTATGTCAACAACGTCCATCGTCCTTGGTGGTTGGGACGCACACCCAAGACTATTATAAGCAAGGGCCTAAGAAACGTTCCAATGGCTTTATTGAAAATTAATGTAAAACTTTAAAAGTTTTGTTTTATTTCCTCATTAAAGAGCAAAAATATGAAAAAGAGAACCGTGGGGGCGTAGGCAATGATGTGTCCAAACTTCAAACATTCTTCCCAGTTCCCAACGCTCAAACTCAAACACCAGAATTTTATACTCAGCTCCCTCATCTTATAAGACATCCATTTTAGTCCTTAATTGGTTATGCTTATATACTTATTACACATATTGCCTCCTACTTAACTTTCTAATTAACATTTCGCTTTTTTGGTTAATGGCAAAGATCATATCATCATATATCTTGTAGATTTTTATAACAAACTAGAATTCATCAAGAAGTTGAGAGAGAATTTGGGGGAAAATATATGGAAATATTATTGAAAATGAATTAATTATACAGAAAAGGGAAAATACAATTATATAAACTACTTTGACTATTTTGACTAAAATAACCGACTCTAGCAACCTAAATTACAAGTTGTACACTTTTCACCCTTAACTTATCAACTGTACAATTCCAGTCCTTGTATTTACATCCTTCCACATTTAACTAGACAATGTTGTATTAATACTTGAGTCTTGTGAATATGTCGAGCTCCCTTGATGCTTCTAGTTATGTTGTGAGCTTGATGAGTAGTGTTGCTTGGTTGTGTCACAATATTCCCCCCGCAAGTTGGCAGTGTATAAGGATCACAAACAGCCAACTTGGTCAAGCAATTATAGTGAAGATACCTGGGGAGTGCTTTTGTTAAAATATCTGCAACTTGACTGTGAGATAGAACAAACTTTGGGATAATGAGTCCCTGCTTAATTTTGTCTCTAACAAAATGGAAATCTATCTCTATGTGCTTTGTCCTAGCATGTTGAACTGGATTAGAGGCTAGAGAGATTGTAGAAGAATTGTCACACATGATAATTGTTGGTGTAGAGGGAGAGACTTGCAGTTCATGAAGTAAGCAGTTTAACCAGGATATTTCACATGAGGTGTCTGCCATTGCTCTGTATTCTGCTTCAGTTGATGATCTGGAAACCACAGTTTGTTTCTTGGACTGCCATGATATAAGGTTGGAGCCCAGAAATATTGCAAATCCAGTGACAGACCTTCTATAGGTAGGACAGCTTGCCCAATCACTGTCACAATAGGTGAGGAATTGAGAAGAACTGTTGGCTGAAAAGAAGATACCTTGTCCTGGACAGTTTTTGAGGTATCTTAAAGTCCTTGTAAGAGCCTGCATATGAGGAGTTCTTGGATAGTGTGTACATTGGCTGAGTTCTTGGGCAGCAAAAGTAATATCTGGTCTGGTAATTGTCAGATATATTAATTTTCCAACCAGAGTTCTGTAAAGAGATGGGTCTTCAAGAAGTGAGCCAGTTGTGCTATCAAGTTTGATGCTTGGATCAAGAGGAGTAGCAGTTGGTTTTGAGTCCAGTACTCCTGCTAGAGATAGAAGATCCAAGGTGTACTTCCTCTGACTGAGAGCAAGGCCTTATTAGTTTCTTAGAATTTCAATTCCAAGGTAGTAATGAAGGGGACCAAGGTCTTTGATACTGAAGGTATCATCTAAATGGGTTTTGATGGACTTGATATGTTCAAGGTCATTTCCAGCAAGTAACACATCATCAACATAGACTAATAAAACAGTGAACTTGGTACCAGAAGAGAAAGTGAATAGGGAAGTATCAACATAGCTTTGTGTGAAGCCAATACTCTTAAGTGAGTTGGTCAGTTTCTCAAACCACTGCCTGTTTGCTTGTTTGAGACCATATAATGATTTTAGAAGCTTGCAAACAGAATTAGGTTTTGCAGTGGGGTATCCTGGTGGTATGGTCATGTAAACCTCTTCTGGTAAGTCACCATGGAGGAAGGCATTGTTGACATCTAACTGTTCAATTGCCCAGTTCTTTTGAACAGCCACAACAAGTAGTGTCCTGACAGTGATCATTTTTGCTACTGGGGCAAAAGTTTCATTATAATCAATGCCTTCCCTTTGGGTGAAAGCCCTTTGCTACTAACCTTGCTTTGAATTTATCTAGAGATCCATCAGCATTGTACTTTACCCTGTATACCCATTTGCACCCTATGGGAGACTTGCCTGGTGGTAATTGAGTGACATCCCATGTATGATTTTGTTATAATGCCTTAATTTCTTTATTCATTGCTTCTACCCATCTAGGATCCTTAGATGTCTGGATATAAGTGTGGGGCTCAGTGGAAATGTTGTTGATTAAATGGAGAGAAAGTGGAGATAGATTTGAATAATTGAGATAATTGGAATGGTGGAATTTTGAAGAGGTGACATTGTGTATGAGAGATTTTGGTAAGGAATTAGTGAAATCTTTTAGAGTAGAGGACATTGTTTTTGTTCTTTTTGATTTTCTGAGTTGTGGTGATGTTGGTTGAGTGGATTGATTATTTGGAGTGGGATCTGCTGGTATTTCTTGTGATTGAATGGACTGGGGAATTGATGTTGATTGAGTGGTGGTTGTTTCTAGAGGAGGAGAAGGAGGAGCATTTGATGCTTCTGGTTGTATGGAAATGGGGGAGGTGAATTTGTAGTGAGTGATTGTGAAGAGGTAGGAGTGGGAAATGGGAAAGTGGGATAAACATCAGTGGTTATGTTGGAATGAGTGGATTTGAGATCTTGTTTTTGAAATGGAAAGACAGTTTCATTAAAGAGTACATGTCTACTGGTATGAGTTTTGGTTGTGACATGGTCATAGAGTATATAACCCTTTTGACCATGAGGATAGCCTATAAAGACAGTGGAAATGGCCCTGGGAGCAAATTTGTCAGATGTTTTGACATACATGAATGCTTGACAGCCAATGATTTTGAGATGGTCAATTTCTGGTGGAGTCCCACAAAGAATTTCAAAAGGACTTTTGTTATTAAGAGTTGGTGTAGGAAGTCTGTTGATAAGATATGTGGCAGCTAAAATGCAATACACCCATAAATGTTTTGGGAAATTTGCTTGAAAATGAAGAGACCTGGCCATTTCAAGAAGGTGTCTGTGTTTTCGTTCTACCCTGGCATTTTGTTGTGGTGTGTATGGACAAGTTGTTTGGTGAATTATGCCATGTTCTTTGAAGAAATTTTGAAGGGATTCATTGACAAATTCTGTTCCATTGTCTGTTCTTATTGTTTTGATGGTGGTTTTGAAATGATTATGGACATAGGTGGAAAAAGATTTAATTGTTGATGTGGCATGGTATTTTCCTGGTAAAAGGTAAGTCCAGGTGGCCCTTGAATGATCATCCACAATGGTCAGAAAGTATGTGGACTTGTGAATTGTGGGGTGTCTGTATGGTCCCCAAATATCAATATGAACAAGATCAAACAATGAGGATGCATGAAAAGAACTAGAAGAGAAAGGTAATTCATGGTGTTTAGACAATGGACAGATAGTACACATAGAATCTGGTTTACAATTGACAGAACTAGACAAAGATTTTATTTTCTTAAGAACAGGAAATGAGCAGTGGCCCAATCTTGCATGCCATAGCTGAGTAGCAGTGGAGACATTCAAGATGGTGGCCTTGGAGTGGAGTTGAGTAGCTTTAGAATGAAGCTGAGATGGAGTTGTTGTTGATGAGAGTAGATAGAGACCATTACAAAGGATGCCTTGAGCAATCTTTTTGTCATGGTCCTGAAAAATACAAGAATTGTAAGTGAAGGTAACAGATGTGTAGGGTGTGAGCAACCTGCTAATGGAGAGAAGATTGTAGGTGAAGCTGGGAATATAGAATACATTGTGGAGGGTGATGTCCTCATTAATTGTCACTGAGCCAATGATAGTTACCATAGTAGTTTGGCCATTAGGTAATGACAGAATGATTGGAATTTTGAGAATGTAAGTGTTGTGCATGTTTTCAAGGGTGTTGCTTATGTGGTCAGTTGCCCCACTATCAGTGATCCAGATATCTTTGAATTTAGATATAATAGAAGCAATAAAACGAAATTTAGGCATAGAATTGGAGCTGATAGAGTATATACCTGCAGTAGGGAGATGGACACCAGCAGTAGGGAGTTGAGGATTTGCAGGATCAGCATTTTGTTGCACTTGTTGCATATACAGCATGACTTGATTCAACTGGTTCTGGAGCTGATTCTATTTGGCAGTCATGAACAACTCTTGGGTTGATGGTGCAGGGGTTGAGGGTGCAGGGGTGGCATAGGGAGTATCATAAGAAGTGGATGGAGCATCACTGACACTGGTGACCATATTCACAGTTTTGTGTTTGTAGGAAGAGCCATTTCTTGGTGATGGTGGTTGATACTTCATGTGAAGTGGATGACCAGAGGGATAACCAACTAGTTTGTAGCACTCATCCTTGGTATGACCTTCTCTATGGCAGTAGGTGCAAATGGTGCCTTTCTTGAATGCACTCTTCCTTTCAACATTTAGGTCAGACCTAGGGGTGTATGATTTGGTAGGGATGTATGGTTTGGTGGTAGTATTTAGAGCAATGGGGGTTGTTGTCAGTGGTTTTGGTCCCTCTCGTTGCTTTTCTTCCTGTCTAAGCATACTATAAGCCTTGGGGACAGTAGGTAATGGTTGCATAAGCAGAACTTGACCCCTG
The DNA here is from genome assembly GCA_034093135.1 of Erigeron breviscapus. Lineage (NCBI taxonomy): Eukaryota > Viridiplantae > Streptophyta > Magnoliopsida > Asterales > Asteraceae > Erigeron > Erigeron breviscapus. The sequence goes on along the minus strand of CM067170.1, from coordinate 95,174,431 downwards.
ACATTGTTATAACTCTCATCTAAACCCATGAGGAATTGAATCAATCTCTTTCTTTGCTCCCTAGCACCATGGTTCTTGCCATTTTCACAAGTACATTTACAACTACAAGCATATGGTGCCTCTAGTGCATCAATTTCATCCCACAAACCTTTGATTTTGTGATAGTAAGTCTCAAGATGCAAATTTGTTTGACACAACTGATTCAATTCATGGTTAACTTGGAAAATCCTATGGCCATCTAGTTGTGAGTAGTGTTCACCTAATTCTCTCCATAAGGCAAAAGCATAACTCACAAAATTTACATTGTTACTTATTTGATCAGAAACAGTATTAAGGATCCAAGAAATTACCATGTAGTTAGTTCTTTCCCATAGTGGCCTGAGTTCAGAGGTTAGAGCTGGTTCAGGATAATCTCCAGTGACAATCTTGAGTTTGTTCTTTGCATTGAGTGCAATTGTCATAGACCTTTTCCATGAATTGTAATTCTCAGAACCAGTTAGCTTCTTGGCAATTAGAATGAGTCCAGAATGATCATTAGGGTGGAGATATAGAGGATGATTTGATGAATCAATTAGTGGATAAGTTATTGTGGTGGTTGTAGTGGTAGTAGTGGTTTCATCAGAAGTTTCAGTGGTAACCGCCATGGATGAAAATTTTCAAGAAATTTAGGAAATTAGGTGAAAAAATAGGGTTTTGGATATTGTAGAATTTGATTTAAGAAATGATCAGAAAAACTGATCGGACACCTGATTATGATTGCTAGACACCAGATTGAAGCTGAATTGCTTCAAAGAAACAAGAAATTAGGGTTTCTGATTGAGTTGATCGGAAAAACCACCGGAGAAGATGATCGGACTCCGAAATGTGATCGTCGGACACCGAATTGAAGTTGAGAATAGCTTCAATTATGCTCTGATACCATATAACAAACTAGAATTCATCAAGAAGTTGAGAGAGAATTTGGGGGAAAAGTATATGGAAATATTATTGAAAATGAATTAATTATACAGAAAAGGGATAATACAATTATATAAACTACTTTGACTGTTTTGACTAAAATAACCGACTCTAGCAACCTAAATTACAAGCTGTACACTTTTCACCCTTAACTTATCAACTGTACAATTCCAGTCCTTGTATTTACATCCTTCCACATTTAACTAGACAATGTTGTATTAATACTTGAGTCTTGTGAATATGTCGAGCTCCCTTGATGCTTCTGGTTATGTTGTGAGCTTGATGAGTAGTGTTGCTTGGTTGTGTCACAATAATTTTTGTCCTTGGACAGTCTCCAACGACATTTCCAATTTGCCTACACATACTAAACATGTAACACCCGTCATTTAAAAATATGGGTTTTCAAAAAACTTTCACCTAGCGGTGTCAAATTGCGGAGGAAAAGACTTTAAAAGTCAAAACCGATAAAAACTGTTCGGTTTCTACGTTTAGTTGGTGTTACATGCAATACCATCAAAAAGTTTAAAATGAAAACCCAACGGTTGCCCAACACAAAACAACCGTTCAACAATACTACATAATTCGACATCAAATACTAAATGTAAACAAATGTCTAAAGAGACAATCGTCTATGGGTAGCTAAGTCCTCCTGCATGCATCTACCCAACTCTCACTCTTATTCCTGCATCAACTAGTCCTTCAAGCTAAACCTGTGGGAACAACCACATTTAAGAAACAAGTGTTAGCTAACGAATTAGCTAAGTAAGATATCACTATGTTATTAAAGCATTTGTCCAATTAAAACAATCTTCATTATTAGACAAGCTACATACTCACGTAATTAAGGCCAATAACTAGACCCACACATATTAACGACTCATTTTAGTTTCAGGTCTATTCTACATGACAAACGACGTTACGGTTCAAAACTAACTTTTCTGAAAACTGGTGAGTTGCGCCGCAACATAGGGTTGTGCCGCAGCTCAAGCCTCCATTTGCACCGCAACACCTTATGTTGAGCCGCAACTTATTCTTCTGGAATTGAGTTGAGAATAGCTTCAATTATGCTCTGATACCATATAACAAACTAGAATTCATCAAGAAGTTGAGAGAGAATTTGGGGGAAAATATATGGAAATATTATTGAAAATGAATTAATTATACAGAAAAGGGAAAATACAATTATATAAACTACTTTGACTATTTTGACTAAAATAACCGACTCTAGCAACCTAAATTACAAGTTGTACACTTTTCACCCTTAACTTATCAACTGTACAATTCCAGTCCTTGTATTTACATCCTTCCACATTTAACTAGACAATGTTGTATTAATACTTGAGTCTTGTGAATATGTCGAGCTCCCTTGATGCTTCTGGTTATGTTGTGAGCTTGATGAGTAGTGTTGCTTGGTTGTGTCACAATAATTTTTGTCCTTGGACAGTCTCCAACGACATTTCCAATTTGCCTACACATACTAAACATGTAACACCCGTCATTTAAAAATATGGGTTTTCAAAAAACTTTCACCTAGCGGTGTCAAATTGCGGAGGAAAAGACTTTAAAAGTCAAAACCGATAAAAACTGTTCGGTTTCTACGTTTAGTTGGTGTTACATGCAATACCATCAAAAAGTTTAAAATGAAAACCCAACGGTTGCCCAACACAAAACAACCGTTCAACAATACTACATAAACTGCATAACAATACACTACATTAAGCAATACTTCATTTCACTACATTAGGGACTGTATTTCAGGTCTCATGGTCAACTACATAACCCATAATACCTCCCGTGTAACCCCATATGCCCACATGCAATATAAAGATACCAAATGGAAGTATTTATGATTTGAAACCAGCTTTTTGTTGAATCCCCCAGCGTGTCAAAGTAGTGTATCTTACATCGGCGTAGTTCACAACAATCACAACTAGTCACTGTGTAAAGCAACTATGCTCGTCTACCTATAATTAGTAAACGATTATTAGACAAGCTACATACTCACGTAATTAAGGCCAATAACTAGACCCACACATATTAACGACTCACTTTTAGTTTCAGGTCTATTCTACATGACAAACGACGTTACGGTTCAAAACTAACTTTTCTGAAAACTGGTGAGTTGCGCCGCAACATAGGGTTGTGCCGCAGCTCAAGCCTCCAGTTTGCACCGCAACACCTTATGTTGCGCCGCAACTTATTCTTCTGGAATTGAGTTGTGCCGCAACTAGGAGTTGCGCCGCAACCCGAGGCGATTCTGCACAAGGTCGATCGATTACATCCCAACCAGATCCAAAAACCTCTAAATCAATGACAAGACTTTCATACATCAAAAATCCTTCATATTCAAATCATTACAAAACATTTCAACCATTAATTACACCATATATTACTTAAATCCATCAAAACCACCATTAATCTTCGTTAAACGATTTCCCCATAATCCAATAATTAGTCCTAGTGACTCATAATATCAAAAGGACCTGAAAGCAATGAAATATTACCTGCTATACACGTAGATCACACTAGAGATGCAAAACACTTGATTAAACACACCCGAATAACACGTTAGAAGGCTTTTCGGCTTGCAATTTGATGGAGGAATGCTATGGGGCGGCTAGGGCTTGTTTAGGGGATGAATTTTCTGCAAATGACAACCTAATGACACCCCTTGACTCCCTAAACCCGTTTTTGACTTTGCCTCCATGTCAAAACTAGCCCCTAAGCTTCCTAATCCTTCATTATTAGTCACAAACTACTCTATGGACCATATACAACGTATATACTTCTTTAGATGCCACTACATAGGCGTTTAACTACATTATATACACACAAACCCTGCATTATACATTTCAGGCTTTCAAGCCTCACACATAACACACAATAACTACGTATAAGTAATAAATCTACAATAGTCTTAACGACACACATAATGTTGACTTAACGGCATTAGTCAACTGTTAAATAAAAAGTTTGGGATGTTACAATTACCTCCCCGTTAAGAGGATTCCGTCCCCGGAATCTCATCAGAAAGGAATAACTCCGGATACTTCTCCTTCATTACTGCTTCAGTTTCTCACGTTAAGCTTTCTCCATGGTTATGCTTCCACTTTATCAACACAAGGTCAATCACTTTTCGGCGTAACTTCTTTTGATTCCTTCCAAGTATCGCTACCGGTTCATCTACTATTCTCTTCATTGGGTCAATACTCACATCTTCAATGGGAATCACACTTGACTCATCGGCTAAGCATTTCCTCAAGTAGGATACATGAAAGGTGTTGTGAATTCCATCCAATTCTGGAGGTAATTCCAACTAATATGCCACATCTTTAATGCGCTTCAGAACTTTAAAAGGTCCAATGAAACGTGGACTCAACTTTCCCTTCTTTCCAAATCTAATAACTCCTTTCCATGGTGACACTTTCAGCATCACTAAGTCACCAACATTAAACTCAATCGGTCTCCTTTTCTTATCTGCATATGTTTTCTGTCTTTCTCTTGCCACACGTAAAGCTTCTTTAGCTACATTAACTTTCTCCGCTGAGATCTCTATAATTTCAGGACCCGTGATTTACTTTTCACCGGGCTCCATCCAACAACTTGGAGTCCTACATCTTCTTCCATATAGCATCTCAAATGGTGGCATTCCAATACTTGCATGGTGACTATTGTTGTAAGCAAACTCAATCAACTTCAAATGATCATCCCATGCTCCACCATACTCTAGTACACACGTCCTCAACATATACTCCAATGTTTGAATAGTTCTCTCACTTTGCCCATCGGTTTGAGGATGATAGGCGGTACTCAAATTTATTCTACTACCCAATTCCCGTTGAAGACCCTTCCAAAAGTTGGACACAAATCTAGAGTCTCGATCCGAAACAATAGACAAAGGAACTCCATGCTTCGACACTACTTCATCAATGTAAATCTTTGCCATCTTCGTTAAAGGCACATCTTGTCGGGTAGCTAGAAAATGAGCACTCTTCGTCAATCTATCTACAATCACCCATATCATATCATTCCCTTTCGGTGTTTTAGGTAGCTTCGTTACAAAGTCCATGGTAATATGATCCCATTTCCACTCGGGAATGTCTAATTGATGCAACAAACCATACGGCTTTTGATGGTCCGTTTTCACACGTGCACACGTCAAACACTTTGCTACAAAATGAGCACTCTTCGTCAATCTATCTACAATCACCCATATCATATCATTCCCTTTCGGTGTTTTAGGTAGCTTCGTTACAAAGTCCATGGTAATATGATCCCATTTCCACTCGGGAATGTCTAATTGATGCAACAAACCATACGGCTTTTGATGGTCCGTTTTCACACGTGCACACGTCAAACACTTTGCTACAAAATGAGCTACTTCTCCTTTAATATCCGGCCACCAATAAATCGGCTTCAAATCTGCATACATTTTGGTGACACCGGGATGAATCGAATATCTACTTCTATGGGCTTCCTCAAGAATCAATTCTCGGTTACCACCAAGCAATGGCACCCAAATTCGACCCTTGTATGTTTTGAACCCACGGCTATTAGTCTCCATCACAAGACGTTTCTTCTTTCCAATGCTTTCTTTGTCAATGTTATCCTTCATTAATGCCCTCGCTTGTGCTTCTTTAATTCGATCAAGTAGCCCCGACTTGGCTTGAACTTGCATGCTCATCAACTTACAAGAAGAACTTTGCACCTTCCTACTTAGTGCATCCGCCACTACATTGGCTTTACCCGGATGGTATTTGATTTCACAATTATAATCCTTAAGTAATTCCATCCACCTCCTTTGTCTCACGTTCATCTCCTTTTGATTAAAGACATACTGCAAACTTTTATGATCGGTAAACAAGGTGCATTTTGTACCATAAAGGTAATGTCTCCACAATTTCAATGCAAATACAACTGCTGCCAACTCAAGATCATGGGTAGGGTAATTCTTCTCATGTGGCTTCAACTGGCGTGAAGCATAGGCGATCACCTTGTCCCTCTGCATCAGTACACAACCCAAACCCGTAATAGATGCATCACTATACACAACCAAATCATCGGTACCTTCAGGTAAGGCAAGTATAGGAGCTTCACACAACTTCTTTTTCAATGTTTGAAATGCATTCTCCTGCTTATTGGTCCACTCAAACTTTACTCCTTTCTTCGTTAGTTCGGGAGAAATCCTGAATGAATCTTCTATAATATCCAGCCAAACCAAGAAAACTTTTAATCTCAGTAGGAGTCTTGGCTGCTCCCACTTTGAAACAGCTTCAATCTTTGAAGGATCTACTTTAATACCTTCTGATGAAATAACATGACCAAGAAACTGCACTTCTCGAAGCCAAAACTCGTATTTAGAAAACTAAGCATACAATCTCTTCTCCCTCAACACCTCCAAAACCGCTTTCAAGTGCTCACGGTGCTCATCTTCTGACTTAGAATAGATCAAAATATCGTCAATAAACACAATAACAAAATGGTCTAAAAAGGGACGGCATACCCGATTCATTAAGTCCATAAACGCGGCTGGTGCATTAGTCAACCCAAATGGCATGACCAAGAATTCATAATGCCCATATCTAGTCCGAAAAGTTGTCTTTGCTACATCCTCCTTCTTAACCTTCAATTGATGATAACCGGACCGCAAATCTATCTTTGAAAAATATAAAGCACCATGTAGTTGATCAAAGAGATCATCAATTCGTGGGAGAGGATATTTATTCTTAACCGTTTGCTTATTCAGCTCACGGTAGTCTATGCACATGCGCATAGATCCATCCTTCTTTTTAACAAAGAGAACCGGAGCTCCCCAAGGCGAGGAACTAGGTTGTATGAACCCTTTGTCAAGTAATTCCTGAAGTTGAGCCATTAACTCTTTCATTTCTGTAGGAGCTAATCGGTAAGGTGCTTTAGCAACAGGTGTAGCACCGGGAATAAGATCTATCTGAAAAGTAACTTCACGATCAGGAGGAATACCGGGAAGATCCTCGGGAAACACATCGGGAAAATCGGATACTACATCAACACTAGCAATAGAAGGCTTCTCCTTTCTTACATCAATAACATAGGCCAAGAAATGACTCTTATTCTTCCTTATACATTTAATAGCCTTCATCATACTAATGATCTTTATTCCCCATCTCTTCTTATCTCCATAAACCGTTACCACATTACCATCGGGTGTAGAAAACCGAATTATCTTTTGTGAACACAAAATACTAGCTTCATTCTGAGACAACCAATCCATACTTATCACTACATCAAAACCGGCTAAGGTAGTAGGCAATAACTGGACCGGAAACGAACGACCTTCAATCTCAATGTCACAATCATCATATCCCACACGTATATCACTAACCGTACCATTAGCAATCTCTACCTCTATCGAACAATCTAAAGGGGTAGTGACTCTTTCTAGCTTAGGAGCAAATAACGTAGACACAAACGACCTATTTGCACCTGAATCAAATAAAACAGGGGCAGGTTTTGAATTAACAAGGAAAGTACCACTTACCACCTCGTCGTTGTTCTTAGCATCATCAACAGTCAGCTGCAAGGCTCTCACTTTTGTTGCTGTAGTGGCTGCTTTCTTCCCGTCATTCTTCATTTGTGGGCAATCGGCAATAAGATGACCCGTTTCTTGACACTTGTAGCAACGAGTCTTGTCCCTACATTCTGTTGCAAGATGTCCCGACTTACCACACTTATGACACCTTCTCGTCTTGTCGGAACATTGACCTTCATGAACATTCTTGCAAAAAGCACACCAAGACCCATTCTTCTTTTTATCTTTGTCACCACTTGAGCTAGAATTTCCACGGAACTTCTTATTATTATTGTTGTTGTTAGATGACCAATTTGACCTTCTTTTGAACCCTGCTTTCTTGTCATCAACTTTCTCCACTACTTTCTCGCCTTTGAAATCATCATCCAACCTCTTTGACTCCTTAATAGCCGCCGACAAAGTCACATGCTGTCTACATAATCCACGGTAACTAGCGGGGAGACCATCACAATAAGCCTCAATTTGGTCCTCCTGCCTTCGAACCAAGTGCCCAACAAACTTCAACTTCTCCATAAATGAATGTGCATATTCAGAAAATGCACCGGGTTTCGCAACCAATGATCTAAACTCCTTTTCAATCAATCTTAACTCACGAGTTCCCACATACTCCTCTAGAAACTTCTCCTTAAATGTTCCCCAAGGCATAACTGCAAGTACCTCAGGGGCTATAGAAACGGTAGTAGCCCTCCACCAATTACGGGCATTCTTCTTCAACATCCTACTAGCACACAAAACCTTTATATCATCGGGACAATAGCAAGATGTGAATACTACTTCAATGTCCTCAATCCACTCCATAGCACTCACTGCATTTTGGGTACCATCGAACTCCTTGGCACCACATTTCTTAAAGCTTTCATATTTGAAGTTATTCACACGAGGTGCATTAACAGCTCCAAGTCCTCCACCATTAACTCCATTAACACCCACGGCTGCAATGGATGGTGCACCACTTTAGGAGGGATTAGAGTAATTCCCTTCCGAACATTCCCCTCTACTTCTCTCTGCATCTCTTTCGGCTCTCATTTGAGCCAACTCTTCTTCGTTCCTCATCAAAAGAGCTCGGATAGCTCTCAACTCTTCATGTAATTTTGCTTGGTTGGGAATCTGTTCAATCACCGGGTTTGCCCTATCTACTTCAGAGGCGGTTGGTGGATCACCAAGACGGCGATTTTGTACACGGGGTGGCCTTTGCTCCACTTCATTTCCAGCCCCGTTTCCATTAGGAGGAACACCACCACCATTTCCTCATCCTCTCTGGTTACTAGCTCTAGTGTTTGCCATTAACTCTACCAGGCAACGATGACGGTTAGCTAGAGTTAAAGAGTGACTACATATGTTAAGGCCATGCTACATATAACTACATTATCACACACAAAAAAACAAGCCTTAAATCACACCCTCACTCACTCCCTAACCCGTCTTAAAGCATTTCACTTCATTGGCTAGGCATCCTGTATAAGCCTAACTTATCCTACATAGGTTTAATTCCAAAATCCTACGGTCTAATTCGAATCTTGGTTCACTTAAACCATTTCTCTGATACCAACTTGTAACACCCGTCATTTAAAAATATGGGTTTTCAAAAAACTTTCACCTAACGGTGTCAAATTGCGGAAGAAAAGACTTTAAAAGTCAAAACCGATAAAAACTGTTCGGTTTCTACGTTTAGTTGGTGTTACATGCAATACCATCAAAAAGTTTAAAATGAAAACCCAACGGTTGCCCAACACAAAACAACCGTTCAACAATACTACATAATTCGACATCAAGTACGAAATGTAAACAAATGTCTAAAGAGACAATCGTCTATGGGTAGCTAAGTCCTCCTGCATGCATCTACCCAACTCTCACTCTTATTCCTGCATCAACTAGTCCTTCAAGCTAAACCTGTGGGAACAACCACATTTAAGAACAAGTGTTAGCTAAAGAATTAGCTAAGTAAGATATCACTATGTTATTAAAGCATTTGTCCAATTAAAACAATCTTCATTATTAGACAAGTTTATTTAGGCACAACACACATCACACGTTCACACATAACTGCATATCAACTTTATATCAATTAGGGCTAATCCCCTAAATGTGCCTATCCTTCATTTTATTCACACATTATCACACATATCTTCATTATTAGACAAGTTTATTTAGGCACAACACACATCACACGTTCACACATAACTGCATATCAACTTTATATCAATTAGGGTGAATCCCCTAAATGTGTCTATCCTTCATTTTATTCACACATTATCACACATATCTTCATTATTAGACAAGTTTATTTAGGCACAACACACATCACACGTTCACACATAACTGCATATCAACTTTATATCAATTAGGGCTAATCCCCTAAATGTGCCTATCCTTCATTTTATTCACACATTATCACACATATCTTCATTACGTTTGGATCCTTAAACGTGCAAGTGACATGGCAACCTACTAAGTCTAGTGAGCTAGGTGTACAAGCCATGTAAGCATGCATATATCACACATCAACTTCATTTCTACATTTCATGCATAAAGAGATACTTCGTAATACTACATAACTGCATAACAACTTATATCAATTAGGGCGAATCCCCTAAATGTGCCTATCCTTCATTTTATTCACACATTATCACACACAAAAAAACAAGCCTTAAATCACACCCTCACTCACTCCCTAACCCGTCTTAAAGCATTTCACTTCATTGGCTAGGCATCCTGTATAAGCCTAACTTATCCTACATAGGTTTAATTCCAAAATCCTACGGTCTAATTCGAATCTTGGTTCACTTAAACCATTTCTCTGATACCAACTTGTAACACCCGTCATTTAAAAATATGGGTTTTCAAAAAACTTTCACCTAACGGTGTCAAATTGCGGAAGAAAAGACTTTAAAAGTCAAAACCGATAAAAACTGTTCGGTTTCTACGTTTAGTTGGTGTTACATGCAATACCATCAAAAAGTTTAAAATGAAAACCCAACGGTTGCCCAACACAAAACAACCGTTCAACAATACTACATAATTCGACATCAAGTACGAAATGTAAACAAATGTCTAAAGAGACAATCGTCTATGGGTAGCTAAGTCCTCCTGCATGCATCTACCCAACTCTCACTCTTATTCCTGCATCAACTAGTCCTTCAAGCTAAACCTGTGGGAACAACCACATTTAAGAACAAGTGTTAGCTAAAGAATTAGCTAAGTAAGATATCACTATGTTATTAAAGCATTTGTCCAATTAAAACAATCTTCATTATTAGACAAGTTTATTTAGGCACAACACACATCACACGTTCACACATAACTGCATATCAACTTTATATCAATTAGGGCTAATCCCCTAAATGTGCCTATCCTTCATTTTATTCACACATTATCACACACAAAAAAACAAGCCTTAAATCACACCCTCACTCACTCCCTAACCCGTCTTAAAGCATTTCACTTCATTGGCTAGGCATCCTGTATAAGCCTAACTTATCCTACATAGGTTTAAGTTTCAGGTCTATTCTACATGACAAACGACGTTACGGTTCAAAACTAACTTTTCTGAAAACTGGTGAGTTGCGCCGCAACATAGAGTTGCGCCGCAGCTCAAGCCTCCAGTTGCGCCGCAACACCTTATGTTGCGCCGCAACTTATTCTTCTGGAATTGAGTTGCGCCGCAACCCGAGGCGATTCTGCACAAGGTCAATCGATTACATCCCAACCAGATCCAAAAAGCTCTAAATCAATGACAAGACTTTCATACATCAAAAATCCTTCATATTCAAATCATTACAAAGCATTTCAACCATTAATTACACCATATATTACTTAAATCCATCAAAACCACCATTAATCTTCGTTAAACGATTTCTCCATAATCCAATATTTAGTCCTAGTGACTAATAATATCAAAAGGACCTGAAAGCAGTGAAATATTACCTTCTATACACGTAGATCACACTAGAGATGCAAAACACTTGATTAAACACACCCGAATCACACGTTGGAAGGCTTTTCGGCTTGCAATTTGATGGAGGAATGCTATGGGGCGGCTAGGGCTTGTTTAGGGGATGAATTTTCTGCAAATGACAACCTAATGACACCCCTTATCTCCCTAAACCCGTTTTTGACTTTGCCTCTATGTCAAAACTAGCCCCTAAGCTTCCTAATCTTTCATTATTAGTCACAAACTACTCTATGGACCATATACAACATATATACTTCTTTAGATGCCACTACATAGGCGTTTAACTACATTATATACACACAAACCCTGCATTATACATTTCAGGCTTTCAAGCCTCACACATAACACACAATAACTACGTATAAGTAATAAATCTACAATAGTCTTAACGACACACATAATGTTGACTTAACGGCATTAGTCAACTGTTAAATAAAAAGTTTGGGATGTTACAAAACATCACAGCAATACGGCAAACAATTTTATATATTAAACCCAACACAATGAACTAATTAATGTAACTCCAATTCAACACACTAAACTAAATTGTTCCATAATACATCATCATTCATATACATTTTAGGCTTTCAATCCTCACACATAACACACAATAACTACGTATAAGTAATAAATCTACAATAGTCTTAACGACACACATAATGTTGACTTAACGGCATTAGTCAACTGTTAAATAAAAAGTTTGGGATGTTACAAAACATCACAGCAATACGGCAAACAATTTTATATATTAAACCCAACACAATGAACTAATTAATGTAACTCCAATTCAACACACTAAACTAAATTGTTCCATAATACATCATCATTCATATACATTTTAGGCTTTCAATCCTCACACATAACACACAATAACTACGTATAAGTAATAAATCTACAATAGTCTTAACGACACACATAATGTTGACTTAACGGCATTAGTCAACTGTTAAATAAAAAGTTTGGGATGTTACAAAACATCACAGCAATACGGCAAACAATTTTATATATTAAACCCAACACAATGAACTAATTAATGTAACTCCAATTCAACACACTAAACTAAATTGTTCCATAATACATCATCATGCATGTTGGTGCAGGAAATGGAATACTAATGTACCATGGTAAAACAAATAAGTATAAGGAAATTGGTGATTGTTAATCAAGTATTTACCATATCTGATGTCTATATTTATTTAAGAACATTACGTATACTGAAAAACTAGGCGATAGTAAAACTTAAAAGTGTGGAAATTTATAATTAGTTTTTCTCATGTGTGTAAAACTTTCGGTACTAATGTGAAAAAACAGAATAATTTTAACAACTTTTGATTGACGTATAGTACTAACCTCTATAAACTAATACTTTATAAATTAATAATTTTGATAAAATTTACAAAATTGTATCCCAATTAATAAAATAATAACTTTTTAAAAATCCTAGTGTAATTATATTGGTCCCAACGAAACTATAAATTAATAATTTCTAAAATATATTAAAATTTTAAGATTGTGTGGCAAAAATGAATTTAGAGTCATTTGTTTCCCTTTTTTTAACTTCAAATTTATAATGATTCTTTTTAAATCTCCTTATTTCACTTAAAGAGTAGAGGCATTATCTTTTTGTATTGCAACAAAAAGTTGTAAAGTGTTGTTGTCGCTTGCAATGCTTCTTTTAAAGTGACCGGTTCAAAGCTACCGAATCATCATCATCATATCTTCTTTTCTTAACTAGAAATTGTGAGGATTACTAATTATCAGTATGTTTTTTTAATTGTATAAAAACAATTTTTTACTTTAACCAATTTTTCAAAACCAATAAGCTGTAATTGATGGGTTTTTTAAGTTGTTCCATAAAAATCATTGTTTCTTTATGGAAAGCATATCATGAACGCAATATATTACTCAATAAGGCTAATCGGTTGTTGACATGGATGGTTATTGTTTCAATTAGATTTATTTTTCTTGACAATGCACATGTACTGTTACTCCTGCAAATCCGTAATTTTCAACAAACTTTTTTTTATAGTTTCGATTGTCTCTAGATGCACACTCATGATATGCTATAAGACTACGAGGAGTGGAGGAATGCCATCCTCCACTCACAACATGACATGTGACGGATACTAATCATAAGGGGCATTCTCGGGAATGCCTTCTTATTTATTTATGAGGTTTTACTAAATATGTTTTATATATCCTAATTAACACATAAGCATATAATCATATATTATAAAGGCCTAGCATAACTACTATATCGATTTTGTTCATATGCAGAAAAATAAAATCGAATTAATTACCTCATCCATGCCAATTTGAACAACCTTTTCCTCTAACGCATCCAAATCCTTGATGTTGAACTTATTAAGCAAAGAAATGTTAGTAGACATAGACATAGGAGAAACACTTAGGTCATCCGCCACCAAGTACGTTACCAGCCCATTCAATCCTTGTGTATCCTGGCCCTGGGATTTCGAAACATAGTATGTGAAAGAAGTGGTCATTGATCGACCACACGAGCATTTAGAACCATACGTATCAGACAACATGCTGGCCGAGCAAAATATATACCCACACTCATAAACAGTAGTAGCTGTAAGAGTTGGGGTAGCGGATGGCTTAGACGACGACCACCATTCTTTGATTGGTAAAAGAGGGACTCGTGGAGCGACAGAAGCAAATGAAGCTGTAGGTTTTAAGAGGACATCTGTTTTCTGGTCAGATTTTATGTACTCGTCGTCAAGATCCGAGATGCTTTGGTAATTAAGCATAGGCAAACTACCAGCCATGTCTGTATTGTCTACGAGACTCAAGATGGTACCCATTGGTAAAGTGAGAAAACTAAATAAGTAATCAACAAAATCTTTACCTGCTTCTGCAAACAACACTCTTTTGTCCCTTTTTATCGATTAGAAGTTTCAAGTGTATCTTTGAAGGAGCCATTGATATATGAATAATATGCAACCCTATTTAGACTAAATAGAGATGATATTAGAAATATCGAATGCTGCTATATATATACCACATTTTGTATTATATACAAAAGTAAAAGTAAATAATAACAATATTAATTTTACGTTTTTTTCTATTTTTTGAAACGCGATGAGAGTATTAATTAAGGTTTGCTATAACTTCTCAACAAACAGGATTTGAAAAGATTGTGAAAATCAATTTACCAAATCGATCAGTTTAACCGTTTTATCTTCCTTAATCATCATCATCATATCTTCTTTTCTTAACTAGAAATTGTGAGGATTACTAATTATCAGTATGTTTTTTTAATTGTATAAAAACAATTTTTTACTTTAACCAATTTTTCAAAACCAATAAGCTGTAATTGATGGGTTTTTTAAGTTGTTCCATAAAAATCATTGTTTCTTTATGGAAAGCATATCATGAACGCAATATATTACTCAATAAGGCTAATCGGTTGTTGACATGGATGGTTATTGTTTCAATTAGATTTATTTTTCTTGACAATGCACATGTACTGTTACTCCTGCAAATCCGTAATTTTCAACAAACTTTTTTTTATAGTTTCGATTGTCTCTAGATGCACACTCATGATATGCTATAAGACTACGAGGAGTGGAGGAATGCCATCCTCCACTCACAACATGACATGTGACGGATACTAATCATAAGGGGCATTCTCGGGAATGCCTTCTTATTTATTTATGCTAAATTTATATATATTATATAGATTTAGATGATAGAATAAAATTAATACTTTTTAAATTTAATTTAATTTCATTGACTACTTAATAAAAACTAAAACTACAAATACAATAAAAAAACTAAAACTAAAACTACTTAATAAAAACTAAAAGTAAACATAATTAAAAACTAAAAGTAGGCATAAAAAAAATCTAAAAGATATTATTAAAACTAGATTTATGCTCACGCAATGGGACGGCGGTGGAGGTAGTGATGGTGGAGGTGGTGGTGGTGATGATGGTGGGGACGGCAGTGGGGACGGTGATGAGGGCGACGATGGTGGTGAATATAAAAGTAATTGTAACACTCGTCGTTTAAAAAAAACTGAATTTTCAAAAACTTTCGCCAAACAACGTTAAAAAACTAGCGGAAGCATTCATTTATTTAAATGATGTTACTAAGTGCGTAATCATGACAAGGCATAAAAGAAACCATGATGTCACTAACATAAATGTCATCTCAAGTCTTACATAAGTTCGTCTTGTAAAATCCAAGACATAATAACATCATAATAAGTATCATAAATAGTGTCTAAGTAATGAGGTCTCTAATAGGTAGCTAGATATCCAAAGCATCTACCCCGCCTCACAAGCATCCTTACTTGAAACCTGCTTATCCTGAAGGCACAACATTTTTCAAGAAACTAGTGTTAGCTAACGAATTAGCTAAGTAAGAATACATGTAATTAATAAAGCATTTGCCAATTTTACTTTTCATAAAACATGATCATTTCATTACATTACATAAACATACACATACACATCATCATAATAGGAATCATAGTCCTAATTGTGCCTATCATCATTCACTTTATCCTTTCACTTTACACTTTACATTTTTGGTGACATTCGTCACCTATTACATGGGACGGTGGGGGTTGTGTGTAGGCGGTCCTAAGACCTGACAGGGAACCTCACACCCGACATGATGGGTATTGCCTGCAGCGGTCCATTGGCGTCGTTAAGGAAAAGCAAAGCTAATCCCGGAGTATACCGTTTATGCTCAAACACATTGGTGGTGAATTACTCCACCCGGATACACTCAAACACGTACTCTTCGTCGCAAGGAGCCACTCAAGCGACCACATGGCACACTAGCCCACGAGGAGCTAATGCGGGTTAAGCTTAACACTTTCTTTACACTTGCTCGAGCTAACACTTTATTCTTAGTTTAGGTGTTCGCTTTGCCTAAACTAACACTTTATCACTTACGTTTGGGCCCTTAAACGTGCACGTGTCATGGCATACCTAGGAAGTCTAGTGAACTAGATGTACAAGCCATGAATTCATCACATATCACATCACATTTGCACATATATACATTTCATAGCATTTCATAACATTTCATAATCACATGATAGCATTACAAGCTACATTACGTAATACATAGCCCATATAGCCTCCCGCATAATCCCGAGTACCCATAAGCATTACAAGATATCATTGGGGAAGTTATCATATGAAAACTATGTTTTGTTGTACCCTCAGCGTGACAAATCATGTATCTTACCTCGTAGAAGCGCGCAACAAATGATACGTAAATTACCGAGCTTTGCAAGTATTCCCGACTACCTATAATCATTAAACGACATAATGAGCTAAACATGTACCTACTTACTTATGGTCATGACTCAAGTCTAGATACCTATAAACATGACCCATGACAAGGCTTGATGCATCGGAGGTTCGATTAATACTTTAGAGTTCACAGAACTCGACGGAACTCGACCTTCACTCACTAAATCAACCCTTCAGGTGATTTGAAATTAGAATCATCTTTTAAAAGCATTACCATTAGAAAGTAGACTCTCTCACGATTCCGTGGATAGCTTATTTGTCAAAAACGGAGTTACGGTTCAAAAGTTATGGCCATTTAAAAATTCAGTCGCTAAATGCGTCGCAGTGGGCTGGATGCTCGCAGCCAAAGTCCCTGCACACTAACTGCATCGCAGCCTAGTGACTGCGCAGCATCAGGCCCCGTATCTGCACAAACCACTCCGTTTAACCTCCAAAACTTAACCAAACACACCCCAAACGACCCCAAACCTTATGAACGACTTTTGTACCTCAAAATTCATCATTTTAAGACCATAATGATGCAATGAAATCCTTGATTAATCCCCAATTGATTTGCATCACAATAACAAACATTTTAGGTTACCGAATCGATTAAAACGCATGATTTCGACATCAAACAACCCTTTAATGACTTAGACCAGATATGGATTGAATCAAGGGATTGAAATGACATGAAATCAATGTAATTGTGATAACCGCCAAATTGAGGTTAGCTAAACTTAGAAAGTTTACTATGCATGTGCTATTTATAGAAAGTTAAATTTTAAATATGTGATATTTAAAGTCTTATGTGTCAACCATGATCAAACGTCGTCATAGGATGACGATACCGACACACATTCATCAGGTTGATGAACCGGTCAAGGAGGACCTCCATAATATGCATTTTTGTGATATATGATTTTTATGTGACAATATGTATCTAGTTAAGATCTCTTTCGTTAGTGAAAGTGCCATATGAAATATATGTCGTTATATATTTACTAAATTATTAAAGAACGCTCTTATGTAATAATAATAATTGACACAATTTATAAAAACATGAATTATAAAAACACGACATATTATTTTTAGTTCCTAACTAATAATTGTTACAAAATAATATATAAATTATTCATAAAAGTATATGGACCAACTAACAAATTTTGTAGTAGGCTAATATCATTGTTAAACCAAGAATAAGCCCACACATGCTTAGCCCATCCCCATTTTCGGATAGCCCAAGCCCAAGCCATACCCCAAACCCACTTGACTACTCTTATAGAAATGTAGTATCAACTCCCTGCTCCTTTTTCTTCCCTTCACCCACGTGACCAATATAAATGTATATACTAAATATATAGAGTACATGGGCAGACAAAACAAGCATACCAAAAACACACCCACGTGATATACTCTCTCCCAACAAGCAAAAGCAAACAAAAAGAACAAAAGACCATCCATCTTCTCTTACCTCTCTCTCTCTCCCTACCGCCGGCCACCACTCCCCAGCCACACCACCGCCGCCTGCCACCCTCTTCTCGCCGGAAAACAAACCCGGCAGCCACCCCCATCAACCCCCTAAGGTTTTTCTGCAACCCTAAACAACCAAAACCCCATCACCGCTCCTACCCAGCCGTTGCTGCTGCTGGCCGCCGCTGCTACTGCTGCACCACCGCTGCTGCTGCCGTCCGACTTCCAGCCACCACCATTCGACTCCACTCTCGTCCAGGAAGGTAAGGAACTCGAGTAAGGACCTCCTGAAACAAACCCATTTAATCATTCTCTTTAAAAACCCTAATATTTCCTTTTTCTTCTTCCTTTTCTTCCCGTCGCAGTCGAGCACCACCGCGCCACCACCACTCCACGACGACCCAGCAGAGAAGAGGAACGTTCAAGCATCATAACAGGTCATTTCATGGCTTCCCATGCTTAGTTTTAGTGCCTTAACTCTCAAAAACGTTTTTCACTTGTTTTTCTTTTTCGCAGCCTCTAACCACCGCGAACCGCCGCCAACAGCCACCATATTCAGACTTGCTAACCTTTCAACAGGTTCTTTACTTGTCCCTAAGTCTTTTGTAATGTCAGGTTTCGACCATGCTAAGTTACTAGTACCCTTCCTTTCTTTTCGGTTGAACACCACCGCGAACCACCACCCTCCACCACCTTTCAGCCCACCATAAACCACCTCCATTTTCCTACTGTTTAGGGACCCAAATTGTCGACCCTTGGGCTGTCAAAAACTCAAAAAGTCATTCCCTTTAGCCTTGAAAGTTTCGGCCGAGTGGTGAACCGAAACCGAAACCAAAATGAGACTTTTGAACTTCCACAAAGTTCACTACTTTAGTAGCTGACATGCACTTAATCATTTTGAAACTATAATATTTTTTATGGGAAATCAACAAATTTAATATCAAGTTAATTTAATTAAGTTAATTAATTTTGATTAGTAATGATTACGTGTAATTAATAAATGTATGTTTCCTAGGTGATTGTTCCCTCTTCCAAATAATACCTTTATGACATAAATCCCAACATGCATAATGATTAACTTTTCTTGGAAATATAAAAACATGCTTTAAGTATAATCATTGTTGTGATAATCTATGTTAGTGAAATTTGGAAAACGTGCTAGTTAAATGCCCACTAAATAACTATGTTTATATATATTAATATATGTTATATACGTATATATATATATCTATTAATATAACTTGACCCACCATGCCCACCTCCTATTTAGGACATCGGTGCAAAGTGTGCGGTGACTTAGCACGCTTCGGGTGCAAACATGACCTATATGATTATATTATATTTATATATAGACCCACCATGCCCAGCTTCTATTTAGAATGTTGGTGCAAAGTTGTGCGGCGACATATTTATATTTTTATAATTTTAATTCGGGGTTATTCCAACTCACAACCATACTTAATTGACAATTGCCCAACTCCTATTATGGAAACCGGTGCACTCGTATGGGTTGTGAGGGAGAATGATCGCGAATGCCATGTAATGATTTATTTCCAACGCGCAACCATACTTCTTTGCCATTTCACGTGTATAGGTTGTGTGGGAGAATAGTCATAATATCGTTATTATTTTTATTACTATTATATTATATTAATATATATACCCCCATGAAAGACCAACTCCATCTAGCACGTGGACAGCCCTAACGATTATCACATAAGAAAAACATTTTTAAGAAAATGTATTATAACAATATTATTTGGAAGGATAAGGAAAATTCATTAGGAACGTAATGACATAAATTGTTAAGACAAGTATATTTTATTTCTATAGGTTGACACATTCAAGCAAATCCGCTACTTGCTAATTGTTGCTACTTTGAAACTAAGGTGAGTTCATAGCCCACACTTTCTTACTATTTTGGGTGAGATGCATGCTCTATGTTTTACATGTGGAACACAAGTACCAAAACTATGTATATGATGATTGTCTAAGTTGCATTGATCCCCCTTAAAGTCCTCCCATCATGAATTGTTAGTTATGGATTTAAACGTGATATGATGAATAATACTATTTGGGTTGACACCCCCATTCGGGTTGGTCGCACCAACTTGACCGATGATGGTCGAACGAATGCATGCATATTTGGATTCCCAAGTATTATGGATCAAATACTTGCCGAGGCACAATGTTACTTATTACCGTCGAGTTTCAATTCATGAGCTTAGTACAATATATACATTATATTTTTCATAGCATTGTTTTTGAACAATGGCTACACGACATTGCGGGTTAGCAATGGTCACACTTGAATCTTGTGGTTTCATGCAAATTACTTATTTACTCCTATGAATTCACCAACATTATTGTTGACTCAGTTTAGCATGTATCTCAGGTCCGTAAGATGCACGGTAGGATTCACATAAGGCTTCTCCGCCACCTGGAGTTGATGTTTCGTTTTTATCATGGAAAAGACTTTACTTTTGTTCAAGTTATCATTGTTGTCGAAACCAAATGATAGCACCACCTATCGAGGATTTAGAATTCCTAAAAATACTCTTTAAATTATTGTAATGTTTTTCCTTAATGTATTTCCAATATTTCAAGACAATGAACTTATGTTAAATGAAATGTTTTCAAAACGACTCCTTTATAGTCGTTCATTATGCCTTGTGTTGTGATTTCGTGAATGTTGCACCTCGTACCCTTCCGCATTATTATGGGGTGTGACAGAATGGTATCAGAGACAAGGTTATAGTGAACTAGGTGGCAATTAGTGAACCTAGACTATAACTACCCATAGAAATCACACATACTATGCACACACATGCCTTAGAAATTTTACATGCATTACTTGACTATGTGTAAATTTCATGCTTATATATACATTGCTAGAATCTAGAAGTTTTAAAATTTCTCATCTTACATATATATGCTCCTTTGCCTAAGAATGCTCCCCTATCAGCCTCATATTAAGGTTAAGTAGAATGATGCTTACATATATTGCCTATGTTTCTTTTCTTCTTTTCCATTAGGGAAAATGTCTCGACACGTCATTGACCTAACGTCCGATCATGAGGAAGAGTTCATCACTCAACAGCCAGTCCCATCCCCTTTGTCCCCACTCGATCAGCACGTTGAGTCTGAGCCTACTATTGATTCTGAGCCTACTGTTGATTCCGAGGCCGTTGGTGACACTCCTAGGTCACCACTCGTTGGTCCCACATCACCACCTTTTGCCCATCCACCAGTTCCCCCGATTATTATGCCTACCCCCACTTTGGCCGAGCCCACTGCTTTCACCATACCCGAGCCGATAGCTCCCCCGATCGGCACATCCACTATCGTCCATACCACACCAGATATTCCACTTCCACATTTCAACCTACCCCCACCCACATACCACCATCAGTTCCGTACCGGCGAGGGCACGTCACGGGACCCGAGATTCACTATTGAGCCTCGTGTTCCCGGGATGGTGCATCCTCCACCCTCTATGGTTGAGCCACCGGCTCAGCGCCGCCGCACCGAGCCGATTTATCACTCTGTGGCTTGTGTCCTAGCTCGATGGAGAGAGCTAGAGGGCCTTCGTGATAACGACCGCGTCTATGCTCACTCCGGTCTGGATATCGTCTCTGCATATACCGGAGAGCCTGTCCACCTTACCGTATCCACCCTCGTGGCGCGACTTTTCCGCGCCGAGTCTCGCCTTCAGGCACTTGAGGGACCCACTCGCCCTATTCCAGCTTCTGTGGCGGATCTTCACCGCCAAGTCTCCACTATGAACGTGGAGCTTACCGAGACCACTATTCAGACCGAGTTTGCTCATGATCGTGTGGATGAGATTGAGGACTATGTTGTGGGACTTGGATTGGGATTGAGAGGCACTGCTGAGCTGACCATTGGAGTACGAGACGAGAGCTTTATTACACGTGTAAGGGTTGAAGACTTGGAGACTCAGGTTCAGCACATGGAGGATAGACTTACGATGCAGGAGGTAAGGATTCAGAGGATCGAGGAGGCACTTCAGACCATTGCTGCTACTATCACTATGCCACCCCCTAGCGGATCTAGCTAGATGTTATCTTTACACTTTTATTGTTCCTATTTAGGGCGGGATGTGCCCGGAAACTTTGAATTATGATGAATCTATGGATTTTGCGAAGTTACTTCTCGCATGGTTGTCTTTATTTTGAAGCAATGAAATCTATTACTTTATCCAAATTTTTATGTTTCTTTTAGTTACAATAATTTTGGTTATGATTATGTTGGCATTTTAGTATAGTTATGGCATGGTAGTGTTATGTTGATGATGTGTTTGTATGATTGAAAAGCTATTGATATGCATTATGACGTGGTTAAATGTTGTTAGCTATCCATAAGTTAATGAAGAAAAACTTATTACACTTTTGTTTCCTTTCTTAAAGAAATGGCGCC
This sequence comes from Erigeron breviscapus, assembly GCA_034093135.1. Classification (NCBI taxonomy): domain Eukaryota; kingdom Viridiplantae; phylum Streptophyta; class Magnoliopsida; order Asterales; family Asteraceae; genus Erigeron; species Erigeron breviscapus. The sequence goes on along the minus strand of CM067170.1, from coordinate 95,151,771 downwards.
ACAGAAAACAACTAAATCACAAACCTTGAGTTCGGCCCAAATCGAGAGGCTCGTAGCACAACGAGTTGCTGCCGCCATCGCTACTTATGAGGCAAACCGAACCACCGGTGAGGCCGAGGGAAGTGGCAATGGTGAAACACAAACAAATGCCCCAAAGGGTTGCACCTATAGGGACTTTACCTTGTGCAAACCACTGAACTTTGAGGGTACCGAGGGAACCATTGGATTACTTCGATGGTGTGAAAAGATGGAGTCAGTATTCCGCATCAGCAATTGTCCGGAAGAATGTAAGGTGAAGTACGCGACATGCACTCTCCAAGGTGGAGCCCTGACTTGGTGGAATTTGTATGCCCACTCCGTAGGAGTTGATGCGGCTTATGCACTCACTTGGGAGGCACTAAAGGAAAGGATGCGAGGAAAGTATTGCCCAAGGACTGAGATCCAGAAGTTGGAAGCCGAGTTTTGGAAGTTGACTACTAAGGGCCTTGATGTACCCGCGTACACGACTCGGTTTCACGAGTTGGCCCTAGTGTGCCCAACCATGGTGGAACCCGCATTCAAGCTCATTGAGAGGTACATTTGGGGACTCCCACCTCAAATCCAAGGAATGGTAACTTCTTCCAAACCCACTGACATCGAGAGTGCCGTTGAGATGGCACATAGTTTGGCTGATCAAATGAAAAGACAAGGAGCCAAGGAAGTTGCTGCTCCAAGAGCATTCGATCACAAGAGGAAGTGGGATGAAGGGTCATCGAGAAATCTAGTGCAACAACAACCAAGACGGGCCGAGGCGGTTAAGGCTTATACCGCGGGGCCAACTGCGAAGAAAGGGTATAATGGAGGTAGCCCTTATTGCAACAAATGTCGCTCTCATCATCGCGGACCTTGTATGCCGCCATGTGGTCGGTGCAAGAGGACCGGTCATACGACTCAAAATTGTAGAGCTCCAAACCCCGTGGCTAATAACAACAATGGGGTGCAGAAGGGGTGCTATGAATGTGGAAATGAGGGGCACATCAAGAGGGATTGCCCAAGACTTAGAAACCAAAACAATAACAACAATCAAGCCCGTGGAAGAGCTTTCGTGATTCAAGCAAGAGAAGCTCGCCAAGACCCGAACATTGTGACGGGTATGTTTCTTCTCGAAAACCTGCTAGTTTCCGTTTTATTTGATAGCGGTGCCGATTTAAGCTTTATATCAAAAAGAATTATTCAATTGTTATCTATAAACCCCGTGCCGTTAGACGATGCATATTCTATAGAACTTGCTAACGGGAAAGAAATCAAAGCCGATAGCATAGTACGTGAGTGTACTTTGACCTTAGCCGACAAACCCTTTCGCATAGACCTAATCCCCGTCGAAATAGGAAGCTTTGACATCATCATCGGCATGGATTGGCTATCCAAGCACAAGGCCGAGATTGTATGTCACGAAAAGGTTGTTCGCATCCCGTTAGAGAATGGAGACACGTTGATCATTCAAGGAGAAAAGTGTGGTGTAGCAATTAATCTCATTTCGTGTATGAAGACTCAAAAATACCTACGAAAGGGGTACCACGCAGTTTTAGCCCATGTGACGACAAAAGAACCTGAGGAGAAACGACTTGAAGATGTGCCCATTGCACGAGAATTTCCCGAAGTATTTCCCGAGGACTTACCCGGAATCCCTCCGATTCGTCAGGTGGAATTTCAAGTGGACTTGGTGCCCGGTGCTACACCGGTGGCACGTGCTCCATACCGTTTAGCTCCATCCGAAATGAAAGAGCTCTCGACTCAATTGCAAGAACTCTTAGATAAAGGATTCATCCGACCAAGCTCTTCGCCATGGGGAGCTCCGGTTCTTTTTGTCAAGAAAAAGGACGGATCCTTCCAAAGAAAAAAAAAAAAAAAAAAAAAAAAAAAAAAAAAAAAAAAAAAAAAAAAAAAAAAAAAAAAAAAAAAAAAAAAAAAAAAAAAAAAAAAAAAAAAAAAAAAAAAAAAAAAAAAAAAAAAAAAAAAAAAAAAAAAAAAAAAAAAAAAAAAAAAAAAAAAAAAAAAAAAAAAAAAAAAAAAAAAAAAAAAAAAAAAAAAAAAAAAAAAAAAAAAAAAAAAAAAAAAAAAAAAAAAAAAAAAAAAAAAAAAAAAAAAAAAAAAAAAAAAAAAAAAAAAAAAAAAAAAAAAAAAAAAAAAAAAAAAAAAAAAAAAAAAAAAAAAAAAAAAAAAAAAAAAAAAAAAAAAAAAAAAAAAAAAAAAAAAAAAAAAAAAAAAAAAAAAAAAAAAAAAAAAAAAAAAAAAAAAAAAAAAAAAAAAAAAAAAAAAAAAAAAAAAAAAAAAAAAAAAAAAAAAAAAAAAAAAAAAAAAAAAAAAAAAAAAAAAAAAAAAAAAAAAAAAAAAAAAAAAAAAAAAAAAAAAAAAAAAAAAAAAAAAAAAAAAAAAAAAAAAAAAAAAAAAAAAAAAAAAAAAAAAAAAAAAAAAAAAAAAAAAAAAAAAAAAAAAAAAAAAAAAAAAAAAAAAAAAAAAAAAAAAAAAAAAAAAAAAAAAAAAAAAAAAAAAAAAAAAAAAAAAAAAAAAAAAAAAAAAAAAAAAAAAAAAAAAAAAAAAAAAAAAAAAAAAAAAAAAAAAAAAAAAAAAAAAAAAAAAAAAAAAAAAAAAAAAAAAAAAAAAAAAAAAAAAAAAAAAAAAAAAAAAAAAAAAAAAAAAAAAAAAAAAAAAAAAAAAAAAAAAAAAAAAAAAAAAAAAAAAAAAAAAAAAAAAAAAAAAAAAAAAAAAAAAAAAAAAAAAAAAAAAAAAAAAAAAAAAAAAAAAAAAAAAAAAAAAAAAAAAAAAAAAAAAAAAAAAAAAAAAAAAAAAAAAAAAAAAAAAAAAAAAAAAAAAAAAAAAAAAAAAAAAAAAAAAAAAAAAAAAAAAAAAAAAAAAAAAAAAAAAAAAAAAAAAAAAAAAAAAAAAAAAAAAAGCTCCGGTTCTTTTTGTCAAGAAAAAGGACGGATCCTTCCGAATGTGTATAGACTATCGTGAATTAAACAAGCTTACTATAAAGAACCGATATCCCCTACCCAGGATCGATGACTTGTTTGATCAATTACAAGGATCGAGTTACTACTCGAAAATCGATCTTAGATCTGGATACCACCAATTGAGGGTAAGAGAAGAAGATATCCCTAAGACGGCATTTCGAACTCGTTATGGCCATTACGAGTTTCAAGTTATGCCTTTTGGTTTGACGAATGCACCCGCCGTTTTCATGGACCTCATGAACCGCGTGTGCAAGCCATATCTAGATAAGTTTGTGATTGTCTTTATTGACGACATACTAATCTATTCGAAAACCAAGGAAGAGCATGAGGGACATTTGAGAATGATTTTGGAGCTACTCAAGAAGGAAGAATTGTATGCGAAATTTTCAAAATGTGAATTTTGGATTCGAACGGTACAATTTTTAGGCCACGTGATTGATAGTCAAGGGATTCACGTAGACCCCGCAAAGATCGAAGCCATCAAGAGTTGGGATGCACCAAGGACCCCAACGGAAGTACGTCAGTTCTTAGGTCTTGCCGGCTATTATAGAAGATTCATCGAGAACTTCTCAAAGATAGCCCAACCTTTGACCACTTTGACGCAAAAGGAAAAGAAGTTTGCTTGGGAAGACAAGCAAGAAAAGGCATTTCAACTACTAAAAGAGAAGCTTTGTAGTGCGCCAATTCTAGCTCTGCCTGAAGGAACCGATAATTTTGTGGTGTATTGCGACGCTTCCCATCAAGGGTTAGGTTGCGTCCTCATGCAAAAGGACAAGGTGATAGCTTATGCTTCACGTCAACTCAAGGTGCATGAGAAAAATTACACTACCCACGACTTGGAGTTAGGAGCAGTAGTTTTCGCTCTTAAGATTTGGAGGCACTACCTTTATGGCACAAAGTGTACCATATTCACCGACCATAAGAGCCTCCAACATATTTTTGACCAAAAGGACTTGAATATGAGACAACGAAGATGGGTGGAGTTACTTAGTGACTACGATTGTGAGATTAAGTACCACCCCGGCAAGGCGAATGTGGTAGCCGACGCTTTGAGCCGCAAGGAACGAGTCAAGCCGCTTCGCGTCCGAGCATTGGGTATGACCATTCATACCAACCTCGCCCCTCACATTCGAATTGCACAAGTTGAAGCATTAGAGGAAGAAAATCTCAAGAATGAAGCCTTGAGAGGAATGGAAGCGCAATTTGAAACTAGACCCGATGGAACTCGCTATTTTGCCAACCGAATTTGGGTACCCAACCGTGGGAACCTAAGAGAGTTAATCATGGACGAAGCACACAAGTCTAGGTATTCAATACATCCCGGTGGTGATAAGATGTATCATGGACTTAAGGAGATGTATTGGTGGCCTAAGATGAAGGCCGACATAGCCGACTATGTTGGTCGTTGTTTGACGTGTGCCAAGGTTAAGATTGAATATCAAAAACCATCCGGTTTGCTTCAACAACCAAGGATACCCCAATGGAAGTGGGAAGAAATATCCATGGATTTCATTACTAAGTTGCCTAGATCCGTGAGTGGATGTGACACGATTTGGGTAATTGTGGACCGCCTCACAAAGTCCGCTCTTTTCCTACCCATTAAGGAAACGTTTGGGATGGATAAATTAGCGAGAATTTATTTGAAGGAAGTTTTGTCACGTCATGGTGTACCTATTTCGATCATATGTGATCGAGATGCTCGTTTCACCTCTAGATTTTGGAAAACTTTCCAAAAAGCCTTGGGTACTAGGATTGACATGAGCACCGCATACCACCCCCAAACCGATGGTCAAAGCGAAAGGACCATCCAAACGCTAGAGGATATGTTACGCGCATGTGTGATAGACTTTGGGAGCGACTGGGAGCGTCACTTGCCATTGTGTGAATTTTCATACAACAATAGCTATCACACCAGCATTCAAGCCGCCCCATTTTAGGCACTTTATGGGAGAAAGTGTCGGTCGCCCGTTTGTTGGATCGAAGTTGGTGATAGTCAAATCACGGGTCCAGAAATCCTTCATGAAACCACCGAAAAGATTTTTCAAATCCAAAACCGAATGAAAGCCGCACGTGACCGTCAAAAGAGCTACGCCGATGTTAGGCGAAAACCGTTGGAATTTCAAGTGGGAGATAGAGTCATGTTAAAAGTCTCTCCTTGGAAAGGAACCATTCGTTTTGGGAAACGAGGAAAATTGAACCCGAGATACGTTGGACCTTTCAAGATCGTAGAAAGGATAGGTCCCGTCGCATATCGACTAGAATTACCTCAAGAGTTGAGCAGAGTGCACAATGTTTTCCATGTCTCAAACTTAAAGAAGTGTTTATCGGATGAAACGCAAACCATTCCGCTTGAAGAGATTCAGCTAGACGATTGCATGCACTTTGTAGAAGAACCCGTTGAAATCATGGACCGCGAAGTTAAGAAACTAAAACAAAGTCGCATTCCTATCGTTAAGGTTCGTTGGAACTCAAGACGAGGACCCGAGTTCACGTGGGAACGTGAAGACCAAATGAAACAAAAATACCCACATTTATTCCGTAACGTCCAAAATTCCGCGTAATACCTAAAGTTTCGGGGCGAAACTTCCATTAACACGGGGAGAATGTGACAACCGCCAAATTGAGGTTAGCTAAACTTAGAAAGTTTACTATGCATGTGCTATTTATAGAAAGTTAAATTTTAAATATGTGATATTTAAAGTCTTATGTGTCAACCATGATCAAACGTCGTCATAGGATGACGATACCGACACACATTCATCAGGTTGATGAACCGGTCAAGGAGGACCTCCATAATATGCATTTTTGTGATATATGATTTTTATGTGACAATATGTATCTAGTTAAGATCTCTTTCGTTAGTGAAAGTGCCATATGAAATATATGTCGTTATATATTTACTAAATTATTAAAGAACGCTCTTATGTAATAATAATAATTGACACAATTTATAAAAACATGAATTATAAAAACACGACATATTATTTTTAGTTCCTAACTAATAATTGTTACAAAATAATATATAAATTATTCATAAAAGTATATGGACCAACTAACAAATTTTGTAGTAGGCTAATATCATTGTTAAACCAAGAATAAGCCCACACATGCTTAGCCCATCCCCATTTTCGGATAGCCCAAGCCCAAGCCATACCCCAAACCCACTTGACTACTCTTATAGAAATGTAGTATCAACTCCCTGCTCCTTTTTCTTCCCTTCACCCACGTGACCAATATAAATGTATATACTAAATATATAGAGTACATGGGCAGACAAAACAAGCATACCAAAAACACACCCACGTGATATACTCTCTCCCAACAAGCAAAAGCAAACAAAAAGAACAAAAGACCATCCATCTTCTCTTACCTCTCTCTCTCTCCCTACCGCCGGCCACCACTCCCCAGCCACACCACCGCCGCCTGCCACCCTCTTCTCGCCGGAAAACAAACCCGGCAGCCACCCCCATCAACCCCCTAAGGTTTTTCTGCAACCCTAAACAACCAAAACCCCATCACCGCTCCTACCCAGCCGTTGCTGCTGCTGGCCGCCGCTGCTACTGCTGCACCACCGCTGCTGCTGCCGTCCGACTTCCAGCCACCACCATTCGACTCCACTCTCGTCCAGGAAGGTAAGGAACTCGAGTAAGGACCTCCTGAAACAAACCCATTTAATCATTCTCTTTAAAAACCCTAATATTTCCTTTTTCTTCTTCCTTTTCTTCCCGTCGCAGTCGAGCACCACCGCGCCACCACCACTCCACGACGACCCAGCGGAGAAGAGGAACGTTCAAGCTTCATAACAGGTCGTTTCGTGGCTTCCCATGCTTAGTTTTAGTGCCTTAACTCTCAAAAACGTTTTTCACTTGTTTTTCTTTTTCGCAGCCTCTAACCACCGCGAACCGCCGCCAACAGCCACCATATTCAGACTTGCTAACCTTTCAACAGGTTCTTTACTTGTCCCTAAGTCTTTTGTAATGTCAGGTTTCGACCATGCTAAGTTACTAGTACCCTTCCTTTCTTTTCGGTTGAACACCACCGCGAACCACCACCCTCCACCACCTTTCAGCCCACCATAAACCACCTCCATTTTCCTACTGTTTAGGGACCCAAATTGTCGACCCTTGGGCTGTCAAAAACTCAAAAAGTCATTCCCTTTAGCCTTGAAAGTTTCGGCCGAGTGGTGAACCGAAACCGAAACCAAAATGAGACTTTTGAACTTCCACAAAGTTCACTACTTTAGTAGCTGACATGCACTTAATCATTTTGAAACTATAATATTTTTTATGGGAAATCAACAAATTTAATATCAAGTTAATTTAATTAAGTTAATTAATTTTGATTAGTAATGATTACGTGTAATTAATAAATGTATGTTTCCTAGGTGATTGTTCCCTCTTCCAAATAATACCTTTATGACATAAATCCCAACATGCATAATGATTAACTTTTCTTGGAAATATAAAAACATGCTTTAAGTATAATCATTGTTGTGATAATCTATGTTAGTGAAATTTGGAAAACGTGCTAGTTAAATGCCCACTAAATGACTATGTTTATATATATTAATATATGTTATATACGTATATATATATCTATTAATATAACTTGACCCACCATGCCCACCTCCTATTTAGGACATCGGTGCAAAGTGTGCGGTGACTTAGCACGCTTCGGGTGCAAACATGACCTATATGATTATATTATATTTATATATAGACCCACCATGCCCACCTCCTATTTAGGACATCGGTGCAAAGTGTGCGGTGACTTAGCACGCTTCGGGTGCAAACATGACCTATATGATTATATTATATTAATATATGTTATATACGTATATATATATCTATTAATATAACTTGACCCACCATGCCCACCTCCTATTTAGGACATCGGTGCAAAGTGTGCGGTGACTTAGCACGCTTCGGGTGCAAACATGACCTATATGATTATATTATATTAATATATGTTATATACGTATATATATATCTATTAATATAACTTGACCCACCATGCCCACCTCCTATTTAGGACATCGGTGCAAAGTGTGCGGTGACTTAGCACGCTTCGGGTGCAAACATGACCTATATGATTATATTATATTTATATTATATTATATATTAATATATATACCCCCATGAAAGACCAACTCCATCTAGCACGTGGACAGCCCTAACGATTATCACATAAGAAAAACATTTTTAAGAAAATGTATTATAACAATATTATTTGGAAGGATAAGGAAAATTCATTAGGAACGTAATGACATAAATTGTTAAGACAAGTATATTTTATTTCTATAGGTTGACACATTCAAGCAAATCCGCTACTTGCTAATTGTTGCTACTTTGAAACTAAGGTGAGTTCATAGCCCACACTTTCTTACTATTTTGGGTGAGATGCATGCTCTATGTTTTACATGTGGAACACAAGTACCAAAACTATGTATATGATGATTGTCTAAGTTGCATTGATCCCCCTTAAAGTCCTCCCATCATGAATTGTTAGTTATGGATTTAAACGTGATATGATGAATAGTACTATTTGGGTTGACACCCCCATTCGGGTTGGTCGCACCAACTTGACCGATGATGGTCGAACGAATGCATGCATATTTGGATTCCCAAGTATTATGGATCAAATACTTGCCGAGGCACAATGTTACTTATTACCGTCGAGTTTCAATTCATGAGCTTAGTACAATATATACATTATATTTTTCATAGCATTGTTTTTGAACAATGGCTACACGACATTGCGGGTTAGCAATGGTCACACTTGAATCTTGTGGTTTCATGCAAATTACTTATTTACTCCTATGAATTCACCAACATTATTGTTGACTCAGTTTAGCATGTATCTCAGGTCCGTAAGATGCACGGTAGGATTCACATAAGGCTTCTCCGCCACCTGGAGTTGATGTTTCGTTTTTATCATGGAAAAGACTTTACTTTTGTTCAAGTTATCATTGTTGTCGAAACCAAATGATAGCACCACCTATCGAGGATTTAGAATTCCTAAAAATACTCTTTAAATTATTGTAATGTTTTTCCTTAATGTATTTCCAATATTTCAAGACAATGAACTTATGTTAAATGAAATGTTTTCAAAACGACTCCTTTATAGTCGTTCATTATGCCTTGTGTTGTGATTTCATGAATGTTGCACCTCGTACCCTTCCGCATTATTATGGGGTGTGACAGTAATAATACCTCAAATACCCGGAGATTATAAAAGGGATGCAAACTATGGATTAAAACCTCTTCAAATCACCAAGAAACGATCGTAACACGCAAGAATTGATCAAGGGAAGGGAGGGGGCGGCCTAGGGCTTGGAGAGGAGGATATTAGAACTGAATTATGTTTTGATTAACTCCTAATTACCCCTAATTCAGCTGGAGCAACTTTCATAACCTCACACTTAGGCCCTTTAACTTTACAACTTCACACTTAAAGCTTAAATGACTTAACGGGAATACTTACTAACACTTTAAACACATTTAATCATCTTAAACACATTAACACATGAATCATTAAGGCTTTAAAACCTTACACATAAAGCACATTAATCACACATACACATTAAATCTCCTAGAGACTTAACGGACACGTTGTGTTGACTTAACGACTCAAGTCAACCGTTAATTAAAAAGTTCGGGATGTTACATTAATTGATGTTGAAGGTGGTATTGTAGTTATTTTAGGTGTTGGGGGATCTATACCTTAAATTATTTCATTAAGGGTATTATAGGTGTATTAGATGGAGATGTTTAAATTAGTGAATAAAGGAGAAGGGTATTTTTGGTTTTTAAAGGCAGAAAGTTTAAGGGAAAAAAAAAGGTGGTTTGTTTTATTAGATAGTATAGACTAAATAAATAAACTAGGTAAATCCGTATTTTTCGCGAATGGTACGTTTCATTTGCTCCACCACATATTGTTCGTCCGGTGGGAGATGAGATAAGTCGGTTGTCAAGATTTTCAAATCTTTAGCATATTGTTTATGTTTTTTAAGTTCAAGTTTCTCCCGTTCGATCTCTTGTCGTTTCTTGCCTGCTTCTCTCAAACCCTGCATCTCTAACACGAGGTTGTACGCATCGTCATCCGTAGACTTGCCCGAACGTGATGAGCCCGCACGTGAGGCCTTTTTAGCCAAGTCTCTCCCCACCGGACGGCTAAACCTAGGCTGTTCTGGCTCCTCTTCCTCTTCCTCCATATCATTAAGGTCGAATACAACTCTCGCATCCGACTCTTGGCTTTGTTGACTGGCCGAACTAGATGATGTATTTGTCCTTTTAGAACTCGGCTCACCACGACTACCCGTCGCATCCCAATTTTTAACTACCTCCCACTTCGAACTTGCCCTCAAACACTACCATTCTTTTACAAATGCAAAATTCAGATTTTGAACATTTACTCGCTCATAGCACTACTAATCAACTCGGCGTCATTCGAACCACTTTGATAGAAAACATGAAAAAAGAAACCACATGAGTAATTGTTAGAGAATGGAGATAATCAAAACAGAACACAATATTGATATGATTTTACTATCAATAATGCTGAAATAAAAAGATTCTGCTGCCTCTTAAGTTGGCAAAGTAATAGGAAAAAGAAGACAATGATGGTCAGCCAACTGGTCACATATACTCTTGGTTTTGCCTAAAGTTTTGAGTTCGATTCTTAGATGTGACAAGTCTTGGAGTTTTTCCTTTCGAATATTTGTAAGGTACGTGCAATGTTTCTCCATTACACGGTGAGGTTTTTCTGACGTAGTCTCGACTGAATGTTAAAAAAAAGGGAAAAAAAAAGGTGGTTTGTTTTATTAGATAGTATAGACTAAATAAATAAACTAGGTAAATCCGTATTTTTCGCGAATGGTACGTTTCATTTGCTCCACCACATATTGTTCGTCCGGTGGGAGATGAGATAAGTCGGTTGTCAAGATTTTCAAATCTTTAGCATATTGTTTATGTTTTTTAAGTTCAAGTTTCTCCCGTTCGATCTCTTGTCGTTTCTTGCCTGCTTCTCTCAAACCCTGCATCTCTAACACGAGGTTGTACGCATCGTCATCCGTAGACTTGCCCGAACGTGATGAGCCCGCACGTGAGGCCTTTTTAGCCAAGTCTCTCCCCACCGGACGGCTAAACCTAGGCTGTTCTGGCTCCTCTTCCTCTTCCTCCATATCATTAAGGTCGAATACAACTCTCGCATCCGACTCTTGGCTTTGTTGACTGGCCGAACTAGATGATGTATTTGTCCTTTTAGAACTCGGCTCACCACGACTACCCGTCGCATCCCAATTTTTAACTACCTCCCACTTCGAACTTGCCCTCAAACACTACCATTCTTTTACAAATGCAAAATTCAGATTTTGAACATTTACTCGCTCATAGCACTACTAATCAACTCGGCGTCATTCGAACCACTTTGATAGAAAACATGAAAAAAGAAACCACATGAGTAATTGTTAGAGAATGGAGATAATCAAAACAGAACACAATATTGATATGATTTTACTATCAATAATGCTGAAATAAAAAGATTCTGCTGCCTCTTAAGTTGGCAAAGTAATAGGAAAAAGAAGACAATGATGGTCAGCCAACTGGTCACATATACTCTTGGTTTTGCCTAAAGTTTTGAGTTCGATTCTTAGATGTGACAAGTCTTGGAGTTTTTCCTTTCGAATATTTGTAAGGTACGTGCAATGTTTCTCCATTACACGGTGAGGTTTTTCTGACGTAGTCTCGACTGAATGTTAAAAAAAAGGGAAAAAAAAGAAAAAGAACAGAAACCACATAGCATCCTATGACAAGAAAATAGGAAACACAAATGGCTAAATAATTAGTTTAAATAAATTGTGGATGAAAATCTTTTTGCTTATTTTTCTAATAATAAAATCGAATGAGTAGATTCATTCAATAGTAACCACAAGCTAGTCTCCCATGATTAAACCGGGAGATGCAACCATCTATCACATGCACCGCCGTTTATACTTAAGATCGATTTTGTAAAGAACACATTATTTAATTATCTACTATTTTAAATAAAAGTGTTATTTTTATGATACAAGAACATGCAAGCATCATCGTGTTTGAATTAGTACTTTAAGCAAAGTATATAATATATTTCATTAATTAACTTTTTACAACGAAACATATAAGTTCCGCGACCATTCTGGATGTAGTCAAACTTCGATAGGCTCAACAGTCAAAGTCAATCAACTAGTTCATTCTATAAAGTCAAAAGATCTTAAATTGTATATACTTTTTTTTAACAATAACAATAACAAACACTGAATTGTCAAAAACGGAATATAATCTATTATCTGATATCAATTATCAATTTTTAGATACAACCTATCTATAATACTGTATAATAAAAAAGCATTTATGATAGGGAGTAAAGTTTGAAAGGAGATTGTTGTATTAAAATATGTCATTCGCTTTCTAGCCACTCTCTCGTCTTTTTTTATTTCTCTCCCACTTCAATTCCACGAATCTTATTTCAAATACATTTGCCTCCATCTCTATAAGAATCACATCATTCGGTTGCATCACTACAACAAATCTTAATGGAACAAAACATGTTAGTCGACAATTGGGTTCGATTTAATTATCATAAAAACCAAGAATCCGAAGATGATGATGAAGCTTTATCGCTATGTGATCTAGCCACAAATGACCACGACGATAATGAATCGCTATCGACTCATTTTCAAGAAAACGAAGAACATTTTGATTTTGGTAACCGAAACTTGCCAAAAAATAAAATGTGCACCGCGGACGAACTTTTCTTTCAAGGTCAAATTATGCCCGTTACAATAATACCGGGTCCAAAGTCTGAACCCGTGAGTGTTGGGAGTAGTAGAAGTAGTAGTACTCGTAGTCATAATTCGGCTACTAGTGGGAGTAGTACTAGTAGTAGTAGTTTGTCTGGACCCGAATTCACGGGCTACAAACGGGCTACTACACAAAAAAACCAAAACCAAAACCGAAACCAGTTCCATTCACACCCGAGTCCAACACCACAGATACGGACACGGAGTTTGAATCACCACAACTCGAAATCATCATCAAATTTGTCAAAATGGAGATATTTTCAGTTGGGTCTCGTGAAGCCACAAGAAATCGGGCTAGTGGATCTTAAGAATAGGAGTCAAAGAAGTCAAGGGAGTAGTAACAAGAGTATGAAGAATGATCAAAATCAGAAGAACATCAATTTATTGTTTGGAGGGTGTAAATGCACGGTGAATGTGGTTGAGAGTACAGTTTCTTCTTCTTCTTCTTCTTTGATGGTCAAAAAAGAAAGGATGTCTAATTTGAAAAACAGCAACGTTGGAAAAGGTAATTGAAACATGAAAGGTCAAGTCCTCCAACGTATGGCATGGTTGTTTATTTTAGAACGACAACTGTCGAGTAGAACTTTAACAACCAAGGGCGCACTCAGCTATAATAGTCGGTTGTTTTAACTGAATACTGAACTGATCAGTAAGCATAAAAAAAACTCCCACATCGTGCCTGCTTGAATGAGCTTAACAGGAAATGAATCACCAGTTGATCTCGCATCATTATCATATTGTCATGTATTGAATGGTTGTCAATACGAGCTTTTCTATTCAACGAAAGTATACTTGTTGAATCTATTTTTTCATCCAAAATATTGAATTTATATTTTACTACTAGTTAGCTATAGTTTCATGATTGTATATGATGGGTACATGATAAATCGGTTATTTTTCTAATAATAAAATCGAATGAGTAGATTCATTCAATAGTAACCACAAGCTAGTCTCCCATGATTAAACCGGGAGATGCAACCATCTATCACATGCACCGCCGTTTATACTTAAGATCGATTTTGTAAAGAACACATTATTTAATTATCTACTATTTTAAATAAAAGTGTTATTTTTATGATACAAGAACATGCAAGCATCATCGTGTTTGAATTAGTACTTTAAGCAAAGTATATAATATATTTCATTAATTAACTTTTTACAACGAAACATATAAGTTCCGCGACCATTCTGGATGTAGTCAAACTTCGATAGGCTCAACAGTCAAAGTCAATCAACTAGTTCATTCTATAAAGTCAACAAATCTTAATGGAACAAAACATGTTAGTCGACAATTGGGTTCGATTTAATTATCATAAAAACCAAGAATCCGAAGATGATGATGAAGCTTTATCGCTATGTGATCTAGCCACAAATGACCACGACGATAATGAATCGCTATCGACTCATTTTCAAGAAAACGAAGAACATTTTGATTTTGGTAACCGAAACTTGCCAAAAAATAAAATGTGCACCGCGGACGAACTTTTCTTTCAAGGTCAAATTATGCCCGTTACAATAATACCGGGTCCAAAGTCTGAACCCGTGAGTGTTGGGAGTAGTAGAAGTAGTAGTACTCGTAGTCATAATTCGGCTACTAGTGGGAGTAGTACTAGTAGTAGTAGTTTGTCTGGACCCGAATTCACGGGCTACAAACGGGCTACTACACAAAAAAACCAAAACCAAAACCGAAACCAGTTCCATTCACACCCGAGTCCAACACCACAGATACGGACACGGAGTTTGAATCACCACAACTCGAAATCATCATCAAATTTGTCAAAATGGAGATATTTTCAGTTGGGTCTCGTGAAGCCACAAGAAATCGGGCTAGTGGATCTTAAGAATAGGAGTCAAAGAAGTCAAGGGAGTAGTAACAAGAGTATGAAGAATGATCAAAATCAGAAGAACATCAATTTATTGTTTGGAGGGTGTAAATGCACGGTGAATGTGGTTGAGAGTACAGTTTCTTCTTCTTCTTCTTCTTTGATGGTCAAAAAAGAAAGGATGTCTAATTTGAAAAACAGCAACGTTGGAAAAGGTAATTGAAACATGAAAGGTCAAGTCCTCCAACGTATGGCATGGTTGTTTATTTTAGAACGACAACTGTCGAGTAGAACTTTAACAACCAAGGGCGCACTCAGCTATAATAGTCGGTTGTTTTAACTGAATACTGAACTGATCAGTAAGCATAAAAAAAACTCCCACATCGTGCCTGCTTGAATGAGCTTAACAGGAAATGAATCACCAGTTGATCTCGCATCATTATCATATTGTCATGTATTGAATGGTTGTCAATACGAGCTTTTCTATTCAACGAAAGTATACTTGTTGAATCTATTTTTTCATCCAAAATATTGAATTTATATTTTACTACTAGTTAGCTATAGTTTCATGATTGTATATGATGGGTACATGATAAATCGGTTATTTTTCTTAAATTGGGTATTACCATGATTACTAATTATTAGAGCATTCGATATTGAGATGTGTGTATTGTTTGGTTTTATATTATCTAAAAATGGGCATGTAACCATTAAAGTAAAAAATATGAAATAAAATAAATTTGATTAATTTTATAGCTAGGTTCATAAATACATATGTTTAAATACTTGATTATAAATCAAATGTCATAATTATTTTTATGTATATCAAATTAATCATATATGTATCGTGACTTAAAAAATGAGAGAAGTGAGTTACATCAAAGTGTAAAACTGAGTAAGATACTACAGTAGATATGATCAATTCTAACAGGCCTTCAAGTGTACGTTATCAAACTCTTCAGATGTTTGAATACATTTTAACTATTTAGGGCTTAATTATGAGTTATGATCAACATACATCATTTTATATTCTAAGGCTCATATTAATTTAATTTTATTATCATGATGTTAATATTGTCATGCACAAAAAGAATAACTTGATTATGCCTAGCTCCTTCCAAATAATCCAAGAGAAATTTGTTCTTATTGCTTTCATCTAACAAACACACACACTTACCAATTTTGTCTCGATTAATAATTGGACAAATGATCAAATCAATGTCATCGTCAAGTTAGGATCTGACCCATCCGTGTATATATGGACCACATATATATGTATAGAAGGTGACCCGACCACCCTCAAGATTTTTTTATCATATCATACCATGGATAATAAAAAACCAATTGTCACATTCAATATAAATGGTTGGATCAATGTTTTAAAAACCGGTATTTTAGTTATACCGGCGTGGAAAAATTTTCCGGTATTACCGGAAATACCGACGGTACGACTAATTTTGATTTATTTTATAAAAATTATACAAAAATTGTTACAATTTAACGAAAATAGTTAAAATACTCTTATAATCCACTCAAAAATAATACCAAATAAGTATTTCATAACAAAATATAAGTTTTAAAGATCACAAAAAACCAAAAATAGCAATAACGTATCATAAAAATAATTTTAAAAAATTTCAATTTTTTTTTTTGAAAATACCGGAAAATACCGGGAATACCGGAAATACCGGGAAATACCGGAAAATACCGTTAAAATACCGGAAAAATACCGGGCTTAAAATACCGGAATGCCCTCCGGTACCGGTAATACCGGCCGGTATTTACCGGTATTTAAAACATTGGCTTGGATACTACTCTACTAACGATATTATAGTCCAGAAAATCATAACATTATTTGGATATATATATATATGGCTGGATAATGCCTTATTTGGTTAGTACACGTCGGATGACGCGTTAGCTACTTGCATTCCTTTTATGAGTGGATGACATGTTAATGTTTAATTGACCCTATTGACATTGAATGAATGATAAATTGTTAGCTCCCTATGATGTCTTTTTGGAAGAAGCTTAATTCATCAATCGAGCAGAAGCTTAATTCATTTCTATTGTGGCATTGCACACGAGAATTTTAATTTACTATATATGTGAACTTCTCCTTAGTGATGTAACGAAATAGTTAAGAAGCTAATGTTGTACAAGTTATATATCTAATGTACTGTCAAAAGGTAAGTGTTCGTGATGTTATAATGAAGAACTAGGTGGTTTTGCGCGACATCGATTTGCGCCATTATATAAAAAAATTGGTTCCAGCTTAAATTTTAGACTCCGCGCTTGAAACTGTGCTAATTTTTTTATAAACACAATCAAAGTGAACCTGCTCAAATGACTTTTACCGACACTTAGAAACCAAGAATGAAGGAAAAACTTTCGAACCATTTATTAATGAATGAGTAAAGCTGGGGAACGGATCAAATGGGTACACATACCGGCACTAAAGGCACACACTACGAAGGAATTTGTTCTCGACAAAAATGCGTACAGAATTATCACTGTCAAATGGGATAGTATTAGTACACTTTGCTTACTCTAAGTCACTAAGATCACTTATTTCATCATCCATACAAATAAGGCGTTATTAAGTGCATTTGCGCTTCCTTTTACTACTCTCATACGTGGAATCGATGTTCTACTGTTGATCCACTGCCCAAAACGAATAGAAATACAGCTTATTAGTGAAACCACTTTCATCAAAATGATTACATATAAGAATATTATGCCCTGAATTTTGTTATGATTGAATGATAAATACATCGAAATATGTATGTCTTTTTGGAGAAGAAGCTTAATTCATCAATCGAGCAGAAGCTTAATTCATTTCTATTGTGGCATTGCACACGAGAATTTTAATTTACTATATATGTGAACTTCTCCTTAGTGATGTAACGAAATAGTTAAGAAGCTAATGTTGTACAAGTTATATATCTAATGTACTGTCAAAAGGTAAGTGTTCGTGATGTTATAATGAAGAACTAGGTGGTTTTGCGCGACATCGATTTGCGCCATTATATAAAAAAATTGGTTCCAGCTTAAATTTTAGACTCCGCGCTTGAAACTGTGCTAATTTTTTTATAAACACAATCAAAGTGAACCTGCTCAAATGACTTTTACCGACACTTAGAAACCAAGAATGAAGGAAAAACTTTCGAACCATTTATTAATGAATGAGTAAAGCTGGGGAACGGATCAAATGGGTACACATACCGGCACTAAAGGCACACACTACGAAGGAATTTGTTCTCGACAAAAATGCGTACAGAATTATCACTGTCAAATGGGATAGTATTAGTACACTTTGCTTACTCTAAGTCACTAAGATCACTTATTTCATCATCCATACAAATAAGGCGTTATTAAGTGCATTTGCGCTTCCTTTTACTACTCTCATACGTGGAATCGATGTTCTACTGTTGATCCACTGCCCAAAACGAATAGAAATACAGCTTATTAGTGAAACCACTTTCATCAAAATGATTACATATAAGAATATTATGCCCTGAATTTTGTTATGATTGAATGATAAATACATCGAAAATGGTTGTATGTGAGTTTATATCAGAACTGAAATATTGTTTTGTTTGCTTGCTTGTAATTCTCGTGGTTGTTTTTCCTGGATATTGTGCTTATTTGCCGTCTTCGTTGATGGCTCCGAAGTCTGCACCTTGTAACCTGTTTTGAGAAATTATATAAGAAATGTGTAAATGTAAATACTTAAATCTAGTGGTTCTAAAAGCTGTATGCATTTGAAACAGACTTTGGGCTCCTTTCAACCCGTTTCATTATAACTTAATAAAATAGCGATCTAACTATGTTAGATTGTGAAAACTATAAAATTATGATATATGTTGAATCAAGATCTAGTGTGTGTAGGAGGTGGAAGGAGAAGTTAGAGAGAGAAAGTAAGTAAGAGAGAAGTTGGTATGAAATTAATGATTAAGGCTTGGGTCATTACAAAGGGTGGAGGGTTTATATAGGGGAGTAAGTTACACTTAACCACCCTCCCTATTTACATTGAGGTCCTTTTCTAACTACACACTAACCCCTCCATACTTAATTACATAACAATTGAACACCCCTCCATACTTAACTTAATAACAATTTAACACCCCTCCATACTTATTACATAACAATTGAACACCCCTCCATACTTAACTTGTAACACCCCAACTAAGGCGGAACGATGAGATGTACAGAAAGTCGAGTATTCAAAACAAAGGAAAATAGATAACATTCACCATAGCTTTATTTGATAAAAATAATTTTACAATGTACAAGCATGTGAACCAATTCCCAAGTACAATACGTCTACCATACTTGGAAATTGAGTCCACGAAACAAATAACAAATACATGAGATAATATACTACAATGATCAAGGCGGATTCCATTGCTCATCGCAAGGTTTGATCTTTGACTCCCAAGTGCAATGCAAATAATCATGATGCATATAATTCCTCAAAGCTTACGCTAATTCCTAAAAAGCATGAAGAAAAAGTGTCAACTACGAAAACGTAGTTGGTGAGTGCATAGGTTTTTAAGTAAATCTCGTTACCTAACCATTTTAAACACTTAGAAAACATGTTATTACATATCAACATACCCAAACCGTATGATCGGCAAAAATTTCCATATCAAACCATCAAGTTTTCAAAATACCATAACGTCATTTCAAAGAGTTGAGAATCCATGGTAAATATAAAGTTCTCATTTGTCAAATTTATCGTGAGAGAAAAAGTATATAAATCGATTAGTCATACATCAAAACCATTCGGTCATCAACATTTCAATATCGCCAACTTCAACAACTTTCAAGATTTCATATGAGGTCCATACCCAAACCGTATGATCGGCAAAAATTTCCATATCAAACCATCAAGTTTTCAAAATACCATAACGTCATTTCAAAGAGTTGAGAATCCATGGTAAATAATAAAGTTCTCATTTGTCAAATTTATCGTGAGAGAAAAAGTATATAAATCGATTAGTCATACATCAAAACCATTCGGTCATCAACATTTCAATATCGCCAACTTCAACAACTTTCAAGATTCCATATGAGGTCCATACCCAAACCGTATGATCGGCAAAAATTTCCATATCAAACCATCAAGTTTTCAAAATACCATAACGTCATTTCAAAGAGTTGAGAATCCATGGTAAATTATAAAGTTCTCATTTGTCAAATTTATCGTGAGAGAAAAAGTATATAAATCGATTAGTCATACATCAAAACCATTCGGTCATCAACATTTCAATATCGCCAACTTCAACAACTTTCAAGATTTCATATGAGGTCCATACCCAAACCGTATGATCGGCAAAAATTTCCATATCAAACCATCAAGTTTTCAAAATACCATAACGTCATTTCAAAGAGTTGAGAATCCATGGTAAATTATAAAGTTCTCATTTGTCAAATTTATCGTGAGAGAAAAAGTATATAAATCGATTAGTCATACATCAAAACCATTCGGTCATCAACATTTCAATATCGCCAACTTCAACAACTTTCAAGATTTCATATGAGGTCCAATACCCAAACCGTATGTTCAATCCATAATATCCAACCATAAATAATATCAATAATATTTAGCCCAAGGCATAATTTGATGAGTTTGTGCTTGAGCCACTACTAAGACCATTTCCTGTCCCAACCAACATAATATTTCATTTCATAGCACAAGCTGTCAATCAAGTGCAATTAATAAAAAAGGGGATCGTGCCATGGAGACGACCGCCTAATATAAAGTAGATTAGAGCACCGCTCGGGTCGGACTGGCAATGAAAGTGGCCACAAAGGCAACCAACATTCCACCGTTACCTATTTTAGTGGGTGAGTGGACGAATCCTAGTTGCGCAACCCTCTAACTACAGGCCTCCCCTTTCGGAGTTAATAGTAGTGTACCGAAGTGATACAGTTTGACAGAACTCAAGCTCATCATATAACTTATAACACATTGAACATACAATATATCCCATTTTATAATCATTCTTTCAAGAATCATTCATATATATAAAGCAATTTTATTTATCATGTTTTTCATCCTGAAAGTAAAATACATAAAGAGTTTAAAAGAGGGCTATGACTCACCTTGATATGCCACACATTATATCCACATATCCAAAATGGGTACTTCCCATCTATTTCTTCCTTGATCATGTATTCGTCATGTTCTTCAATCATATTTCAAGCCATGACTATCCCTACGAGAGGACTAATATACATAAGTACCTATCTTAAGCCATTACTTAGAAATGCCACTTTCATTATGTTGCTATCAATTGTGGGATCCAAGTGTATAACTAATATTCGCATCGTTCCGGTTGTAAAGATTGATGGTGTAAAAGGTTACTTTCATTATATACGTAGTTATAAGTTGTTAGAATTTCAGTAACTTGCCTTCATTTGTGGTTTCGTTTGGCATCTTAGGTTATCATATGGGAATACCATATTAAGTTATGTTCTCTTAAACATTATTGGATGTGTAACCAATTTTAATATTAAATAGCATTTGTGATATCACTTTTTAGTTTGGTTAACAGAACTACTTATGTCCATCTCACTTAACTATCTTTTGTTTTACTTTGATTACGCTTATCTTTCAAACTCACATACTTCTCGATATGTCTTAAGATTATCCGGGTTTATGAAATTCGTTTAAGGGTCATCACCAATTGGGCCTAAGTGTCATGGGCTTCATTTAGTTATTGGGCTTAACCTTATTTGGGCTGGATGCTTAATGGGTTATATTGGTTATTGGGCTTTATGGTTTTTGGCCCAAGTGGGCCTGCTGATTTATGTTTCTTATGAGTTCACTAATTGGGCCAGGCTAGCCCATTAACTCCTTTGTTCATTACATAGCCCATCCCCCAAGTTATTGATTTATTTCAGAATTTTCTGTTTTTACTTCACATTTTTATGAAATGTTGGCTACTGTTTTGGGGTTAAACCGAATTATTTGGACCCTCCTGATTTTTATACAATAACATATATGTGTCCACTTATTTTGTGAATTTTGGCTTAATTTATAAAGAATGTTTACTACCTCTAAATATTTTTACAAATGGAAGTGGTTAAAACAGTCACTGTTTTGCATACTCGAAAGTTTTATAAAAGTTATTTGGGTTTTGCTCTTAATAAAAATTCCATGATTTTATTTTAAGTTTAGGACACATTGGACTTACTTTCCACCAAGTATGGCCTCCTGGAACCTTATGTATTAGGAGATAAAAATTGTTAAAGTTGATAAAATATTCAGACAAAAATGCAGTTTTGACCAGATTTAGTAGAAAAATCATATATTTTGTTTGGTTCAGTATTTTTGAGTGATTCCAGTTGGTGGTTAAATTTAACTCGTTTATCTACAACTTTTATTTTGACAACTTTCCCTGAATCGGTCGTCACATGCTCAGTTTATCCGCCCAAATTGAAAACTGTGATTCTGTCAGATTGTATTTTGGTCCAAACAACCAACCAATGGCTTGGTTTGCTTACTTTGCACTCTAAATTACCACTAACATATTTGTTGGTTATTTTTGTATGACTTTAACATCAAATATACTGATTATAGCAGATTCAAAATCATCAATAATCCATTTCAACTTCCAAAATCAAAATCAATCAAAACTAGTGCAAATCTAAGCATGCATGTTTAGATCTAACCATTACACATACAAACAAGCTATAAACTTTTATATCCTTTTTGAAAACTCTTTTTTTATTGAAAAATCACAGATTATAATCTCATAATATTCATTAAAAATCAGATTTAATCAAATCCTTAAACCCATTTAGCAACAAATCTTACAACTACTAACTCTTGGGTCTTGTTTGTGTTGAATCCTTGAATCCTTTCTCTAGATCTTTACATGCATGAACATGTGAGATAAGGATCTATCAACCTTGCCCTCATTGAGTTTAAATCAAGAAGAAAATCAAAGAAAAACATGATTTTTGATAAAGATCTTTTAATATATACAAAAACAAGATAGATTAAACAAAGAGATGGAGATTTATACCCTTCTTGAACTCGGTTTTGAAGATGATTTTGGGCAGAAAATTTTGTGGCTTATGTGCTCCTAATAACCCTTAATCCAAGCTTGAAATAACCCTTAAACCTAGCTTGTATTAACCCTTGATTAATCCCTTGTAAATCCTTATTATTATAGTTGATTTAGTTAAGATTTAACCCTCATTTTTGGCTTGCTTGCTCACGAAAATGAAGAAGAGAAGGAGAAGAGAAAGTGCAGATTTTTTAGAGGAATAATGAGATTTTTGGGAGAGAGAGATGAGTGTGTGTGTTGGGAAGATGGAAGAGTGATTATGTTTGTGTAAGATGTTGGTGTGTAGTCTTGGACATGTTATGTCTTGGTGAAAGCAAAGATAGTGGACTAGCTACACACCCATTGGGTGTTTTCGGTTGAGAGGGAGAGGGAGGGGCCGAAATTATGTATAAAATGTTAAGAGGGTTATTAGTTTTTGTTAGTTGTTGAATATACATGTATATGTTGTATGTATAGGTTCATGTAAGGAAGTTTATTTACTAGTTATTTAGTTGTTTTCAAAACATATTGTCTAAGTGTATATATATATATATAGCCGTATGTATGTATGTATGTATGTATGTATGTATGTATATGTTTGTATTTTTGTTGTGTCACTTAACTCATTGTGTAACACCCCGAGCTAGGCTCGAAATACTACCGAAAAGATATAGCGTATGCATGGGATTATCGTAGAACATGAACTAAATGCAAATAAAGGATTCAGTGAATCCATACAATAAAAGAAACAAGTATCAAAATGTAACAGAAGCAAGTAATCGTCAAGGTTTACAACACGACATCAAAATATGGTTAACGGTCCTAGGTACAATGCAAAAGAAGGTAGATGGATCCTTGATCCATATAAGTCCAAGTCCGGGTTCAACAGCAAGCTAACAATCAAACTCCACGCCCTGGATTAACCTGGTTACCTGAAAAGTGTACTAAGCATAGTCAACACAAGGTTGGTGAGTTCGTAGTAATGGTCCACAAGGAAACCATCCACCAAATCATAACATACTAATAGAGGCGAAACATGACTTACAGTGAGCCTCTAAGTAACACAGTAACGTCCAACAACAAGATCACACAAAACGAGTAAGCGTGAAATAAGAGTGCACAAATGATGTAAATATCAACACAAACGCTAAAAGCATAAACAATCATAACGCCTATTGTAATACATATCGAATTCGTATCAACCATGCCACAAAATACACCAAACAAAGTATACTTGCGTGTGAACCGCATGCGTGTGAACCGCGTGTATAAACAGGTCATACTTGCGTGTGAACCGCGTGCGTGTGAACCGCGTATGAATATATATATATATATATTATGCTTGCGTGTGAACCGCGTATAAATATATATATGCTTGCGTGTGAACCGCGAATAAACACCAACCACAATTCAACAATCGTCAACCATCGATAATTAACTCAAAATAAACTACACGCACATACACTTAGGAGGATTCTGCTTTCATCAAGTTCTGGATGCTTATATATAGGGTCACCCGCAGCCTTCCCACCACATCTAGAACTCTTTGAAGGCGTAGCCGACTTCCATGTATGCACGTCCATCCTAAATAGTAATAATAATCACAATAATATATATATATCAATCCTTTACTAGAATCAATCATAATTACATTGCACATACATTTCATACGACTTTACTTTTAAGGAATCATAGATGCTTATATATAGGGTCACCCGCAGCCTTCCCACCACATCCATAATCCATTAAAGGTATCGTCGTCTTCCCTGTATGCACACTATCCTAATCACAATATCAAATCACTACAAGATCATATGGGGTAAAGCAACATCGCGTAATAAATGAGTGCGCGAATCATTAACGTCAGATCATGTGTCGTACGTATGTAAGACCATGATGTATATCAAATGCGTATCAATAACGTCATCAATGCAACAATAAAAGTATGTTTGAGTGTGCACCGCACAAGTCAAGTATAACAAAGCGTATATGAACATCCCGACACATTCCCAATATCCATCAATCACTCTAAACCACGCGTACATACACTTCGGAGGATTTTACTTTCATCGAGTTCTAGATGCTTATGTATAGGGTCGTCCGCAGCCTTCCCACCACACCTAAAACCTTTTGAAAGTAAAACCGACCTCTATGTATACACTACTATCCTAATTTATTTAACAATATTACAATCTCATACAAACCCATCAAGCATTAAAGCAAAACTATCCATCATTCATCCAATGTCACCAACTAGACATTTGCACGCGAGTAAAATCAAACAACACCAACAATCATTTACAAACACAAATAACAAGTAATCACATAAGTTTACACTTTTCAGCCCGAATCTCAAGCGAGTAGGGAACTACGGAACTCACCTTGATTTCCACGCAAAACGACAAGTTAATATCGAGTTATAAATGTCCAACGACCGCCACGAGCCCACAACCTATCAATAATATATCATGGTGTCATCAAAAT
Organism: Erigeron breviscapus; assembly: GCA_034093135.1. Lineage (NCBI taxonomy): Eukaryota > Viridiplantae > Streptophyta > Magnoliopsida > Asterales > Asteraceae > Erigeron > Erigeron breviscapus. The sequence goes on along the minus strand of CM067170.1, from coordinate 95,126,570 downwards.
TAACTCTATAACCCTATACAAGTTGGTTAATTAAGTATGAGTCGCGCCAAAGTCTCACAACGCTTTAATGACTCTCCCGAGCATGAACTATAACACTTTGACCCGACATTTTTAGAAATGGGAAAGGATTCAGATCAAAAGGACCTTACCATGAGAAAGTATACTCTCTCACGATTCCAACGATAGGTCATATGACTTATTTGGACTTACGGATCAAAAGTTATTAACATTTGAAAAACGACGCGCAAACTTTCCAGCATCTAACCACTGCGCCGCAGTGAGCCTTTGCCAAGCTCACTGCGCCGCAGTGGGCTAGCCACGAACTGGGCAGACCCTAGCCACTGCGCCGCAGTGGGCTAGGCCTAAGCCACTGCGCCGCAGTGGCCCTTTTCTGGGCAGAACCACAAGCAGCACCAGCAGCAGCAACAACAACCCAAAACCCTTGAATTCGACCCAAACCAACTCAAATCGATTTGTAGAAACTTGTAACTTAGTTTGAAGCATAAATAAACATCATTAACCATAAATACACATAACCCAAACCCCAAATCCGTTCATAACATCACCGAATCTTCCAAATCGCTCAAACTCTACTTAAACCCTAATTTGACCTAAATTTGGTTTTAAGCCGATTTAGGACTTGTAAATACTCGAAATGACCAGAAATGCATTACTAAACATAAATAGAAGTAAATGGGGTAAATTAGACTTACCAAAACTCCTTTCACGAGCTAGAACCCGAATTTAGGTCAAAAGGATAAAAATCTTGCACTATGAGATTCAAGCTTTTAATACTAAGAAGATGATGACGATCTTGTATAGATTTTGATTCAACACACTCAATGATGCAAGAATTAATAAGAGAAAGAGAGATATGTGAAGTTCTTGCTTTTGCTAGAGAGAAAAGAGAAGGGAAAGAAATGAGAGGTGAAGGAAGAGATAAGGGGAGGAAGATGGGTCAAGGGGGCTGGTGGGTCATGGACTACCCACGGACCGACCCGTTCTCATCTCTAGCCAAATTACCATGGATACACATTTAAACACCGCTCAAAACACATTTTTGACCCAAATACGACACATTGCCATTTAATCACCAAAACGACCCGAATACTTCATTAACCTATATAGTTAGTCATATTACACGTAAGGTCAACGAGTCAAAATTCGCGGATGTTACATTATTCCCCCGTCAAAAGAATTTGTC
>CM067170.1:95022653-95124366 GCA_034093135.1 Erigeron breviscapus | reverse complement strand
TTCACCCTTTTCTTCTTGATTTTCGGTTCATGCAACACAAAAAGGAGGGTTAAATCTTAAGTAAACAACTATAATAATAAAGGGTTTTTATAAGGGATTAATCAAGGGTTATTTCAAGCTTGGATTAAGGGTTATTAGGAGCATAAGTCACGAAAAATCTGCCCAAAATCATCTTCAAAACCAAGTTCTTCAAGGGTATAAATCTTCATCCTTTTTACTAGATTTAATCTTGTTCTTGTTTATATTCAAAGGTTTTATCAAAAGTTTATGTTTTCTTCTTGTTTTCTTTGTATTATACACTTGATGAAGGCAAGTTGATAGGATCTTTCTCCTCATGCATATGCATGTCGAAATCTATGAGAAAGATCCAAGGATTCAACAAGTTTAAGGCCCAAAAGTGTTGTTATAATTAGTAGCTTTTAAAGTGATTTTCCTTTTGATGGATCTATATGTTTTTGTATATTTTGAAGAATATATTTCTGAGATTTTTCATTAAAAAGATGTTTTTATGTTGTGGAAAGTTAGATCTATAAAGATTGGTATTGAAAAGTGTTGATTTGAATGAATACATGTTAGATCTAAGAAAGTTGAATCTTGTTGTTGGATTATGAGATGAATGAACTTGTATTAAGTGAAAAATATGTTAAAAGAGGTATAATAATCTGGAAATTTGATGTTAAGAGGTATAAAAATAAAGTATTAATCTTGTAAATGATGAACTCAAGTGTTAATAAAGCAAGAATGGTCATTGGTGAGTTGTTTGGACCCAAATACCTTCTGACAGAATCATTCTCCTGTCTTTGGACGGATAAACTGAACATGTGAGGGCCGTTACAAGAAAAACTTTCAAAATAAAAGTTGTAGATAAAAGAGTTAAGATTAACCTCCAACTGGAATCACTCAAAAACACTAAACCAAACCAAAGATATGATTTTTCTACCAAAAGTGGTCAAAACTGGATTTTTGTCTTAATGTTGAGTCAATTTGACGATTTTTAATTTCTTAACTAATAGGTTTCAGAAGTTTAAACTTGGTGTGAACTGAGTTCAAAGTGTCCCTAACTTAAAATAAAATTGGGAGATTTTTCTTAAATGTTCATCATAGAAATCTTTTATAAAATATATTGAGTCGCACAGCAGCTCTTGTTCTGACCAGTTTTGGTTTGGTAATTTTTAGAGGTAGTAAACAATGTCTAAAAATTTAGCAAAAATTCACATAAATATAGGACACCTATATGTCTCTGTATAAAAATCACCAACGTCCAAATAATTCATCTAAACCAAGAATGACTACTCAACATTTTATGAAAATAAGTGTTAAAACAGAAAATTCCAAGTAAAAGTTATTCACAACAAAATAAGCTAAAAGTCACTAGATTGCAACTCTAACCAACTCCAACAATCTCGTAACAAAAAGTATCATAAAACTACTGAGAATATGTCAAATAAAAGTTATAAAGCTTAACTTGGTTATTAAATGGCAAAGACAAGCCTACAAATCACTAATTCGGTTCATATAAGCACTAACCGAAAGCTTTAATTTGCACACATCACCACCACCACTATCACGACTTAAGGCACCAAAATATAATGAACATTCTGTAAATAATGAAATAAGGATGAAAATCCATTTTGACGCATTTGAATTGCTTGGAAAATGAGGCAAAAATCACTATTTCGGTAAACGATTTATAAGCTTAGAATCCTCAAAATGAGCGAGACACAAGAGAGGTTGAATTGATATGATTTTTCCCATGATAAAAGTTGCCAAAAAGGCCTGAGATTTTTAGCCAAAAAGTTGTGTGGTGATTTCTAAGAATTTCTATTAATTATTAAATTTAAATGATAATTAAAAAGGTAAATAAATAAATAAATAAATTATATAAATCATGAAATTGGTTAAATAATCACAACCAATAAATAAATAAATAAATAAATAAATATATAAATAATAAATCAATAATTATAAATAAATAAATAAATAAATAAATAAATAAATAAATAAATAAATAAATAAATAAATAAATAAATAAATAAATAAATAAATAAATAAATAAATAAATAAATAAATAAATAAATAAATAAATAAATAAATAAATAAATAAATAAATAAATAAATAAATAAATAAATAAATAAATAAATAAATAAATAAATAAATAAATAAATAAATAAATAAATAAATAAATAAATAAATAAATAAATAAATAAATAAATAAATAAATAAATAAATAAATAAATAAATAAATAAATAAATAAATAAATAAATAAATAAATAAATAAATAAATAAATAAATAAATAAATAAATAAATAAATAAATAAATAAATAAATAAATAAATAAATAAATAAATAAATAAATAAATAAATAAATAAATAAATAAATAAATAAATAAATAAATAAATAAATAAATAAATAAATAAATAAATAAATAAATAAATAAATAAATAAATAAATAAATAAATAAATAAATAAATAAATAAATAAATAAATAAATAAATAAATAAATAAATAAATAAATAAATAAATAAATAAATAAATAAATAAATAAATAAATAAATAAATAAATAAATAAATAAATAAATAAATAAATAAATAAATAAATAAATAAATAAATAAATAAATAAATAAATAAATAAATAAATAAATAAATAAATAAATAAATAAATAAATAAATAAATAAATAAATAAAAAAAGTAAAAATAAAAATAATAAAAAATAAATAATAAAATAGCCAAAAAGTTAATAAGAATTTCTATTATTAAATTTAAATGATAATTAAAAAAGGTAAATAAATAAATAAATAAATTATATAAATCATGAAATTGGTTAAATAATCACAACCAATGATGAAAGTGACTAAAACCTACTGGAGTAAAATCTTTTTAAGTTAAAGAACAAATGTCATATAATTTAGAAATAATTAAGTAAGTGAAAATCACTAATTAATAACTATTTTAAATTAATAGAAAAATTACATAAATAAATATATATATCACAATATTCTAAGTTAAAAAGCATAATAATCAGAATATAACCCAAATATAATTAGCCACAAATTATAAAGGCAAATGAGGTACTTAAAAGTATTTTTAAAGAATTATTTGGTTAATAAATCAAGAAAATGAATAAATAATTAATTAAATAATATTAAATTAAATACATAGTCATAAATCAGGAAGTATTCATAAATACTAATATTATGAAGTTACTAATATCAAATATTATAATTAAGCAAAGCACACAATGGGAACCATGATAATCAAAGGCAAGTTACCGAAATTCTAACAACTTATAACTACATATATAGTGAAAGTGACCCTTTTACACCAACACTCTCTTCAACCAAAAAGATGCAAATATTAACAATATACTTGGATCCCAAAATTTATGACAACATAATGAAAGTGGCATTTCTTAGTGATGGCTTAAGATAGGAACTTACGTATATTAGTCCTATCGTAGGGATAGTCTTGGCTTAGGATGTGATTGAGGAATATGACGGATATATGATCAAGGAAGCGATAGATGAGAAGTACCCATTTTGGATAAGTGAATATAATATGCGGCATATCAAGGTGAGTCATAGCCCCCTTTCAAACTCTTTTATATGTTTTACTTGCGGGGTGAAAAGCATGATTAATTAAAATTACTTTCTCTTATGAAATGATTCTTTGAAATAATGATAATGATATGGGAATTATATTGTATGTTCAACGTGTTATATGTTATATGATGAGCTTGAGTACTGTCAAACGGTGGTCCCCTGTACACTACTATTAACTCATTTGAGGCCTGTAGTTAGAGGGTTGCGCAACTAGGACTTGTCCCCTCATCCACTATTATAGGTAACGGTGGGATGTTTGGTCTGCCTTTGTGGCCACCTTCATCGCCAGTCTGGCATTTTTTTTTTTTTTTTTTTTTTTTTTTTTTTTTTTTTTTTTTTTTTTTTTTTTTTTTTTTTTTTTTTTTTTTTTTTTTTTTTTTTTTTTTTTTTTTTTTTTTTTTTTTTTTTTTTTTTTTTTTTTTTTTTTTTTTTTTTTTTTTTTTTTTTTTTTTTTTTTTTTTTTTTTTTTTTTTTTTTTTTTTTTTTTTTTTTTTTTTTTTTTTTTTTTTTTTTTTTTTTTTTTTTTTTTTTTTTTTTTTTTTTTTTTTTTTTTTTTTTTTTTTTTTTTTTTTTTTTTTTTTTTTTTTTTTTTTTTTTTTTTTTTTTTTTTTTTTTTTTTTTTTTTTTTTTTTTTTTTTTTTTTTTTTTTTTTTTTTTTTTTTTTTTTTTTTTTTTTTTTTTTTTTTTTTTTTTTTTTTTTTTTTTTTTTTTTTTTTTTTTTTTTTTTTTTTTTTTTTTTTTTTTTTTTTTTTTTTTTTTTTTTTTTTTTTTTTTTTTTTTTTTTTTTTTTTTTTTTTTTTTTTTTTTTTTTTTTTTTTTTTTTTTTTTTTTTTTTTTTTTTTTTTTTTTTTTTTTTTTTTTTTTTTTTTTTTTTTTTTTTTTTTTTTTTTTTTTTTTTTTTTTTTTTTTTTTTTTTTTTTTTTTTTTTTTTTTTTTTTTTTTTTTTTTTTTTTTTTTTTTTTTTTTTTTTTTTTTTTTTTTTTTTTTTTTTTTTTTTTTTTTTTTTTTTTTTTTTTTTTTTTTTTTTTTTTTTTTTTTTTTTTTTTTTTTTTTTTTTTTTTTTTTTTTTTTTTTTTTTTTTTTTTTTTTTTTTTTTTTTTTTTTTTTTTTTTTTTTTTTTTTTTTTTTTTTTTTTTTTTTTTTTTTTTTTTTTTTTTTTTTTTTTTTTTTTTTTTTTTTTTTTTTTTTTTTTTTTTTTTTTTTTTTTTTTTTTTTTTTTTTTTTTTTTTTTTTTTTTTTTTTTTTTTTTTTTTTTTTTTTTTTTTTTTTTTTTTTTTTTTTTTTTTTTTTTTTTTTTTTTTTTTTTTTTTTTTTTTTTTTTTTTTTTTTTTTTTTTTTTTTTTTTTTTTTTTTTTTTTTTTTTTTTTTTTTTTTTTTTTTTTTTTTTTTTTTTTTTTTTTTTTTTTTTTTTTTTTTTTTTTTTTTTTTTTTTTTTTTTTTTTTTTTTTTTTTTTTTTTTTTTTTTTTTTTTTTTTTTTTTTTTTTTTTTTTTTTTTTTTTTTTTTTTTTTTTTTTTTTTTTTTTTTTTTTTTTTTTTTTTTTTTTTTTTTTTTTTTTTTTTTTTTTTTTTTTTTTTTTTTTTTTTTTTTTTTTTTTTTTTTTTTTTTTTTTTTTTTTTTTTTTTTTTTTTTTTTTTTTTTTTTTTTTTTTTTTTTTTTTTTTTTTTTTTTTTTTTTTTTTTTTTTTTTTTTTTTTTTTTTTTTTTTTTTTTTTTTTTTTTTTTTTTTTTTTTTTTTTTTTTTTTTTTTTTTTTTTTTTTTTTTTTTTTTTTTTTTTTTTTTTTTTTTTTTTTTTTTTTTTTTTTTTTTTTTTTTTTTTTTTTTTTTTTTTTTTTTTTTTTTTTTTTTTTTTTTTTTTTTTTTTTTTTTTTTTTTTTTTTTTTTTTTTTTTTTTTTTTTTTTTTTTTTTTTTTTTTTTTTTTTTTTTTTTTTTTTTTTTTTTTTTTTTTTTTTTTTTTTTTTTTTTTTTTTTTTTTTTTTTTTTTTTTTTTTTTTTTTTTTTTTTTTTTTTTTTTTTTTTTTTTTTTTTTTTTTTTTTTTTTTTTTTTTTTTTTTTTTTTTTTTTTTTTTTTTTTTTTTTTTTTTTTTTTTTTTTTTTTTTTTTTTTTTTTTTTTTTTTTTTTTTTTTTTTTTTTTTTTTTTTTTTTTTTTTTTTTTTTTTTTTTTTTTTTTTTTTTTTTTTTTTTTTTTTTTTTTTTTTTTTTTTTTTTTTTTTTTTTTTTTTTTTTTTTTTTTTTTTTTTTTTTTTTTTTTTTTTTTTTTTTTTTTTTTTTTTTTTTTTATTTTTATCTATTATCCTTTGTTTCGAATACTCGACTTTCTGTACATCTCATCGCTCCGCCTTAGTTGGGGTGTTACACACCCCGCTATTTCTCCATTGCTCGGCAGATAAAGAATGACTTCTCGATCTGTTTTGGATCCATAGGTAGGATAAGAGTTTGATCTCTTCGATGACCCTCGACAACCTTGGCTGGACGGAATTGAACAGTGCATCATTCCTTACCTTCCAAATACTCCACACCGTGACCAAAATAACCGCATTTAGAGCCTTTTTTCTCCTTTTCGAATTCGAGTACGAGTGCTGGATCTTCCATAGATCTTTAATCTCGAACACAAAAAAAGATGAAATATGGGACCATTGGCAAATGCAATCCCAAAGCTGTTGCGCGAAAAGACATGAGTGGAGGACATGTTCCACTGTTTCACGATGGTCTCCACATAGTACACATGAGGCAGACGGGATGGATACGTTTCTTTTAACAAGGTTATCGCGCGTTGGTAATCTGTCCCAATGGGCACGCCAAGCCATGACGTTGACTTTTTTTGGAACCCACGAGTTCCAGCAGTACTGGTCTGCAGGAGGGTCATGACCGAACGATCCCAGCAGCGACTTTATACTTGAAACCGAGAATAAACCAGAAGAATCATGCTTCCATAGCCATAAATCCTTCCCATGAGAAATGATGGTCTGAGCTAAAACGGATTGAAGCCTGGCTAGATCAGAAAGTTATAGTGGTGAAAGTGGACCAGTTCTCCACTCCCAGTTAAAAAGCACCCCATCCCCATTCATAGTGACTCGGTCACAAATTTTGCACGGCTTCAGCTTCTCAATAGCGAATAGATTAGGAAACAAACATGCTAGTGAATCAGAGCCTACCCACACATCAAGCCAAAACAGTATACTTTGCCCGGAATGCGGTACCCCGACAATTGACTTTTCCATGTCCACCTCCTTTTGGATTAAATCATTTGAGATCTTAACTATTTGCTTCCAAGGTCCCGGCTGAGCTAACCGCGCCGGAATAAAAGACCAAGAACGTGAGCACAGTGAATCGACCATATAACTTTTCTCCATAAGCTACAAGGGTCCACCTTGAAGCGCCACCACCATTTGGCGAGCATTGCAAGATTGGCATCAAGTAACGATCCAAGACCAATGCCACCAAATTCCATTGGTGCAATCACTCTATCCCAAGCAATCCAGTTAATCTTAGAGCTATCTTCATTCCCACCCCAGAAAAAACGCCTTCTTAATCGTTCTAAAGTTTTTAGGACACCAACTGGAGCCCGAAACAATGAAAAGAAATAAGTAGGAAGAGCATTAAGTGCCGATTTAATCAGCGTGATTCGTCCCCCAAATGATAAAGACCTTGCCTTCCACGATGACAGCCGGTTTTTGAATTTTTCAACAACCGGGCGCCAATTCTTAGCCAAGTTCATGTTTGCTCCGACTGGTAGACCAAGATGAATAAAAGGCAACGACCCCACTTTGCAACATAGAGCCCTTGCCATCTGCTCAATCTCACTACCTTCAACACCAATACCATAAAGACAACATTTGGTCAAGTTGACCTTGAGACCCGATAACATCTAGTGTGGTTAGACTTCCATGTAACCACTTTGACATTGGTATGGGCTATGAGTTGGACGGGTTTATACATATCGGCTATGGGTCCGATCCCGGGTTTCATATTTTTTCCTATTAGTAAACATTAGTAACTTTCTTCTAGTCCTAATTCTAATTCAGAATTTAAATATAAAAATAAATATAAATATATTTTCACAGTATTTATTTTCTCTTTGTTAAAATTGTTTTATACAGTGTAACTTTTTTTTACGTATGCGGTATGTCCTACTGAGTAGTGACTATGGTACATTTTTTATTTATTTATGGTACATAATTACTGTTATTACTTATTACTCCGTACTAGATGGGAAGTTGCAATGGGTCAGATTAAGCCCACTTTTTTTCTTCGTTGGCCCATTAATGTAACAGTGGCCAAAAGTCGTATTACTACTTTTTCCCCCAAATTTTAACCAATGTTTTCATTGTCATTTGTATTTTTGAGCCTGATCTTGGATAACTAATTAGATCCGTTTTTCTTAGTTACTTTGTTATAAAAAACTAAAACTTTTTCTATGCTTGACATATGATAGTAGTAATGAGTGTGAATTTCGCATGTAATATATTTGTGTTAAATTCAATTTGTTTTATACATGCTAGTAAATACATTAAATTAAACATTTGTTTATAGTATGCATGTCGACATATAAAAAATGTCACTGGTGAATGTCATCGATTAATCTATGAGAGAATATACCTTCAATTACAAGTTGCATGTTTTCCTAATTTGTGTAGGGTTTTGCAAACTTGCGATTTCAAAACATGTATTGAGCATTTTGATGAACTTAATATTTTCAAAACTATTAAGCATTGTAAAATTTTCAACAGTTAAAGAAAAGAGTTATACTTGTCAAATTCTCACATTCAGCCAAAAAAAACTAGCATGGAAGTGAAGCTGAGACAAAAAATTGGAGGAAAAATGATAAATGCGTTAATCTTGATAGCTATATATATATGGAGTATGTGGAGAGCAAGGAATGACGTTGCTCACAACAACGTATCTCACACCCCCATCTTGGTTTTTGAAGAGATTCGATCAATGGAGTACCTGTGGATTCCTAATCGTGCAAAAATGGTGGATATAGCATGGGACAGTTGGTGTTATAGACCTTGTTTGTCATAATCTTTTTGCTTTCTGTACTATGTTTCTTGTACTAGCCCTTTGCTAGTGTTTGCTATTAATAAATACCACTATTGTTGTTAAAAAAAAGAAGACTGCTTAAAGTTAAAAGGCTATAGATTTTTGATACTTTTTCCGGTTCAAATAGCGTTTATAAAGAAATTTGTTTCATGTAAGACTTAAACTTATAAACTCATCATTATATTAGCCACTACATGATCCATTTCAATCACTTGGACTAAATGAAGATAATACTTTGACTAATTAAAAAAGTTACATATGTCTCAGTTAAATGGTTTCATCATATATTTTGGGCAAATGATAGTATTTGATTTTTGTCATTGGACTTGAATTCCTTTTTAGTATATGGACTATGTGATAAAATGAAAAAAATAAAAAACAAGATGTTGACTTCCATGTCACCATGGACTGCATTTTATAACCCACATTACATAAGCTCTTATATACTCCGTATTATAGTGGTGTTCTATTGCCGCTTCTTTCTATTCAATTCCTTTCTTCCTCTTTTAACTCTCTCAAAATCTCTCTTTCTCTCCACATAATGGATCAGAAAAGCACCCTTGTGCTAGCCCTCATTGCCGTCATTTTCGCCGCCGTTGGAGGTCAAGCTCCGGCCAATTCTCCATTATCAACACCCAAACCTCCCATTGCTTCACCTCCAAATACCACTGCTACAAAAACACCCACAAAATCTCCTGCAATTAGCCCCATCGTAGCTTCTCCTAAAGCAGCCGTAAAACCAGCCACCTCGTCTCCTATTGCGGCCCCGGTGAGTTCCCCAACCGCCACCCCGATAACGTCTCCTGTTATAGCTCCGCCACACAAAAAGAAAAATAAAGGAAAGAAGCACATGGCATCATCACCTGTACCTGCACCTGCTCCTGCATCGGCAATTGTGGGATCACCTACTCCTAGTGTAGCTCCGGCAACCAGCATCGGTTCTCCTTCTCCTGGACCGTCTTCCGCCGTGGCTGCTGACGAGGTAACTTAAATGAAATAATCGATTTATTTATGTGATGTTAATATTTTTGTCATTTTTAGTTGCGCGCGTCTAAGATTGCATTTTTAAAACAGATTTTGCATTTGTTAAATAATTGTTTTTTTAAAACTGCGTTTTTTCTTGCTGATGTATAATTTTCTCAATTGATAATAATTCGATACTTTTTTCTTAACGGTAAATACACAATACTCTCTTCCTAAGTTTACTGGATTGTATTTGATCTATTTATTTTGGACATCTTATCATATGTACCAAATTTGAAATTGAGTAGTTTACATTTGGCTGAATGTAAGGTAAAACCGTAAAATATGGCAATTAAGACAAAAATAGTACAATCTTATACAATTGGTGTTGATACAAATTGTTATATGTACTCCTACTAATTCTTAATCTTATTATTTATGAATCTGGGAAACCTGAGTGAAAATAAAATTGTGCAGAATGGAGCAGCAGAGAAATTGAAGAATGTGCAGCTGGTTGTGGGGACTGTAGCCTTGGGCTTAGCCATCTTTAGCTGGTTCTAGATATAACGTTTTGTACATAATGTTACTACTTTGGTATAATTTGTTCTTTTAATATGATGTTACATACTCAAATAATACATATGTAATTATATAGATTATACATTATATACAATCTTGGATGGATTATAGCTAGATATGTATAATTAATTAGTTTGTTGCTTTTTTTTCACAACACATCATCAATATTATCATGCCATTTCAATAACCTCTTAAGATCAAGTTAAAAATAGTTGAATTTTTTCTATGGAAGAATTTGTGTGTTTCTATGGCAGTTTGGGATGAAACCGGGGTTTTCAAAACTCTATCTTTCGCTGAACGCATAACGTAAGTTTCCTAAGCACGACGTAGGTTTAATTCCTAACCGAGTATACTGGTTCTTCGAATTTTCTTATTGAGTTACAGACAGCCATACAGGTTCTACAACGTTGTTTGAGAAACACCTCATTTCTCAAAAATATTGAAACAGTACGTAATTACGGTGGAATTTGTTACTAAACTACGTACACAATTTACAATTTTTTAAACGGTTTTGCAACTTTAACAATTGATGATGGAAAAGATATGTCACACTGCTACTATTATCATTCATGTGATATGATAGTTTTGCTTAAACATATATTAGGTACATATAATAATATCAACATCATAACCTAGCTTACGATTGTGATGCCACATTGGTAAAAGTTGTGGTATAGTCGAGTCCGCAACCCCTACTATTGAATGAGACTGACAAGTTAAAATCAAGACACTTGAGGTAGTAAGCGGTTAGTGATGAATGTACTCAAATTTCATTTCGCATTTGACACAATCGTCATCTTCTTGACATTCATCAAAATTAATACTATAAATAGTGACCGATCTCATTACTATGGTGACTCAAGATGTATTTTTTAATGTATTATTTTTGTTATTTAAAATTCACAAAAACTTACCAAAGATGTTTTATTTTTTTAAAGAGTCATAACAGATATTAAAGCTAAAAACAACGTCTGAGAAGACCTAATAGTGAAAGGCCACCCGCTTAGCTCTCCTACGTCGACAAGCCAAGTTTTAAATCTCAGACTTGTAGGTAAAACCTCAGTATCTACGGCGGACAATGGATCATTTTGCAACATTTTTCATTTTAATAAATAAATTTTATTAGAGTTGAACCCACGGTCGTATGATTTTGGACCAACTCGAATTTCGTTACGCCAAATTGTATTTGCATCTTGATAATAACAAACTTACAAGCTACAACTCCCATTCCAACATGACAAGCAACAAGTAAAACCCCCGATTATTTTTAAGATCATCATATATAAATAACAAAATGTTAAATTCCAATATGCTTTTTATATGCTTTGTATTATCTATAACTATATTATAAAGCAAATCTACTTTTCAACTTTCAACTTTTCAACCTTCAACATTCAACAATGTACACATGCTAATGCATGATGTACAATACCCTTTCTCTCTCCTCAAATCTCAACCACTCATTTTTTTCTCTCTCCATAAATCATTTTATTTTTTTTTTTTTTTTTTTTTTTTTTTTTTTTTTTTTTTTTTTTTTTTTTTTTTTTTTTTTTTTTTTTTTTTTTTTTTTTTTTTTTTTTTTTTTTTTTTTTTTTTTTTTTTTTTTTTTTTTTTTTTTTTTTTTTTTTTTTTTTTTTTTTTTTTTTTTTTTTTTTTTTTTTTTTTTTTTTTTTTTTTTTTTTTTTTTTTTTTTTTTTTTTTTTTTTTTTTTTTTTTTTTTTTTTTTTTTTTTTTTTTTTTTTTTTTTTTTTTTTTTTTTTTTTTTTTTTTTTTTTTTTTTTTTTTTTTTTTTTTTTTTTTTTTTTTTTTTTTTTTTTTTTTTTTTTTTTTTTTTTTTTTTTTTTTTTTTTTTTTTTTTTTTTTTTTTTTTTTTTTTTTTTTTTTTTTTTTTTTTTTTTTTTTTTTTTTTTTTTTTTTTTTTTTTTTTTTTTTTTTTTTTTTTTTTTTTTTTTTTTTTTTTTTTTTTTTTTTTTTTTTTTTTTTTTTTTTTTTTTTTTTTTTTTTTTTTTTTTTTTTTTTTTTTTTTTTTTTTTTTTTTTTTTTTTTTTTTTTTTTTTTTTTTTTTTTTTTTTTTTTTTTTTTTTTTTTTTTTTTTTTTTTTTTTTTTTTTTTTTTTTTTTTTTTTTTTTTTTTTTTTTTTTTTTTTTTTTTTTTTTTTTTTTTTTTTTTTTTTTTTTTTTTTTTTTTTTTTTTTTTTTTTTTTTTTTTTTTTTTTTTTTTTTTTTTTTTTTTTTTTTTTTTTTTTTTTTTTTTTTTTTTTTTTTTTTTTTTTTTTTTTTTTTTTTTTTTTTTTTTTTTTTTTTTTTTTTTTTTTTTTTTTTTTTTTTTTTTTTTTTTTTTTTTTTTTTTTTTTTTTTTTTTTTTTTTTTTTTTTTTTTTTTTTTTTTTTTTTTTTTTTTTTTTTTTTTTTTTTTTTTTTTTTTTTTTTTTTTTTTTTTTTTTTTTTTTTTTTTTTTTTTTTTTTTTTTTTTTTTTTTTTTTTTTTTTTTTTTTTTTTTTTTTTTTTTTTTTTTTTTTTTTTTTTTTTTTTTTTTTTTTTTTTTTTTTTTTTTTTTTTTTTTTTTTTTTTTTTTTTTTTTTTTTTTTTTTTTTTTTTTTTTTTTTTTTTTTTTTTTTTTTTTTTTTTTTTTTTTTTTTTTTTTTTTTTAAACTTGATGGCCAAGTTTGATTCTACCTATAAATACTAAAGGTAGTCTAATGGTTTTCTTTAACAACTACAAATTAAAGAGAATTATAACTCCTAAACCTCTCATCTCCTCCTCTCTTCTTTTGGACGGCCAAAACAAGGAAAACCCTTTGGGGTTTTTGGTTTTCGGTTTTGAAGAAGAGATCAAGCCAAAGGTTGCTCGGTTAGTGATCAAGTGCTAGCACACCTATATCTGTGGATCGTGTGTGAAATCGTAGAGGGATTTACTTCAAATCCTTTTAAAGTTTCTTTACTTTATCATCTACATTAAGAGGTATTCCTTAATCATATTTCAGGGTTAATTATTTGATTACATGGTTTGATTTGCTTCCGTTGCGTACTCGTGAATAATGATATTTAGTTTTATATTCCAACAGTGGTATCATGAGCCACCCATGTGATTTTTAATTACCTAAAAATCAAAACTTGAAGGGGGGTTAAGGTTTCATATTTTTCGAATTTTTTATGAAATTATTTTGATTATTTTATTAATTAATTGGTTTAATTGTAATAAAATAATGAAATAAACAATAAAATTATTATTTTTTGATAAACCCCAATTCGAAAATCTGGAAATAAATTTTTTTTTTTTTTAGGAAACCCAAATTGCAAGTTTTGATTTATTGCATGATTAATGTGTTAATTGCATGCGTTTATGGATTACCTCTATTTTAATTGTTAAATAAAAGTAATAATCATGAGTTTTTACATGCAATTAATTCATGATTATTACTTAGTTATAATGATAAAATTACTTGATCACTAGGTCTTTTTAGGTGGATAATTAAAATAATTAATTGTTTGACAATGTGATAATTATATATTTATGTTGCTGCTTGACACCAGTCCACTAAAACAATCATATCTTTTAATCCGTAAGGAGTTAGAAGTCGTCCTTTGAACTGTAGATACTTGACTCATAGGGCTACAACTTTGTAGTTCTGTGCTAAGCCCAGTTCGGCCATCCTCTAGGTCTAAATGGGTCGTGAAGCTGCTGGAATTTTCCAACCAGCACCTTATGTGTTTATGTGATAAATTTGTTATTAAATTTTGGCTTACGCAATCAAGTTTACTTGATGTATGTGGTCCTTTTCCTTGAGAAAGGGGAGCAAATCTTAAACCATAGTGGCCTAACCAAGGATGGATACCTAATTGTTACGTGTTTATATTTAGTAAGTTTAGTTTTGCCCTTTAAGAAAATTGTGTGCAAAATTGTTTTTCTAAAATTAAACTTGACTAAATTATATTGAAATAATGATTTTGTTTATAAAATTGGTGCCCTAAAATCAAAAGATACACCGGCTCACCCATTTGAACAAACTCTAAGAGAGGTATAAGTCGGAGTGCGTTAGCCTCCTAAAAGGGCGGGTTTTTAATTGCGTCCATCGCAAACCTTTGCCCTTGCGCTTCTTTGTGCGTTCAAATGGAGCTACCGAGCTCTTTTGTATTTAAAGGCAATAAAAATGAGTTTTATAAACATATTATGTTTAGAAGATATGCATGAATCTTCAAACATAACTTTTTGATCACACATCAAATTGATTGACCCAATAAACTTAAGTCATTGCCATCCAACTTGTAAAGGACACTTGTGGCTGTTGTTTTACTCACTGGTACACAGTGTGAAATGACAGTTGCATGGCAAATCCCACTCACTGGTACACAGTGGTGGACAAATTTGCGCGTTCTTGGTTGGACGACTTAAAGCGAGTTAAGCGGTGAGACCTTAACCCGTGGCAAAAGATGGGACAAAACATGACTACAAATCACTTGATGAATCAAGTGTAATTTGTAGGTCCCATTCTTACTAGGAATTGCACATGTAATGCAATTACTGCTCGTCACTTACCTTTGAGTACAATCATTTCTAGCAGATCAACTGATGAAATGAGTGTATGTCAATTGGATCCTAGCCTTAATGAAATTAATTGTTTATTTTATAAACATTGGGTAATTGATTTCTTAAGGATTTATTATCGAAAATACTGATTTTTGAACTTAATCTGTTTCGTAGATGGCAATGAATTCTCCTACAAACACCAATGCTTTTCGGCAAATGTTTGAAAGAGAAAAGCTTAATGGATCAAATTTCAATGACTGGTATCGTCAACTGAGAATTGTTCTAAGAGTTGAAGAACGCATGGATGTCATTGAAAGGCAATGGCCAGCCGAACCAGGTGCTGAATCAACAGCAGCTGAAAGAACTGAATATAGAGTTCAATACACTAGATTCAATGAAGTTTGTTGTTTGATGCTTGCGAGCATGTCTCCCGAGCTTCAGAAACAATTCGAGAATTACACTCCATATGATATGATCAGAGAACTTAGATCCTTGTATGAAAAACAAGCTGGAGTGGAACTATTCGACTTAGTCGTGGAACTCCATGACATGAAACTTGAATCTGGAAAATCGGTTAGCAGTCATGTGCTCAAGATGAAGAGCATTTTTGACAAATTGGATTCGATGGAGTACGCTTATCATAAAGAGGTAAAAGTTGGCATGATTCTCAAATCCCTTACTAAGGAATTTGAGGGCTTTGTGCAAAACTATACCATGCACTCTATGAAAAAGAGCGTCACTGAACTTCATGCTATGCTCATTGAATATGAGAAGACGATTCCAAAGAAGGCCAATGACCCAAATGTTCTTATGATAAAGGGGGGTCGATCCAGAAAGCTAAGAAATCGCACCAAGCTAAAGGCAAGTTTGATGGTAAGGGCAAGGGTAAGCAAGCTGCTAATGCCCCCAAACCAAAGAAAACCCCTCCGGCTAAGAAAGAGCATCCGGCAAAAGACCAGACCTGTCATCATTGTAATGAAGTCGGGCATTGGAAGAGGAACTGTCCCAAGTATCTTGCCGAGTTGAATGTAAAGAAGAAGCAAGCTAGCAGTGTTAGTGCTTCAGGTATCTTCACTATTGAATTATTTTCCTTTACTAAGCGTTAATCAGGGTTTATGACACTGGCTGTGGAACTCATATCTGTAATGAATTACAGGCACTTAGGAAAAGGAGGAAGCTGAGAGCCCGGAGCTTTGCAGCTGTTCGTGGGCAATGGTCTACCAGCACCTGTTGAAGCTATTGGAGAATATCATTTAGTTCTTCCTTCCGGTTTAATTATTGTTTTAGACAATTGTCATTATGCGCCATCTATTACTAGAGGTGTAGTTTCAGTTTCAGTGTTAAAAAACAACGGATTCATTAATGTTTTTAATGATAATGGTATTTCAGTTTCTAAAAATAATGTTCATTATTTTGATGCTATCGATAATAATGGTATTTATGAAATTGATATGCGTGGTTGTGATTCACTAAATGATAATTCAATGTATAATGTTAGCAAAAGAGCCAAGACTAACTTGGACTCTACCTATCTTTGGCACTGTCATCTTGCACACATTGGCAAAAATCGCATTGAAAGACTCCAACGTGAGGGGATCTTACAATTAAATGATGAATCGTTTGATAAATGCGAGTCATGTGTTTCCGGCAAAATGACTAGAAAACCTTTTCTGCATAAACCGGAGAGGGCTAAAGATCTTCTTGGACTCATTCATACCGATGTTTGCGGCCCATTTAGACATGTGTCAAGAAAAGGAGCTAGCTACTTCATAACTTTTACGGATGATTTCAGTGGTTATGGTTATGTTTACTTGCTTAAACATAAACATGAAGTGTTTGAAACATTCAAAGAGTTTAAAAATGAAGTAGAAAATCAACTCGGCAAAACCATCAAGATTCTTCGTTCAGATCGAGGTGGTGAATACTTAAGCCAAGAGTTTAAGGATTATCTGAAAGCGTGTGGAATTGTCCAACAGCTTACTCCTCCATACACTCCTCAACATAATGGAGTGTCTGAAAGGAGAAATCGAACCTTGCTAGACATGGTGAGATCTATGATGAACATTACGACTCTCCCAATTTTGTTTTGGGATTATGCTCTAGAGACTGCTGTACGCATTCTCAATATGGTTCCAACCAAGAAGGTTGACAAGATACCATATGAATTATGGCATGGAGATATCCCTAATCTGTCTTACTTAAGAGTCTGGGATGTGAGGCACTTGTGAAGCGCGATACGCCTGACAAACTTGGACCCAGAACTACTAAGTGCATCTTTGTCGGATACCCTAAGAAAACGATGGGTTACGACTTCTATGATCCTGTCAAAACACTGTTCGCGTTGCTCGATATGCTGAATTCTTTGAAAAGAAATTAGCTCAATAGAACAGTGGGAGGGTTGTAGAACTTGATGAGACTCAAGAAGAAGATGTGTCACCTTCTGAAGCTCCCAGCAATCATCAACTTGGGGGGGGGGGAATGTTCAAAGTGATGAACCTCAAGTCGATGATGATGAAGCGATTCCACTTCGTAGGTCCGAAAGGACAAGACGTCCTACTGACAGATTATGTCTGATGGTAGAAGAAAACGTTTTAGGAGATCTCAATGAGCCTCCGAATTTCAAAGCTGCATTATCAGATCCGGAATCTGACAAATGGCTTGAAGCTACGAAGGTGGAAATGAAATCCATGAAAGACAATCAAGTCTGGAGCTTGGTTGATCTTCCACAAAATGCTCAAACTGTTGGGTGTAAGTGGATCTTCAAGAAGAAGACGGACATGGATGGAAATGTACACACCTATAAAGCTCGTCTCGTGGCGAAAGGTTATACTCAACGTTTCGGTGTTGACTATGATGAGACCTTTTCTCCAGTTGCGGACATTAGAGCTATTAGGATTCTCTTAGCCATAGCTGCGTACTATGACTTTGAGATATGGCAAATGGATGTTAAGACTGCCTTCTTAAATGGTTACGTGGATGAAGAAGTCTATATGGATCAACCTGATGGTTTTATTGATCCAAAACATCCCAAAAATGTATGCAAGCTTCAAAGGTCTATTTATGGACTAAAGCAAACATCAATAAGTTGGAATAAGCGGTTTGATGAAGAAATCAAAAAAGTTTGGTTTCGTTCAAAATCCTGATGAGCCATGTGTATATCGCAAAGCTAGTGGGAGTAATGTTACTTTCCTTGTCTTATATGTTGATGACATATTGATCATAGGAAAACACATTCCAATGTTGCAAGATGTTAAATCCCATCTTGGAAAGTGTTTTGCCATGAAAGATTTAGGAGAAGCGGCATTTATTCTTGGAATCAAGATCTACCGAGATAGATCAAAGCGGTTAATTGGACTAAGTCAAAGTGCTTATATTGATAAGGTCTTGAAACGATTCAAGATGGAGAATTCTAAGCGTGGGTTTACACCTATGCAAGAAGGACTTAGTTTATCTATCAAACAGGGTGCTACTACACCTAATGAGGTGGAGCGTATGCGAAGAATCCCTTATGCTTCGGCTGTGGGATCTATTATGTATGCGGTTAGATGCACTAGACCCGATGTGGCGTTCGCACAAAACATCGTTAGCCGATATCAACAGAATCCAGGTGAAAGCCACTGGACTGCTGTTAAGAACATTCTGAAGTACCTACGGGCTACTAAAGATATGTTTTTGGTGTATGGAGGAAATCCAGACTTAGAGCTCAAAGTGACCGGATACTGTGATGCTGGATTTCAAACTGATAGAGATGACACGAAGTCTCAGTCAGGATTCGTCTTCGTTCTTAACAGAGGTGCTGTGGATTGGAAAAGCAAGAAGCAAACCACAGTTGCCATGTCTGCAACAGAGTCTGAGTACATTGCCGCCTCAGAAGCCGCAATGGAAGCAGTCTGGATAAGGAAGTTCATTAGCGGGCTTGACGTGATTCCCTCGAGTGACTTACCCACTGATATGTACTGTGATAACACTGGTGCATTAATCATTGCCAACGAGCCCGGAGCTCAGAAAGGTGCCAGACATTATGCTAGAAGATATCACTATGTTCGTGAGCAGATCGAACTAGGAGAGATAAAATTACTCAAAGTTCACACAGATTTTAACTTAGACTGATCCTTTCACAAAAGCTTTGGCTAGGCCCAAGCTTGAAAGGCATGCCGAGGGCATAGGACTTAAATTAGCTAGTTATTTCATGTAAATCTGTTGTTTCGGTATTTGGATAAGGGATGTTAAACAATTTATATTTTTCATAATGAAATAAAGTACTTGATATGTTTGATTTCATTTAATATTAATTGTATCCTATATTGCATGTTTAATCCTTGAATATTTTATTAAATATTCTAAATTGTCCATTGTCGATTAATTATATGGGAATATAATTAAACTAAGACAAATCTGAGCGATTGGTTATATTCTTTGAATATATAATGGCTGGTCCCACCAAACTCACATGGTATCCATATGATGCATATCGGACTACCCCACTAACGAATTTATCACTTTATGGATCGGCGTCATTAAGTGAAATTCGTAAATGGTTACTTTATTGATCCTTTGACTTGAGATACAAGCAGGTCGGCATGTATGGATTGCACTTACTAGATATAGTTCTAACTCTCCTGAATAAGGGAGTACATAAAGGGCTATTTTCAGAAAGTGTAGTGAAGTATGATGACTAACACGTGTAGTCAATACAAGATTTGTTCCTCCAACTAATAGTTGCAGAATGATACCATTGGCCCCCTCATTGGGACTATTTAAGATGTTTACATGGCCATGTCCAAATGAATCCAGATGTGTCTGGATTATGTTTGGTAATCTTAAGTAGTGATGAAATGAGAAACAGAATCGTTAAATCATGAAATGACATTGATCCATATTCATGTTTAACACGGTATCTGAACAAAGGGATAATAAATGCCTCAACCATTTAAATATACTTTAAGAAACTATACTTAAATATTCCTGGGAGCATTGGCGTGTTGCTAGACGCTAACCAATGTTATTACCTTCAATTGTTACGAGCTCAAGTGGGAGCTGTTAGTATGTGATCACGTAAAATGAACGTATGTCCGGAAATGATTTGAGCCTACGGGGTCACACGTCTCGATTCAAATACAGTTAATATTAATTGATTTATTAATTAATATGGATCACGAATAAGTTAACGAACGGTCGTTAATATTTAACGGTTACTAGCTAACAGTCGTTAAAGTAAGGAGATAATTGTAATTAAAACGATTAGGGAAGGTTCTAGAAAAGCCCATAGGGGGCCGGCCTCCCTACTAGGTTTCCTAGTGAAACCCTAAACTTGATGGCCAAGTTTGATTCTACCTATAAATACTAAATGTAGTCTAATGGTTTTCTTTAACAACTACAAATTAAAAGAGAATTATAACTCCTAAACCTCTCATCTCCTCCTCTCTTCTTTTGGACGGCCAAAACAAGGAAAACCCTTTGGGGTTTTTGGTTTTCGGTTTTGAAGAAGAAGATCAAGCCAAAGGTTGCTCGGTTAGTGATCAAGTGCTAGCACACCTATATCTGTGGATCGTGTGTGAAATCGTAGAGGGATTTACTTCAAATCCTTTTAAAGTTTCTTTACTTTATCATCTACATTAAGAGCTATTCCTTAATCCTATTTCAAGGTTAATTATTTGATTACATGGTTTGATTTGTTTCCGTTGCGTACTCGTGAATAATGATATTTAGTTTTATATTCCAACAGATTCCCTAAAGTTATCCCAACTTTAGGGAATCCCCATCCGGTTAAATGAGTCATGAATTATGAGACTATTTCCATTTGTATTAATAGGGGTGAGTATGGGTCGGTTTGGGTCGGTTTTGACCTAAAATCGAAACCCGAACCGAATTTTTCGGTTTATGAAAAACAAAAACTATTGTATTCGGTTTTGGTTCAGTTCGGTTTGGGTTTGGTTTTATTTATTATTATTATTTTTTATCCTGTTTCTTGTGTCTGAGTCAACATGGCTTTGCTTTTCCAAGTGCATTAAACATCAAAATGAAGATATTGTTGTCTTTTGTTACTTGGTAGCACAAAAAATATGAAAAAAAGAACATAAGTATATTGTATTGTATGAGATTAGTAAAAAAGATTAGCCCATAATATGGGCTAGTAGTTCTCGACCAAACAAGAATTGGATGAGCTCCACTGGCAGTTCCATCTTTTCATATTTTGATTTTTTCATGCCATGAATTGCATTA
Organism: Erigeron breviscapus; assembly: GCA_034093135.1. Classification (NCBI taxonomy): domain Eukaryota; kingdom Viridiplantae; phylum Streptophyta; class Magnoliopsida; order Asterales; family Asteraceae; genus Erigeron; species Erigeron breviscapus. The sequence continues at coordinate 95,103,428 of CM067170.1, read as the reverse complement.
TTTATTTTTATATTTTGACTAATATCATGTGTATGTATGTACAAGTTTATGTTATATGTTTTTCGGTTCGGTTTGGTTCGGTTTTGACGATTGGTTTTTACATATGAAACTGAAACCCGAACCGATTCGTTCGGTTTTTAGAAAATCAAAACAAAACCAATCGGTTCGGCTTGGGTTTTGGTTTTGCCGGTTCAGCTTTTTTGGGGTTTTTTGGTTGTCGGTTTTTGGTTCTGTTTTTGCTCACCCATATGTATTAGTATTGTTGTCTTGGTATCTTTAGTATGTATGTTTGCTGTAGTGAGATTTTTGGCATGTTCTGATCCTTTAGTATTGCAACATTCTTTGTTCTAGGTTATACGTATTTTTGGGAGAAATTATCACAAATCGTCCCTGTGGTTTTTCTCGATTCGCCTTTTCGTCCCTGGACTTTTGTTTTATCACTAAGTGTCCCTGGGCATTTCCATTTCATTGCCAGACGTCCCTTCTACAAACGGCCGTCCCTTTTTAGCCGTTAAGCCCCTCACGTGCTTGCCACATGAGGGTAAAATCGTCCAGCCACTTTAATACAGAACCACAGGGATTATTTGTCGATATATATATACTTATGAAAAACAAACCCTTTTTACATTTTCCCCCAAATCATTACCCGACCAAAACCCTAAAAAAATCCTACCCAGAAAAAACCCCAAATAAACAATAACCTTTTACCATGATTTCAATCAATATGGATACGAATGATGATGAAATCCCTGCCGTTGATGCAAATGGATTAGAATTGTTTAGACCCAAAGATTTCCAAGATGACCAGTGGAAGTTATTACTTGACAATTATGGTAAGGTTTCATCATCTCTCTGCTTTTTATTATGATTAATAACAAAAATTTGTTTACTTTATACTTGTATACTTATATATGTATTTTTCCATTTACAGAGAAATATAAGAATTTAATTTCAATTATGATTCATCATGGTGGGGTATTCACAAGTTCTCCTGGCAGAGAGTATATTTTTGGTGATGAGGTAATAGTGGATTATATTGATAGTGATCACTTTTCAGTTCATGAATTTAATTATGTTGTTAAGAAATTAGGTTATGATGAAAAGGAAATCATGTACTATCATTTTCTAAACCCAGACACAAGTGATTTAGATAATGGTCTGCTACCATTTGGAAGTGATGCTGATGTGATAAATATGATTGCTTATGTTAAAAAATGTAGAATGTTTCATATTTACCTTGAGCATAAAATATCCACTGTGGGAACAAATATGCAATCTAATGTTGTTATTGAAGAGTTAGCAGATGATGATGTACTTGTTGTAGAGAAACCTATGAGTTTTAGGAGGCTTTTGTTAGAAGGTGTTCAAGAAAGTTGTGAGAATCCAGAAACTGCTCAAAATGATGTAGGAGGTCCTAGTTTGAATGTTGAAACTGAACATGAGCCTGTAGGAGGTCCTAGTGTTGAAACTGTGAATGAGGTTAATGATGAGTTTTTTAAAAACAATTTGGATACTAGTGATAAGGTTAATGAGGTTGATGTGGACATGAGTGATTTCAAAGATCATTGTGAAAGGGATGACCACTGGCTTAAGAAAGGTGTGGATGTACAATTGGGGAATTTAGAAATAAATGAGGAGGTTAGGGGCATAAACTTTGATGAATATGATAGTGGGGAAGGATCAGATGAGATGAGAGAAACAAGAAATTGAGAAAATTGAACAAACAAGTAAAGTGTCCCTTACAGCCAGGTAAGCCTTTCATGGACAAGAAACAGATTATTTTGTTGGTTAAAAAACATGCAGTGGAAAGTAGAAGGGAGCTGAAGTTTGTAAAGAATGATGGGGAAAGAATTAGAGTATGTTGTGTTGGTAGGGTTCCAAATTATAAAAAGCCTGAAACAGAAACACATGGCAAAGAATCTTGCATAGTTGAAGAGGTCAATAAAGATGTAAAGGGTAAAAAGGTAACTTGCCCATGGACCCTACATGTATCAAAAACCAAACAAGACAAGCATTGGTATGTGAAGACATTAAAAGAAGAGCACACATGCTTACAAACCAGACATCTCAAGTGGGCAAGTAGTACTTTTCTTTCACAATACATAGGTGATGCTTGTGCTAACACTCCAAATATCAGTGGGAAGGCATTACAAAACCAATTGCAAAAACAGTTTGAGTTGGGAATAGATAGACAGGTGGTTTATAGGGCAAAGGATAAGGCAATGAATCAATTAAGAGGTAACTATGTTGAGCAGTATGCAAACTTGAGGAACTATGCACTTGAACTGCAGTTCAGGAATCCAGAGACTACTGTGAAGATAGAGGTTGAACATGAGCCCAATATGGAAACATCAGAAACAAGGGTGTTCAAAAGAATATACATTTGTTTAGGAGCATTAAAGAAGGGTTTTAAGGTAGCTGGAAGGGAGTTGTTGGGATTAGATGGAGCATTTATGAGAGGCCCTTATCCTGGACAGGTGCTAACTGTAGTGGGTGTAGATGCTAACAATGGTATCTACCCTTTAGCATATGCCATAGTTGAAGCAGAGACTAAGAGTTCATGGACATGGTTTCTCCAATGTCTTGGAGAAGATTTGGATTTGACAAAGAGAAGCAACTTTACTTTCATCAGTGATAGACATAAGGTACTATCTTTATTAACTTATTTAGTTATGTCCAGACTATATTGTCTTTATTAACTTCTTTATTTCTGTAAACTAGGGCATTATTCCAGCACTTGAAAGTGTCTTTCCAAGTGCAGAACACAGGTTCTGTTTAAGACACATTCATGAAAACTTGAAAGCTCATTTCAAGTGTGGAGAAGTGTACAAGGACATTGTGTGGAAATGTGCAACCTCAACAACTGTACCAGAATTTGAACATGCAATGGATGAAGTCAACAGATTAAGCAACAGAGTCCATGACTGGTTGAGAGCAATTCCACCAAAGCACTGGGTCAGGGCTTATTTTTCAGGTAAATTCACTCTTATTTAACTAGTAAATTGATTTAGAAAACATGAATTTAGAACAGTTTGATTTATTTGTACAGGGAGAGCACACTGTGATATTCTATTGAATAATATATGTGAATCCTTTAATAGTAAGTTAGTAGATGGCAGAGAAAGGCCAATAATCACTTGTTTGGAGTATATCAGAGAGTACATGATGAGAAGAATTGTGTTAGTTCAAAAAGTTATTGATAAGTGTAAGGGACCTCTAACCCCTACTGCAACTGAGATTTTTGAGGTAACAAAAGCAGAAGCACATAAGTATAATGTAGTGTTTAATGGGTCAGATAAAAACCAAGTTAGTGGTCCATGGCAAGACTAAGCAGTTGTAGATATGACTGAGAAATCTTGTAGTTGTAGGAAATGGGAGTTAACTGGACTACCTTGCAAGCATGTTGTAGCTGCTCTTATGAACATGGATGACCATGGTGACCAAATTGGGAGTCCAGAAGATTGGGTTCACATGGCTTACATATTGGAGACATGGAGGGAGGAATATAATGAAAAGATTAACCCATGCGCTGGTGTGTCTACATGGCCTATAAGTAACTGTCCAACAAAACTGTTACCCCCATATCATAAAACACAAGCAGGAAGACCTTGTAAGAAAAGAAAGAAGAGTGATGGGGAAAGTTCAAAGCCAATGGTGAAAGAAGGTAAACTTTCTAGGCAAGGTAAAACTGTGACATGTAAAAAGTGTAATCAAATGGGGCACAATTCTAAGACATGCAAGGGTCAAAGGCAAGCATCATCATCACAACCAACTAAATCCAAGAAAAGAAAGCAATCTGGTCAATCTCAAAGGTGAGATTTGTTGACTGCTTTTTATTTTTAGTTGTGTAATTGTAAATTTCTCATTTTTAGTTGTGTAATTGTAACTGTAAATTTCTCATTCTTGTAGAGATCAAATGAATGATGGTGGTAGTCAAGCAACACAGCCAAGTCAAGCAACACAGCCAAGTCAAGCAACACAGCCAAGTCAAGCAACACAGCCACCTCAAGCAACACAACCAAGTCAAGCTAGTAACAATGTGAATGCTGCTGCTGCTCCTAGTTTTCAAAGATCCATTGGAGAAATTCCAAGAAAAATCAGGAAGTTTTCTGGTACCAAATGGGTGAATCAAAGTCCCACTAAGAATTAAGTTGCAAACTGATGCCACTTTAGCTTTTGATAAAACTTGACTTGTTGTTTAATGTATTATGGTATTCTGGTATGACTTATGTAGTATTTAGGATGATTTGGTATTGCTTTTGTAATTCTGATGCCACTTTTGGTATGACTTATGTTGGGACATCAGCAGTTTGTATTATATGTATGTGGATTCTATTATATATATGCCTTATGGATTTTATGACTTATGGATATATGTCTTATGGATTTTATGCTAATGGTATACAACACACTGGTGTCAATTGCCACAATGGTATACAACACACTGATATCAACACATTACAAAACCATAGTGATTTCAATACATTATAAAACCAAAGTGATTTCAATAAATTAAAGTGATGTCAATTTTTACAAAACCCATTTCATATTTTCTTCAAAATAAGTACACATAAAGAAAAAACAACCAACTACATGCTAAATACATCTTCAACCTCCACACTTGTTCTTCTCTTTTACGCAATGCTGCTTCAAGGTTATTTTTTGCTCCTAATAAACCAGGGATTATATCGGCAGCTCTTTGACACATAGGAGGATCGACCCATCGGAAATACCCACAACCATTTACCTTGCGATAACAACCATAGAACCTTCGACCTGGGTTACGAGGTGTCCATGATGTTCGAAGTGTTGCTGGGTTACCACAAGAACAATAAACCATTGATGGTTGTTGGGTTAGAAAGAAAGAAGAGAGATGAGTTAGAAAGGAAGAAGATGGAGATTTGATTTAGTTAGGTTTATAGAGTGGAGTTGTTATGGGGTAAAACAATTTTTTTGGGGGGATAAATAAGATGAAAGTCGTCCCTGTGGTTCTGTATTAAAGTGGCTGGACGATTTTACCCTCACGTGGCAAGCACGTGAGGGACTTAACGGCTAAAAAGGGACGGCCGTTTCTAGGAGGGACGTCTGGCAATGAAATGGAAAAGCCCAGGGACACTTAGTGATAAAAAAAAAGTCCAGGGACGAAAATGCGAATCGAGAAAACCACAGGGACGATTTGTGATAATTTCTCTATTTTTGGGGGAAAAAAGCCTCAAATGTCAAAAGATATATATGCAAAAATTAGACCAGGTGATGCAAACATGACAACCAATCAATTTTAAATAGAAAGCGATAAAAATAGAAAATTGTTTTCTTATAAAAACTGTTAAAAAAATTCTATTCATGTTTGCAAAAACAATGTTATCTTCTTTTTCTGATTATCTATTTAATCTATTTATACTATACCGACCGCATTAAATCAATAAATTAGAAATTCTAAGTGTAACACCCTAATATTTTAAAAGTAAATAAAATAACCCTTATTGACATTAAAATAATTTCCTAGTATTTTTTTGAGATACGGGGTTAATTTAGTTGGAACCTTAGTGGCTAGCGGGTATAATACCCTTTAATTTTTGGAAGAAAACGTGGCATGGCAAGAGATGTCAGCCACCCTTTCCTTTGTGACTCATCTTTCTCATTACTTACAACTAATAACATCTCCATTCTTCTCCTTTCAATTCTTGTTTCTATCAATATCAAATCCTTTAAGTAATAATAGTAATAATAATAATAACATTAAGTGCTAGCTATCAAATTTGAAGACATTGTATGCGGGAGTGTGTGTATGTGTCGAATTGAGCAAGGAAGGTTGAAGAGAAAGTGTGATTTCCAACCTATTTCTTGTTCAATGTTCTTGAGGTGAGAATTTTAACCTAGTTTAACTATTATTCTTCAAATCAGGGTTCTTGGAGGAATTAAATTGGAGGTTTTGTTGGGTTAGCTTTATGATTGGTGTTTTTCCCCAATTTCTTTCACTTAATTGTTAGTCGTTGCATGATAACAATTGATAGAGTTATGGGTAATGGCCTTATGAATAAAGTATAAAAATGGTGATTTTGCCTTGATAAGTGGAAAGACTATATGATGATGGTGATTATATGAATTATGCTTAAAAATGTGATTTTGTATAAAAAAACAACTCGATGACAAAGTGGGTTTGATATGGGTTTATGTTAGTGAGTTTGTTGTGTTTGGCTAGAAAGTTATATAGTAATGATTATAATTGATGGATAAACGAAGTTGTTAACTAGCCAAACGCAACGATTATTGACCCATATGGGGTACGTTTGCAAGATGTTGAGATTTATGTTGGAAATCTCATGGAGTGTATGACTTGATATTTTAGGTGCTCAATGAGGGAGCTTGAACTTGTTGTGAATCTATATCGTGCGAAACTATGATAGTGACAAAGATGAGTACTATATGCATTTGATGTGAGTCGCGGAGTTTTGGACTCTTTTGCTGGTTGTTAATGTTATGGCGAGCCCATAGTCTTGTACTTTTTTGCTCGTTGTATGGTGAGCCGCGGAGTCTTGGACTCTTTAGCTCATTTGGGTGGCAAGTCATGGATGACGATTCATGGGCTTGTTATCGTATAAGGATCCTTATATGTATTTGTTACTTGCACGATGTGATATTGTTGATGTTAAATGTATATTGTATTCACTAAGCGAAAGCTTATTCTTCTAGTTGTTACCCTATTTTATAGGTTGTCTAGAAAGTGTGAGTGAAGGTACTTAAAGATTGAAGTTGATTTATGAATCTTGAAAGTTTTGGCTAGTTTCCAAAAATGTTGTTGATGATAGAACCTTTAGTAACCCCTTTGAATTCTTGGCTCTTGGTATGGTTTTGTGTCATTTGTATAGGCTATGTCATGTAGTTGAGTCAAGTTTTGAAACTACAAGAAATGTGTATTGTCATGATGGTCAAACAAATGCATTTTGACAACTTGAGTAAATGAACCGTTTGGTTGAGTATATTTGATTTGGGTTGATTGAAAGATTGAAAGCTCTTTAAAATGTCGTGTCATGTGTTTTGTCCATTTTGAAGTTCGATTAACTCATTTTGAAGTGTGAAAATGAGTGGTAAAGTTTGCAAGTAAAAAGGTTGGCTATTTGCTGATGTACTAGTTAGTGTTGCCCACTACTATCTGGTGAGGCTCACTAACTGAAGGTTTAAAGTCAGAATAGTTCTAGTGTTGCCCACCGCATTTCAGGTGAGGCTCACTAGCTGAAGTCTGGGTCAGAATTGTTTTAGTGCGACCCACTTCTCTGAGGTGCAACCCACTAGTTATTTAAACTCATTCGTGTCGTTTAAAATTGTTTAAAGGTTATATAAGTATCGAATAAGTTTATAGTTGTTAGGTCCAAATTTACTGGACTTGCTCCAGACTCGACTACTGGAGCCTTACTGAAGATCTGTCCAGAAACTGACCTACTCCAGACTTGGAATCTGGAGTCCCTCTGAAGATTTGTCCAGAAATAATGGAAGACCAGTGAGCAAATACTTGTATAGGAAATCTGGAGTATTGTCCAGATTAGCTCACTGGACTTCACCCCAGTCCAGATCTACTCTACTGAAGACGTTCTCACTGAAGTCAAAGACTGAAGTAAGAATAAAGAAGACTGACAAATGGCGGAGTCCACTGTAAGTCTTACCAGATCTGCACACTGGAGGATTGTCAGTGTTCTAGACCTTACAAGTCTGAACACTGATATCGAGGATTTGACTTTAAGCCTTTACACACTTTCCAAAGAACAACCCACTTGTTCTTTACCAAAGTATACGTGTGTAAAGGTGGTTGGATAAAAGGATACACTTGCATTTGATGTGACTTTATCCTTATTCTTATCCAATACATTTAATGTTCTTGTCGGATCATTAAATGTATGCAACCATATTTGTACGGCACAAAATTCACTGGTGAATTTTGTTGCCTATAAATACAAAGTCATTTCTTTGAGAAAATCACTTTTTTAGCAAATTGGTGAACTTGCTTAAATACTCTTGATCTAAACAGTTATACTTCACAACTCTAAGTATATCGATCAAAGGAGTTTATTTAGCAAGTATAGATCACTTGTAATTCAAAGATTGTTTAGATACTTACATACGTGTAATATCTAGGTTCCGCAACGATCTTGTATTTTGTTTATACATCAATAAAGAAAATACACTTGAAAACTACATTTGTGTTCCACCATTTATTTACTTGTTTAAATATTGCTTAAGTCATTTATTACTTTGTTTATATTCTTGCATATTTATATTGAAGTAATACTAGTCCGATTCTAGTTCATACCTGTCTTGTTATTTTACACTCGTGGGTTAAACCATCGTGTGAGGGACTTTACAATTGGTATCAGAGCCCAAGGTTAATATACTTACCTAGATCTGTTTCGCGATGGCAATCCCAGAAAATCAACAAGAAACTCATGAAACTAATTTTAATGAACCACCCACTGGAAATAACAATCCACCACCTCCTCCTCCTGCTTCTCCACATGTGCATGTGCATTACTCGAATAATCCTGTTCCTAAATTCAATGGGAGCAGTGATGAATTTGGTACGTGGAAAGCTAGGATAATATTGCATGTTACTGGTATTGAAAGGAATATGATGAAAATCTTAAACGAAGGACCCTATGTGCCAAGACTTCCTATCAATGCACTTCTTGACCCTACAGGATCAAGAAGTGGGAGGGAAAAGAGAGAGGAACACTGGTCCGAAGAGGAGAAAAGATTAGTAAAACTTGATACAATTCTTAAAAATATGATCCTCGGGGCTGTTCCAGAAACTCTTATTCCCACACTAGTTCTCTATCCCAGTGCCAAAAGCATGTGGGATGAACTGGTGAACCAGCATGAGGGAGGTGATGATACTGTTGTTACCAGAAAAGTCTCCTTAAACAAAAAGTATGAGTCATTTTTTGCTCTCCCCAATGAGTCCCTTACTGGTACTTATACCAGATTTATGAGCATCATAAACCAGTTAAGAGGACTAGGGGTAGAAAAAGACAAGGATATACTTTTGGAGAAATTTTGTGATATTCTTCCAACAAAATGGTCTCACATGATTCTGGTCTTGAGGCAAGGTAAAACCTTGCATTCCCATACTTTGTCAACATTGTATGGAGCCTTCAGATTCACTGAAGAAAATCAAGCCCAGAGGATTGAGGCAGAAAAAGATTCTTTTAATCATGCTTCCAGTAGTTCCACAGTGGTCACTAATACTGCACCACCTTGTGCGGCATTAATATCTTCTGAGAATGTATTTTCTATGAAGAAGATGATGTCTGAACTAATGGATTCTGGAGTCTGTAATGATATCTCTCCAGACTATGATGAAACTGACAGTGATGACCTGGTTGCAATGATGGCCAAAACGTTTAACCGTTTTAAGGCCAGAGCAAATAGGCCCACTGGACAACATGCACCCAGTTCTTCCACTGACAAGACCAATCTGACATGCTTTAAGTGTGGCAGAAAAGGTCATTTCATGAAAGAGTGCAGGTCCAGTCAGTTTGTCTCTCAGTCTGGTCCAACTGCTTCTTATAACAAGCCTGATGATAGCTATAAATTGAAATACAAAAAGCTTAAGGCTCAGATTGCTCTCTTATCTAAACAGATGGAAGACAATAACAAATGCATGATAGCAACTACTGAAGAAGCATGGGTTCCCTCTGATGATTCATCAGTCGATGAAGAAGAGGAAAGAGATTGTTGTTTTATGGCTCTGGTAGATCAAGAGCATCTGGTGAGGGATGATGTCACATCTGGTCGTTGGGTCGACATTGTTATTAAAAAGGTTAGTGAGTATGATCTTGAAACTAATCCTGAACTTAAATTGGACATCGCTGAAGCTCTAAATTCTGATTTAATTTTTGTGGAAACTGTTAGATTTGACAGTCTAAATGGTCTAGAAACAGATTCCTCTGAAATGGCTGCTTTAAAATCAAAATTAAAAGAACTTCAAGATATTGAACTGGCATTTCAAGCCCAGGTTCTGGTAACTGAACAATTGATCCAAGAAAAACAAGATCTTGAGATCATTTTAGAAAAAGAAAAACTAGTGATTAAATCATGGCTTGAAACCAAAAAGCCATATGATGCTGGAGTAAATCAATTTCCTACTCAAAAACGTGCATATTTAGATGGAAATACTCATGTAGCATCATTAATACCAGTAATCGATCGATTACCAGAGGGATTCAGGCCCACCACTGTTTATGATGAGCCTGTAACTCCCAAGGCCAATACTTTCCCAGTTCTTTGCCCAGAGGTTAAGTCTGGAGCTGTCCAGATGACTGCTCCAGTTAAAAAGGTTAAGCAGAATAGACCTTTGCCTCAAAAAAATCCCCTACCTAAGCCTACAACTGGAAAGGCTCAGGTATCATCTGATGAAAATGTTTTGTCCAGGTTAGAGAGCCAGATTCAAACACTGACTCGTCAATTTCAAAGTTTTAATGCAAGATTAAACTTTATTGAGGGTACTTCATCTGGCCCTAGACAAAATACTAAACCTTTTGCAAAGAAAGACAAATTTATTTCTCCAGTTGAGAAAAAGAAAAAGGTTTCTAAACTATCAACTCCAATAGTGTTTTCAACAAAAACTACTGTTGAAGAAAGTGAACTCAACCAGATACCCCCTGGGATCCATAAGGGAGGATCCAGTGAACCCATCAGTCGATGGGTTCCCAAATCTAACTGATATATCTGGTGGATGTGCAGGGCGATCGAAAGAAGCTTATCTGGTATCTTGACAGTGCAGCTGGCAGGACGATGACCGGATGTAAGACCCTACTGGAGGAGTTCACCATTTCTGATGGACCCTCCATCACTTTTGGAAATGATGGTTGTGGAAAGACTGAGGGATATGGTGTTCTGAACAATAGACAAGTCAAGTTCACACGTGTTGCATTTGTGAATGGTTTGAAATATAACTTGATCAGTGTAAGCCAACTGTGTGACGATGGCTATCAAGTCTTATTCAATGTTGCTCAGGGCATCGTATTCAACAAGGACTGGAAGGTAGTGTTGATTGCTCCCAGAAAAGGGAACGTGTATGTGATGGATATGGAAAGCTCTCCTTCAGAGCAGTGTTTCTATACTCAAGCTGATGAAGACACAAACTGGTTATGGCATAAAAGGTTATCCCATTTAAATTTCAAAAACATTAACAAGTTGTCCAGAAACAACTTGCAGATGGGATACCTTCAGTTTCCTTCAAAAAGGAAAGGCCATGTCCAGGATGTGAGATGGGAAAGCAGAAACGTGCCAGTTTCAAAACCAGACAGAATTTCAGCATTACTGAACCACTTCACATGCTTCATATGGACCTCTTTGGTCCAGTGAATGTTCAGACTCGTGCTGGTAAAAGATACACCCTGGTGATCGTAGATGAATTCTCCAGATATTGTTGGGTGATCTTTCTTAGGTCTAAAAGTGAAGCTGCTGCTGAAATCATCTCTCTTATCAAGCAGATTGAACTGAAGCATAAGCGAAAAGTGTGTCAGTTAAGAAGCGACAATGGAACAGAATTCCAGAATGCAACTCTGGAGAAATTCTGTACTGACACTGGCGTCTCCCAGAACTTCTCATCAGCACGCACTCCAGAGCAGAATGGAGTGGTAGAAAGAAAAAATCGAACGCTGATAGAAGCTGCCAGGAGTATGCTAGCTGAATCTGGTCTTCCTACCAGTTTCTGGGCTGAAGCAATTGCAACTGCTTGCCACACCCAGAATCGATCAGTGTACGTGAAGCGACACAGAAGACTTCCTATGAAATATTGAGAAATAGAAAACCAAATATTGGTTATTTTCACGTTTTTGGATGTCCAGTTTACATTCTGAACGACTCCAGTCAGTTAGGCAAATTTGATGCCAAAGCTGATGAAGGATATTTCTTAGGATATTCAGCCATTCGCAAAGCCTTCAGAGTTACAACAACCCCCCCCCCCCCCCCACCCCCCCCCCCCCCACCCCCCCCCCCCCCACCCCCCCCCAACAAGAGACTGGAGATAGTACAAGAATCCATACATGTTACTTTCGATGAATCAAATGGTGCAATCAACAAACCAGCCCTTGAAACTCCCCCAGTAACTCCAATTGTCTTCTGTGAATCTGATCTTATCAACTACAATAAAGAAGATTCAGAAGATAAAGTTTCCAGTCATCCTGATCTGGAACCTGTTCAGAAACTCTCCAGTAGTACTCCATTCTATCCCTCTATTATTTTCAAACTACCATCTGAAATTAATATTGGATCAGATGTTCGTACTGCTCCCCCAGTATCAGTGTCAGTTGAGAATAGACCAGAAATGTCTTCTTATAAAGAATTTCAAACTGAACCAGTACTCCAGGAAATGCCTTCAAATGAAGAATTTCATGATGCAAATCGTGATTTAAATGACTCAGATGAAGATACTGAAGTAATCTGGCAAGATCCTCCTCCAGAAGCAACTCCAGAGGAGACTCAACTGAATTCTTGCACTGATATTGTTGTCAGTAACAATCCTGGTCAATACTCCAGATGGACAAAAGCTCACCCTATTGATCAGATCATAGGTGACTCCAGTAGAGGAGTTCAGACCAGAAGAGCCTCCAGTAATCAATGCTTATACGTAAGTTTTCTATCTTTGATGGAACCAAAGAAGATTGACGAGGCTATGGAAGATCCAAGCTGGGTGACTGCTATGCAAGAAGAGCTTCACCAGTTTGAAAGGAACAAGGTCTGGTATCTGGTTCCTTTTCCAGTTGGTAAGAAAGAACCAATTGGAACAAGATGGGTCTTCAGGAACAAGGTAGATGAAGATGGCCACGTAATCAGAAACAAGGCCAGACTGGTAGCACAAGGCTATTGCCAGTCAGATGTCGACTTTGATGAATCATTTGCTCCAGTGGCTAGACTTGAAGCGATTAGAATATTCTTAGCATTCGCTGCTTATCATCAGTTCAAGGTCTACCAGATGGATGTAAAGAGTGCCTTCTTGAATGGAAAGCTTGAAGAAGAAGTTTATGTCAGACAACCACCAGGTTTCGTTGATGAAAAGCATCCACATTGGGTATATCGTCTGGACAAAGCGCTGTATGGCCTCAGACAAGCCCCACGTGCCTGGTATGACACTCTGACTAAACATTTATTGAAAAATGGTTTTAAACGAGGTGCAATTGACAATACCTTATTTATTCTTCATGAACGAGGTAATCTGTTAATGGTACAAATTTATGTTGATGATATTATTTTGGGTCTACTGATGAAAACATGTGCAAGAAATTTTCGAAAATAATGTCCATGAATATGAAATGAGTTTGATGGGTGAATTAACATATTTTCTTGGACTCCAGATTAAACAAAACAAAGATGGCATCTTTATTAATCAGGAAAAATATGTTAGAGATCTTTTAAAGAAATATGATATGAACTCTTCACCATCTAAACCAACTCCAATTTCTGCACCACTGACACTAGACTCTGATCCAGATGGTAAACCAGTAAACACCACTGTCTATAGAGGCATGGTTGGTTCACTGATGTATTTAACTGCCAGTAGACCAGATATAATGTTTTCAACATGTTTATGTGCCAGATATCAGTCTAATCCAAAGGAATCTCGTATGCTTGCTGTAAAGCGCATACTGAAGTACCTCAAGGGTGTCCCCAGTCTAGGTCTTTGGTATCCCAAAGGCTCAGGCATGGATCTAATGGGTTATTCAGATTCAGATCATGCAGGTTGTAAGATAGACAGGAAATCCACTACTGGTGGATGTCATTTCCTTGGTGGCAAACTGGTCAGTTGGACCAGTAAAAAGCAAACTTCAGTTTCATTGTCCACTGCTGAAGCTGAATACGTGTCTGCAGCCAGTTGTTGTGCTCAGATACTCTGGATGAAGAACCAGTTGCTTGATTATGGTATTAAGTATTCAAAGACTCCAATCTTTTGTGATAATACCAGTGCCATTGCTATCTCAAACAATCCAGTCATGCACTCCAAAACCAAGCACATTGATCTCAGGTATCACTTCATTCGTGATAATATTGTGAAAGGAAACATTGAACTCCATTTTATCCCCACTGACAAACAACTCGCTGACATTTTTACGAAACCACTGGATGTCAAAACATTTGAATATCTTGTTGGTAAGTTGGGAATGTTAAACCCTTAAATCCGGAACCTTAGTATTGAACGCCATTGTGTACTACTAAGGATCTTTGATTTAAAGATTCATAAATTTATTTCTGGATCAACATTCCAGGGGGAAGACTTTGAAAGATATATTTTTCTTAAAAAATGTTTAAAGTTCAAAGGGAATTTATTAATTTATTTTCTCACTGGACAAAATTTTCTTACTGGACGAATTGTCCAGAAAATATTACTGGTGCTTTGTAAATGTGTCCCTCTCACTGGTAATTGGACAGGTTGAAGTGCGTGTTTGAGGAGACTTTTGTCTTCTTGTAAATGTGTCCCTCTCATTTGTCTGTATTAGTTGACGTGCATGTTTGAAGTTACCAGTCTTTCAAAATGTTTTTCACTGGTACTTTACTGGAGTGTCCCTCCAGTGTACCATCAGTACATGCTTCACTGGACTAATCCACCAGTGATACTGGAGTGTCTAGTCAACCTTCAGATGGACTGAATTGAGTCACAATATTTTTTAAATACTTGGTCATTGTGCGTGCCACGTAAGCAAACTTTTTCAAAGATATTTATCTTATAAATCCTACGTGGCATGTAATTTTTCAAACGAAATGATGGTATTTTTACCTTGGGAAGACAAAAAGAACAAGTTGTTAGTTTTTGTGGGCGGTGAACTATCACACATTAATGTGTGATGTGATGTACTTAATGCGGATCTCAAAACCCGATCAAAATTATATTTGATAATTTCAAATTAACCCGTTTGAGTTCCACATTATCTCTCCTATATATACCATTTTCACTTTCACTTTACATTTACTTCGAACATTTACTCCCAAATCTTCAAATTCCTTCATTCAATTCTTCATTCAATTCTTCATTCTTTTCCAATCTTTAAAACTCTCATATTAACTGCAAATTCATTAATTTCTTCATCATAAACCCTAAATTTCATCTTCATCTTTCAATCATAAATGGCACCCAAAAATCTTTTATCTGCCGAATATGCTCCGGTTGATAATGTTGCTAAACCGAGACATATTACTCTTGAAGCAAAAGCCATTCGAATCAATATGAATAACTGGATGGCCAAACTTTCCAGTGTTCATCCTGCTCGTTCTATAATTGGGAGATTGAATACTTTCTTTCTCTCATGCCCTCTGTATGGTGCATTAACCCTAAATCCAGGGAGAATGTACCATGACTATTTGTGTGAGTTCTGGTACTCCGCATTTTATAATGAAGAAACCTCATCAATTTCTTATACTCTTAGGGGAGGTACCAGATCTTTAAGTTTCTCAGTGAGTTTACTCAGGTCTGTTCTACAGTTAAATTATCTTGACCAGAATGAGTTACCCATCGAACTTCCATCAGGCATAAATTACAGGGAAGTGTGCAGGTTGATGGGGCACACAGAAATTCTTGATGACCATGGCCAGTTGTTGAGAAAAGGCACAATTTATATGAGTAGGCTGACAGATTCGTGGAGATTTTTCTTCACACATTTGGTTGAATGTCTGGGAGGTAGTTCTGGAGGACTTGATCAGATAAATCAAATGCAGCTCCAGATTGCCTATTGTTTGTGGTTTGGAATAAGAGTAGATTTTGCTCAGATCTTGTTCAATGACTTGGTAGATCGACTGAAAGCAAAAGGGAGAAAACCCCATGTTCCATATATCCATTTTCTTTCCCTTATGTTTAGAAGTGCTCTAGGAGATGAGTATGATTATGATACTACTCACTTTTCTGTGAGTGAGTTTTTGAGGGATCTGACCAACCTTCAGTCAAGAGCTGGTGAGGTAGATATTCCTCCAGCAATGTTAAATTTTCAAAGGGAACAAGCAGAGGCACCAGGTAGAGTACAAGTTATTGAAAGACCTGGTGATGACCAAGATGTTCAGGTTGTAGAGATGGTACAACCAATAAGGCAAGTTGCTCCAGAAGAAGGTATGCAACCAGAAAATGTTGATCGTTCTAGACGACCTAGATCTAGTAGGCGTCTGATGAGAGGTGGAGTCCAGGTAAACCCAGCAAGACAGGCTGGTGATGTAATGGATCTGGATGGGTCTCCTATTTTTGAAGAGGAGAATGTTGAAAATGTTGAACAGATTGAGAATGTAGAAGTTGTTGGCCAGTTTGATGAACAGGTTGGTGAGCAGGTTGAGCAGGAAGAACAGGTTGTCCAGTCTGATGAGCAAGAGGCTCAGATTGATTTGAATGTTCAGGCTGGTACATCGGCTGGTGATGCAACTGCTGGTGATATGTTTTGGGATGAGGCTGATTCTCCCATTTCTGAAGGTCAAAATTTTGATGTAGATATGAATTTTCTGGGTGAAGATGTTGAGCAAGTTGAAAGTCTCCCAGAAATGCCACCACCTTCACCAGAAACAAATATTACCCCTCCAGAAACAGAAATGCCTCCACCCCCACCAGAATCAAGCATGCCACCACCACCACCACCTCCACCACCTTCTATTCCACAATCAACTCCATACTTCACCCCATTCATTCAACCTTCACAAACTCAACCACCACCCATTGAAACTCCAGTCAACCTCTCTGAACAAGGTGTGCCAGACTCTACTGTTATAAATGCTGAAACTGTTGAAACTGAAGAGGTCTGGGCACAAGTACCAGTAATGGAGAGAATGACCTCTCATCTGGAACCACCCAGTGGTCTCTCCACTTCATCTTCAACCGAGGTCCAAGGCCTTCTTAGTAAGGTGGCGGACCTGGAGAGATCACTCCAGAGCTCTTCCCAGGTTATTTCTGATTTCAAATCCTTATTGTCAAATAATTTAGCATCAGAAATGAACTTGTTTGCTGGGAATGAGAAGTTAGTTTTTGAGAAACTGGATGAGCTGGTACTGGCCACCAATCGAAATTCTGAAAACATCAAAGTGGCAGTCCAGGGCTTAGAAACAAGGGTTGTTAGTTCTGTTCAGACTGCAGTGGATAGTAAGATTATTCAACCACTGGCAGGTCTGAAAGAAGAGGTTGAGAAGCTGGTTACAAGGGTTGGTTCACTGGAGAGCAGGCCAACATTAGATCAAAATGATATTGTCAGCACCCTTAGTGATGAAATTGTTAGAAAATTTAGGGGTGATATGCTGAAAACAATCACTGATGATATCTCTTCTTCTGTTCTAAGAACCATTCAAGATAGCTTGTTGCCTGAAGTTGTTCAGATGATAGACACTGAGTTGCCTAAGCACTTGCCAGAAGAAATTGAAAATATGAAGAAAGAAGTGCTGGCACTGAAGCAAGGTATGACTGATTCCATGCCAGAACAAGGAAGAACTTTTGGTTCTCTGGACAGGCATATGATGGAAGAATTATGGAATGATCTCAAGTCCAGGACTGGTGATCATTCCAAGGGGGAAAAATCATCTGTTCCATCATCTGGTGACCAAATGACATTGAAAGAATTAGCACAAAGAGCATATGGCACTGAAGCCGGGCTAACTGAAGAAGCTACTGGCATTGAAGCCAGTGAGCCCCAATTTGAGTCCTTCCCAGATATTCCATCAACTCTGAAAGCAGTTAAAGGAAAAGAAAAAGTGGTATCTGGTGAAGAGGAAGAAAGAACTGAAGATGCTGATGATGAATCTGCCAAGAAGTTAGAACAACAATGCATCATGATTGAAATCTTCAAAAAGAAATCAAAGAGATGAACTGCTGGCCCATCATAGTGATATGGCTAATCATGGGACTCTGGACTCTTATAATGCTGGAAGGTTAGGCATTAACATTGAAGTGTTCAAGAAGATGAAGGATGATCCCAGAGTTCATCAATGTCTAGATGCATTGAATGATGTTCATATACGCTCGTTCTACGCTGAAGAAGAACAGGTATATGATTCATTAATTTATGGTGTTACCATTCCAGAGTTGATAAGGCAGAGAAGGGAGGAACTGGTGAGTCTCCAGAGAAAGATAAGGAAAAATGCTGGTGCTCTGGAGTTAGAGTATAGAAAAAGATTGACTGGTCTGCCGAAGCTTACTGCCAAACAAATCAAGGTAATAAAGGATGCTAATGTGAGCACTTTCATTCCCCTGGATACTTCTCTGAGAATTAATCGCCAACAACTCCAGTCCACTGAAGGACAACAGAGTGGTGTATCCAAGGAAACTGAATATATGGTCCAGATGGCGAAGCAGAAGGCATCTTATGATCAAATGATGAATTTCAGGGCTAATGCTAGAAAAATTGTTGATGCTGAAATCAAGTTGGCTGAAAATCATCAAGGAATGACCAGATTTAATATAAAGTTGACCAGGGAGGGTAACTTTACAGATGAAAGGAAAGATACAACAGTCCAAGCTTTTGGATGGACTGAACTGAAGGAGATAGGATTGACATTTAAAGGTAAAACTAATTTGTCTCCAGATGTTAAGGCCTTTATGAAGAGAATTGAGAAGGTCTGGAGAAGAATACAACAAATGGAAGCTGTGTTGGGTTTGAGACCACCAGTGTTTGTTCCATCATCTCCATCACCAAAGAGGAAGGCTACTGAAGATGCACCAGGGCAGTCATCAAAAAGAAGGGCCTGAATCTTTTATCATGTACTTATTGTAATTAATCATTTGATGAAAGTTGTAACTATTTTCCAGTTGATGATAGTAATATTAGTTGCAATTTTTAATTTCATATAAGTAAATGATCAGATTTAGTCTAAGTTAGAACTTAAAAGATGAAACTGAAAACACTCATGATCTATAAAGTGTTTTCCAGTAACTTAGATTTTTTAGACTTAAATCGACTAAGTGTTTTCCAGGCATACAAATTTGTATATCTATAAGCCTGAAAACACTTGCATTATTTCTAAACAAATAGGGGGAATTTGTTAGGTCCAGATTTACTGGACTTGCTCCAGACTCGACTACTGGAGCCTTACTGAAGATCTGTCCAGAAACTGACCTACTCCAGACTTGGAATCTGGAGTCCCTCTGAAGATTTGTCCAGAAATAATGGAAGACCAGTGAGCAAATACTTGTATAGGAAATCTGGAGTATTGTCCAGATTAGCTCACTGGACTTCACCCCAGTCCAGATCTACTCTACTGAAGACGTTCTCACTGAAGTCAAAGACTGAAGTAAGAATAAAGAAGACTGACAAATGGCGGAGTCCACTGGAAGTCTTACCAGATCTGCACACTGGAGGATTGTCAGTGTTCTAGACCTTACAAGTCTGAACACTGATATCGAGGATTTGACTTTAAGCCTTTACACACTTTCCAAAGAACAACCCACTTGTTCTTTACCAAAGTATACGTGTGTAAAGATGGTTGGATAAAAGGATACACTTGCATTTGATGTGACTTTATCCTTATTCTTATCCAATACATTTAATGTTCTTGTCGGATCATTAAATGTATGCAACCATATTTGTACGGCACAAAATTCACTGGTGAATTTTGTTGCCTATAAATACAAAGTCATTTCTTTGAGAAAATCACTTTTTAGCAAATTGGTGAACTTGCTTAAATACTCTTGATCTAAACAGTTATACTTCACAACTCTAAGTATATCGATCAAAGGAGTTTATTTAGCAAGTATAGATCACTTGTAATTCAAAGATTGTTTAGATACTTACATTCGTGTAATATCTAGGTTCCGCAACGATCTTGTATTTTGTTTATACATCAATAAAGAAAATACACTTGAAAACTACATTTGTGTTCCACCATTTATTTACTTGTTTAAATATTGCTTAAGTCATTTATTACTTTGTTTATATTCTTGCATATTTATATTGAAGTAATACTAGTCCGATTCTAGTTCATACCTGTCTTGTTATTTTACACTCGTGGGTTAAACCATCGTGTGAGGGACTTTACAATAGTCTTGTAATACATTTAAATGAATTAAACTATAAAGTTTTTATTGAAATATAGTGTTTTTATATAAAATATAGCGTTTAAAATATATATATATATAAATTTATTACTCTTTTCGGGTCGAGTCGTATTTTTCCAAGTATAACACCTTCGGTTTTCAAAATTTTTGGTCTCTGAGTTCTGGGTCCTTTCACTAAGCATTATGACCTGTTTTATGCATCTCACTTGTTCAAACTTGATGATGACGACTTTATAAAGATGTATTGAAGGTGTCTACAAAATTATATATGGGTCATGATATATTTTTCTTTATGTTGCTTTCTCAAGCAAAAACTTTACACTGTCAATTTCACAAATATGAAATTAATAAGAGCCAATGTTGTTACGTGTTTGACTCGTTAACAAATACTATGGCCTAGGGGTACAAGTTCAATATCTTTACTAAGTTCGTACCCAACTTATTAATAATGGGCCAAAACAAAATAGACCCAAACGGCCAAACTAACTATTGGTCCATTATATATATATACGGAAAAGTAATGTAATATGTACAAGTCTTTTAAGCATAAAATGTACAAGTTTTTATAGTATATATTAATTTTCATTCTAACCCCTAAAGTTTTTATCTTTTAACTTTTATCCCACATCAAAATTTTCGTTTCTATTTTTTGACACTAAACATTTGGGTTCTCATGTTTTTATCAAACAATTTTCACACGGTTACGGTTTTACTTTTAAACATTTGTGTTTTTGATTATTCTCATCCATCTTTTTATATATAACATTTTTAATATATAGCAACTTTCATCATCGTTACTTTTTACGTTCATGTAACATTTAAAGTCAGTTATGTTTATGTTTTTATACATCTTATTATTATACTTTTTTTTTTATTTATTGCTACATGATTTAGTTTTTTTTTAAGTTTGAGTTCAAATATTTGACATAAATTTGGGTCCAAAACTTTATCGTGTAAAAAACGTATTCCGCGGCAACGAATAAACAGTTACTACTATTCAGAGAACGAAACAAACATAAAAATAGCACCTTACCGGCTTGCCTATATATCCTCAATTAAGCTCAGACCACCGTACCGCTATCATAAATCATCCGATTGTCGATTTTTTTTATTTTCTTTGATATTTTACGAGAACGATATATCAATGGCGGCGTGTGTAAATTATTGGCCACACTCTCCAGCCATATCTCACCCTACTACTATCGGTAGCCGCCGCCGCCAGGATACTCTGCACACATGCTTCCATCCATTTTCTCCAATAATTACACATACAAACCTCTCTGTTCAGGCGGCACAACCAAAACAAATAAGTTTTCTAAAGATGGAAAGAAGAAAGAACAAAAATGGGTTGATGAAAGTTTAATTACTGAATCACTTCCCGGCGGTATGTTTCGGATCGTTTAGATAATAATAATAATAATAATATGATTGTAGGTTATATCTCTGGAAAGATTCGACGTAGTTTTATACGGATACTCCCTGGAGATAGAGTCCAAATTGAATTAACTCGTTATGATTCAACCAGAGGTCGTATCATTTATCGACTCGGCAACAAAGATTCCAAAGATTAGTTTTTATTTTGTATTTTTTTTAACTTCACCTTTTTTATTTTTTTTTATTTTGTTAACAGTGAAGTTGGTAGACGAAATGTATGACGTTATGTACAAGAAAAAGTAAGGCCGTGTTTGTCAATGCAAAATAATTTAGCACTGAATGATTCCAAAGTCTGAATAATTTAAAACTCTGGATGATTTTTGTTGTGAATGAAAAAAATATATTTGATATTTGTCCTAAATGAGTAATCTGAATGAAATAAAATCACCATTTTAACCATTTGTATAGATGCTTAATGTGATAAGTTTGGTAAATGTGTGCTAAATATACAACATATATATTGTAAACAAAGAAATATATGTAGAAACACATTATTATTTCATAAAAACACATTACCTGTTCTAATTAAACAAAAACTATTGTCACAAGAAATCAATGTTCTCAAAATTTCATCAAAATTTAGTATAGATATCTATATTTTACATTTTAAACTCGATAATAAATGTAAACAAATCGATAGATACATCAATCAGTAATTACATGAAATTAACTAGAGATTGCTCAAGTAGAATTTAACAAGGGGATTTTCATGTGAACAAAAAAATACATATATTTTGCTTACATATCAAAAAAAAAAAGAATCAAGATTGAAAAAATAGATAAAAGAAAAGATATTAAAGTTATTAATCGGTGAGCAGAAACATATTTCTTAGGAATTGATATCAATTTGAAGTAATGAAGAAAATAGGGTGTGGGCTAGGGAGCGTGAAAGTGTATGTGAGGGGTATAAGGGTCAGAGTTTTGGGTACCGAATGGTTTGGAGGGGATTTTGAAGTGGAATGATTCAATAAATTTTTATATCTCGTTCTGCATATTTTGTCATTCAGATGACCAAATCAAACGCTTGGAATGTTGACCGATTCAGCATCTAGTGCTGAATCATTTCATTCAGCTGCAATCAGACACACCTAAGTGTTGGTCTGTTATTTAGTTTGTGGTGTTGTAATTTGCTCTTGTGGTTTATATGTGCGATTGATTGTAAATATAAATTGTTAGTGGTTTTGGATTTTCAAAGTTTCAAATTCGTGTTTGAATATGTGGCGGACTTCGCTTTGTTTTCAAGTTGCAACTAAATATGGTTCTTGAAGATAAATGGTCCGAGTGTAGCCACTGCCAAGAATAGTAGTATCGATGTAATTTGCTTGAATCCAATGCTTCTTAAGTTCAAATACCTCTAGGCCTAGCTGAAGTGACTAACACTACGGTGTTGCAATAAGTTTTGTATTATTTTATTATATTCTTTAAAGTAATACTGGTTCATTTCTAATATTGTATCTCTAAATAAGAAAGTCTTATTTAAGATATCGTTATTTGATTTACATTATCATAGAGGTGATTTCAGAAGTACCATCAAGTTTGGGACCTACAATTTTTTTATATTTTTTCTTATCTATTATATATTCTCAAGATTAAATATAAAAAAAATAAATTAAAAAATAAAATTAAAAGACGGAGACAAATGGCCTAATATTATTGGTTTGGAAGTTGGGCGATAATAACCCAAAAAATGGATTTGGTTGCGGATAGTGTTGACATTGTGTTGACGAATTGTAGGTTGATCTAAAAGCGGGAATATGAGAAGTGTCGGTTGAGTTGTTTGAAGTTTGAGATAGTAAATCGGATGAACAAAATGGGTCGAAAGATGTTCATGCTCGAGAAGTTGAATATTGTTGGATGGAAAATTATAATGTATATATAAATAAAAAGTTTTAGGTAAATAATAAATGTTGGGCCGTTAGAAAATTAATATAGATAGGTGAAAAATACATGTTAAATTGTTGGAAAATAAATGTTCATAATAGTACAATTATTTATTTCTGATACCCATTATGTTGTGGGGTAAAGGCCGGTGCAAGTTGCATTTTAATTCAATGATCTTTACCTAATTTTTATCAAAAGTCTTTTGAGGTGGAGATCTCCACCTCAATCCATCCTCAACATTCTGATCCTATTTCATTTTTATTAGTGCTTTAAATTTTTTGAACATTTTAAAGCTGTTATTCCAGTTTAACAGAAAATAGACCAATTCTTTCTTGAAAAGTCATTGATAAAAACCTAAACAACATACATTTATCCAGAAGGAGAAGCTAGATATATAGAAGCATATAGATCCATATGAATCAGTTCCAGTCGTTTACTTGCCCTTGAGTTGCTTCTTTTGGGTCTGGTTTCTCTGTGCTGCTTTCCAACATTGCATGGTTCATAGACCTTGTTTGACTCAACTTGAATATGTAACCAATATATGTCTATGCATCAATCATATGGACTTGTGATTCAGGTGGCAAAGCCTTCAATATTTGGTTTTAAAAAGCACGCCTAAGCCCTAGGTGACCTAAGGCGTAGCTGTTGTCACTTTTTGTCAAAATTCAAATGCCTTTTCTACAGTCAGATGTTTTGTTCATGAACTTTCTGTTAAAAGTATAATCTTAATCTCAAATACTTGTTGTTATGTTACTCATAGGTGTTTATGATTCTCAAGAAGGTGTTTTATATCTATATATGATGGTGTTTTGGTAGTTTATGTGTTATTATTTATAAATACTATATAAATAATGTAAAACTTTTGTCTCAAAAGTGTGCGCCTCACGTACAAAAATCCCACAGCTCTTGCGCTTTACGCTTTGCACTTCGGAAATAGACCTTGTCGCTTTTGTGCGCCCATCGCCTTTTGAAACCAAGATTCTATGCCAAATATGCTTGTTACTGTAAGTCCCAAATAGATGGTTACCCGACCGGAAAGCAAATGTATTCTGGAATAAGACCAGTTTAGATTGACGATCCAGATATGGATTAAACAATAAAGTAAATAACTGAAAGTAAGTGCAAGAAACTTAAATGACTGGAACTATATAAATACAATATATATATATCAAGTATGTAGCATTGAGACACGATGTACTTTTCAATGTATTTTATTAAGTATGTTAAACAAAATACAAAGGTTGTTGCGGAACAAAGATAAACACAAAGTGTAGTATCTAAACAACCTTGAAATACAAGTGATCTAATAACTTGGAAATACTCGTAAGGATTACTTAGAGTATATCTCACAAGTTGCAATGCTAAAGTTTCAAGCACTTTGCAAGTTGTGAGAAGCCTTGTATTTATAGGCAAAGTCCATGCTGATGTGGACCAGGCCGTACAAATATGGTTGGGAACATTTAAGGAATTAAAGTTAATTGCTTAACATGCGTATTTTAAGAATATGTGTGAAAGTCACTTGATGTGACTTTACACACTTTATTCCCAACCTTTTACACAACCTTGTACTTTACCTAGAGACAATGTTATTGTCCGGGTAAAGGTTGGTAAAGTCAAAAGGCTTCCTCGTAATCAGTGTAAAGTGTTGTAAGTACTTTACACTGAGAAGCTTCAGTCTTCGATCAGGTAGAATCTTCTATTTGCTCTGCTTCTGACATGATTCTCTTTCTTCAGTCTTCAGTCTTTGACTTCAGATTGAATACTTTCAATTTGAGGCTGATCTGAACTGAAGTGAAGCTCAGTGAAGATTCTGAAACTGAAGTGTTTCAGAATTCTGCACAAGTATTCTTCACCAGTCTTCAAACTATTTCCTGGACAAATCATACTTGGTCGATTTCGACCTAACAAATTCCCCTAATTGTCCTGAAATAGTGCATGCATCTCAGACTTCTATCTATACATGTTTGTAAGAGTGAAATGCAAGTTTTGTTTAAGTTTTAAAAACTTTCTAAGGACATCTTATAGATCATTTATGTCTCAGAATTTTTCTTGTTGTTTTTCTAACTTAAACTTATCACCTACTTGTTGGCTACGACTTGTAACATATATATACAAACTGAAATGTTTGTTACAATTGTAAATAAAAGATACAAGTAAATGATATTCTGAATGAGGAGACTACTTCTTTGTAGGCCTTGAGCCAGAAGGACATTCAGAAGCCTTCCTCTTCAGAGGTGAGTTCCCTTTCCCAAACAGTCTTCCTTCTATTTCAACCTTAGCCACCATCTTTTGTTGTATTCTTTGCATCCAAGCACCAATCTGATGATACTTTGGTTTAGACTTCAGGATGGGAATCATTTCTTTATGCTCAGACCACCCAAACTCATGTACTGAGACTTGCTTATACTCTTCAGCTGCTCTACCTTCTCTTTTCACAATTAAATCAAACAGCTTCAATCCATCCTCCTTTGTTATTTCAACATCAAGAATCTTGGCAGGATGAGATCGATGCTTCAGATAATGCTCATATTGATCTCTTTCATGTTTTCTTTGTACTTCTGCAGCATCATCTGAGACTGGTTTGAAGGTAGAAAGATCAGCATCACAAGTACTTTTCCTTGATGATCTTGGTCCAGTCACTTTGGATTTTGGTGGTGGTCTGCTCCTTTCCCTTTCAACCTTGGCAACTTCAGCTAGAATTGATTTTCTTTTTATTCCATCTCACTTTGTCTATTTTTCTGTAAGTCCTCAATGGACATTTTGAATGTGAGACTTTCCAGCTTCTACTGCAATGGTGAATACATATTTCCATATTCATAATAAGTCATATCAGTTATGGCCTTCTCCACTCTTGGATCTTCCTTAATTTTATGATATCTTTCCAATGAAAGACCAAAAGCTGCAGCATCAATATGATCAAGGGTCCCCATCGATAGATGTTGTGCCCTTTCTTTTTCTTTGTTTTCTCTCCAGGCCATAAACTGATTAGAAACCCTTTTCTGAAGTTCCAGAAGTTTCTTTTCATCTGCTGCCTTATCATGAATTGGATAGCCAAACTCATCAACATTTTCACTAACCACAAGTCCAGAACCTTTAGAACCTTTGGACTTGGGTTCATCAACAACTGGGGCCTTTCCCTTATCTTTCCTTGTAGGCTCAGAAACTTGCACCTCAGAAGTATGTTGTTCCCCCTGAACTGAAACACCACCAGCTTGTGTCTCAGTTTGCTTCTTGGTTGCTTCCATTATTTCTTATGTACTGGACATCAAACCAATAGGCACTTGATCTTTTCCCCCTTTGGGGACCTCAGAAGGCATTTTGGCATATAAATCAATGGCCATTTGCATAGCCTTCAGAGGTTCCCAACTCTGCTGATGTAGACAATCAGAAAGGCCCTTCGCCATAGTAGAAAACAGAGCCCTCAATCTGAAGGAGGAGTTGAGGTTCAGTGATTCTATATCAACAATGTCAGTCAGCATCTTTCTATCATCTGCAGTAAATGAAGCAGGAGGGGTGGGAGCAACAACTGGTTCTTTCTTGAGCAGGGTCAGAATTTCATCTAGTTGCTTGGACTGGCCCTTAACAGTTTTATCAAGAGTGGAGATGGATCTTTGGACATCTTCAACAGCTTTGTCCACTTTTGATGAAGTATCTTTGGTAAGTTCAGAGACCATCCTTCTGACCTTCTCTTCAACTTTCTCAGCTACTGAAGCTGAAATCTGAGCAACCAGCTCCTGAGACAGCTCAGAATTCAGCTTCTCAACCACATCAACACTTATTGAAGACCCAAGTTCCTTCTCATTGCCACTTGGCTTTTTCACCAACTCATTCACCTCCTTCCCAACTGACATTACATCTTGTTTAATTAATTCAACTGAGGAGATCAAGTTTGCAACAACTGAAGCTTGAACCTCCCTCTTTGTTAGTTTGAAGGATTCCCTGATGGTTGAACTGATCTTGTTACATGCATGGACCAGCTCATTGAGCTTCCCAGCCACTAGTCCTTCATTCCCAGCAACTTTGGTCAACTCAGTGCCAAGATACACCTGAGCACCTTTCAGATCAGCAAAGGAACTAGTGTTGGCAGTTAGAGTTTTTGTTAAGTCCTATACCTTGAGAAGTAGGCTTTGGACTTCGGCAGTTGATTTCTCTAACTGTGCTTCCACACTCAAAGGAGGAGGTGGTTGTGCAGAAGCAGAAACAACAAAGGGAATGTTTCCAAGCCCATCTAGTGCCTTTTCAATTTGCATATCAGTTGGACTCTCAGATTCTGTTTCAGAGTCCAACTCCATTTCTACTGGAACATCATAATTGATGGGCTTTGGAATTTAGTGAATTTGAGGGTGAAGGTGTTGAAGTGGTGGTTGAAATTTAGGAGAAGTGATGAAGGCAGGTGTTGAGCCAGGTGGAAAATATGGATGTTGATGACTTGTTGGTGGTGGGCGATATGGTTGTTCATCATTTTGGATTTCTGGGGGAGGAGGGGCGTTTTCGAGGTTGAACGTTGGCTCTGAATCAGACGACTGATTCTCCTCCAATAAACCCTCATCAAACTCAAAGTCAGCAAGGGAATCAAGATTCCCATGAGGTGGCTCATCGTCATCCCAAAAAGCAGTCAAGACTGCAGTCTGATCAGATATGCCCTAGTTCAGATCACTAGTACCTGAACCAGTTTCTGGTTCAACAACTGCTGCTGCAGATGCATCGTCACCAGATTCAATAATGTTACCAGAGAAGGCAGACACAGGGGTTGCCTTGGTAATTCTCGTGCCAACATCAAGAACTACTTCATTGGTCGTAGAGTTTGGAGCTTTAGTTTCCAATGGTGTCACCTCAGAAACATCATCAGCTCGTGCATCAGAAGAGTGTAAGATTTGTGAGGTTTCAGGGGGTGCACGTGCAGACTCAGACTCTACTGTGTGTTGGGCGGACACACTTACATTTTTTTCACCATCCCCTCCTACAGAATTTTTGGGGATGGCTGCTTGCAGGTTTCCCATTTGACCTTCTTCTGGATCTTGTTGGGAAGATCCAGAAGGGCGAGCTTCGGTACTAACATCCTTGGGTTGTGAGGATGATTTCTTATATTTGTGATGTTTTAATAAGCCCTTTGGAGATCCTGAAGGACCTTTTGGGAGGTCCTCAGGTTGGTCAGTGGATGAGGAGGATAGTGGTTGGGTAGAAGAAGCTATTGGGGTTTAAAACAGCTTCAACATTTTACCACCAGATGCACCGATGGGTCCCACATTCTTTTGTGGCCCGCTCAGTGATCTTTCTGAACCAGCCGGTCGTGCTGAGACAGTTTTAGAAATTACCTGAGTCATTGCAGCAGAAAGTGCAGGTTCATCTTTTAAGGTGGACACATTTGTGAAGTCCCTACCGAACACTATCGCTGAAGACTCAAGCTTCTCATTATTGTACGCATCTCCCAGAATGTGCATAAAGCAAATGCTCAGAAACCTGGAAAATGAGATGTGAAGACTTCTTTTGCCCTTCAACTTTGTAATCAACTGAGAGAAAATTATCTCAGCGAAGTCTGCTTCAATCCCATGCCACAAATAGTACCCCATATCAACTTCAGGTAATGAAATCTGGTCTAAGCCACCATGATTTCCACCCAGGCACTCAACTATTTGAGTCCAGAAGTACCTCCAGCAGTTGCCAAAGCCAGATAGAAAAATATGGCCAGAGGTCTTCAAATCGCTATTTGCATCGACCATGTCATCATGACCAGTGGCCTGCAAAACCTCCCTAAAATTGATTCCTTTCAGTCTATGGGCATAGACTGAGGGAGGTTGAAGATAGTTCAGATGAAGAGCTTCTCTGAACCCTTCAAGAGTAATGGTACACCGCTTTGTTCCCTCATTAAGAGTAAAGGCAATGGACTTTTCGTCCTTGCTTATGATTGCAGTGTACCAGAATTCAAGTAAGTATCTATGATACATTACTTGAGGATTAGCAGTCAAGGCATAATAGAGAGAAGACTCTTCATAGAATTTATTAATTCTCCCCATTAATGTTGTCGTATGAATATTTAGAGCGGCAACAAAATTGTTCATATTAAACCTAAGGGTCGAAGGATTGAAACCCTTTGGCCATGTCGGGCTCGGTTTGACTGCTTCTGGTGGATTGTACTCAAACTCAATAAGAGATTCGGGTAGAAAAGATGATGATTTACCATTTCTACAAGTGAAAATTGAAAATTGATAAATGTATTTAGGGTTTTTAAGAATTTGGAAGAGATGAAATGAAGAGAGAGATTGATGATTGGGAGTAAATGAAAAAGGAAGTAAATGAAGGAATGTGATAGAAAAGGGTATTTATTGTGGAAGACAGAAGGTTTTCCAAATAAATAAAGTTAAAATAATTTTGAATTTCAAACCCCGAAACAAGCAAAATATATTTTATTTGAAATCAATTTTGATCGGGTTTGAAATCCGAAAATAATTTTTGGGTTTACGTCCGCATTAAATGCAAAGACGGTTGGTACCCCACATTTTCTAAAAACTTTTCCACTTTTTAATAAAAGGTACTCATTACTTTTCCATTTACGGCGCAACTTGTGTGACACGTCAGCATGACAAATAATATTTTAACCGTTACACAGTAAAAGTAACGTGTACACACAACTGACCAAGTATCAAAAGAACATAGAAAGGACCAAAGGATTTCAGTGATGACTCAACAAAATCTGAGCATGATCAGTTTCAGGAAATCTGAACCATCTCAGTTTTAAAACTCAACTGAAATGAATTGGTAATCTGAGACACTTCAGTCAAAATATTTTTCTGGGAACCAAGTTCCCCTTCAGAAAAAGAGTTTATTTAATTACAATAAAATATTTGACACTTCCCCCTGAAATGATGATCCATGAATCAATTAGTGCTAAGATAGTATCACAAAGGCGTTCGATAGCTAGGCGATCAAAGGTTACATGGATCTCTTTAACGGGTGAACTTCATCAGTGTCACTGAGGCGTTCATAACATGATCATCAGTTTAAGGATTTAACATACCCAACTCACTGACGAGATGTTTAAAGGTTTTGACATCTAAAGGTTTTGTAAAAACATCAGCGAGTTGTTTATCAGTGGGAATAAAATGAAGTTCAATATCACCTTTCATAATGTGATCGCGAATAAAATGATACCTAAGATCAATGTGCTTGGTTTTGGAGTGCATGACAGGATTGTGAGATATGGCAATTGCACTGGTGTTATCACAAAAGATTGGAGTCTTTGTGTAAGTAACACCATAGTCAGTCAGCTGGTTCTTCATCCACAGAATCTGAGCACAGCAACTTGCTGCAGAAATGTATTTAGCTTCAGCTTTGGAGAGTGATACTGCAGTTTAGGGATGTGCACGGGTCGAAACCCGGCCCGAACCGTGATGACCCGCGAGAGCATGAAAAATGGAACCGTGACCCGGCCCGTGAAGGTCCGGGTCGGGTTCGGGCGGGTCACGGGTTTCCTTCACAATTTCGGTTTTTGGCTTCACCCGGCCCGTCCAACCCGTGACCCGCGAATGCACTAAAAACGTGACCCGTGACCCGGCCCGTTAGGGCTTCGGGCGGGTCGGTTCGGGCCGGGTCGGCGCGGGTTTCCGGGTCTTTTGCTCATCCCTACTGCAGTTTGCTTCTTACTGGTCCAACTAACCAATTTGCCACCTAGGAAATGACAACCACATGTGGTACTTTTTCTATCTATCTTACAACCTGCATGATCAGAATCTGAATAGCCCATTAGATCTAGACTTGAGCCTTTGGGATACCAAAGACCAAGTCTGGGGACACCTTTAAGGTATCTGAAAATCCTTTTCACAGCATTTAAGTGTGCTTCTCTGGGATCAGACTGAAATCGTGCACAAAGACATGTTGCAAACATTATGTCTGGTCTACTTGTAGTTAAATACATCAGTGACCCCACCATACCACGATATTTTGTGTGGTCCACTGGTTTTCCATGAGGATCAGAATCCAAAGTTAATGGAGCAGAAATAGGAGTATCTTTTGATGAGACTGAATCAAATTGATATTTCTTTAATAAATCTCTAACATATTTTTCTTGATTTATAAAAATACCATCTTTGGTTTGTTTTACTTGAAGACCCAAGAAATATGTCAGTTCCCCCATCATACTCATTTCATACTCAGAAGACATGAGTTCAGAAAAAAATTTCACACATCTTCTCATTTGTAGAGCCAAACACAATATCATTAACATATTTTGTACGAGTAATAAATTTCCTTTATCATGCAAGATGAACAAAGTACTATCTATTGCACCCCTTTTAAAACCATTTTTCAGAAGATGTTTAGTTAGAGTATCATACCAGGCTCTAGGTGCTTGTCTCAGACCATATAAAGCTTTGTTCAGTCTGTACACCCAGTGAGGTCTTTCTTCATTGATGAACCCTGGTGGTTGATAGACATAAACAACTTCTTCCAGCTCTCCATTCAGAAAATCACTTTTGACATCCATTTGATAGACTTTGAATTCATGATGAGCTGCGAAAGCTAAGAAAATTCTGCTAGCTTCTAGTCTAGCAACTGGTGCAAAAGTTTCATCAAAATCAATCCCTTCTTCTTGTGCATAACCTTTTGCAACAAGTCTTACCTTGTTTCTGATGACGTGACCATCTTCATCCATCTTATTTCTGAAGACCCATCTTGTCCCAATTGGCTCCTTCTTCAGGTTATTAGGACATGGAACAAGTTCCCAAACATTGTTCCTCTTAAACTGGTTAAGCTCATCTTGCATGGCTTCAACCCAACTTGGGTCTTTCATAGCCTCGTCAATCTTCTTCGGTTCAATCAGTGATAAGAAGCTGACGTATAAGCATTGATCGTTTGTGGCTCTTCTGGTCTGAACCCCTCTATTGGAATCTCCAATGATTTGATTGATCGGATGTGCCCTTGTCCACTTAGAGTAATGACCAGGATGAACAATGATATCAGTGCAAGAATTCCTCTGATTTATTTCAGGAGTAGCTTCAGAAAAGACTATTTCAGTCTCTTCATCTTCTTCCTGCAACTCATGACTTGCATCATGAAACTCTTCAGATTGGGGTAAATCAGTGGAAACTGGTATCTGGTTTGAAGCAGCACGTACATCTGATCCAATAGTTAGTTCAGAAGGTAGTTTGAAGTTAACTGAAGGATAAAATGGTATGATGCTTTGAGATTTCTGAATTGGTTCTGAACTAGGCTGAACAGAAACAGGTTCTGGTGACTGATCAGAATGATTGATGGGATTAGATTCACCAAAACTGATTGGACTTTCTGAGGGTGGTACAGGAGTTGGTTTATTGAAGATTGCAGAAGTAGATTCATCAAAGGTAACATGTATTGACTCGTCAACCTTATCAAGTCTCTTGTTGTAGACTCTGAAGGCTTTGCGAATCACTGAATATCCTAAGAAGTAACCTTCATCAGCTTTTGCATCAAATTTTCCAAGCTGACTGGAGTCATTCAGAATGTATATTGGACATCCAATTACATGGAAGTATCCAATATTAGGCTTTCTATTTCTGAGTACTTCATAGGCTGTCTTCTTGTGTCTTTTGACATAGACAGATCTGTTCTGAGTGTAGCAAGCAGTTGCAACAGCTTCAACCCAGAAATTCTTGGGAAGACCAGATTCATTGAGCATACTTCTAGCAGCTTCAATCAGCGTTCGATTCTTTCTTTCTACAACACCATTCTGCTCTGGTGTGTGAGCTGAAGAGAAGTTCTGAGATATGCCAGTTTCAGTGCAGAAGGACTCCAGAGTGGCATTTCTGAATTCTGTGCCATTGTAACTTCTGAGATGACAAACCTTTCGTTTGTGCTTGAGTTCAATTTGTTTGATGAGAACAATTATTTCAGCAGCAGCTTCACTCTTGGTTCTGAGAAAAACAACCCATCAGTATCTTGAAAATTCATCTACCACAACAAGGGTGTATCTATTTCCTGCTCTTGTCTGTACGTTCACAGGACCAAAAAGATCCATGTGAAGCATGTGAAGTGGTTCAGTGATGCTGAAACTTTGCTTTGTCTTGAATGTTGCTCTTTTCTGCTTTCCCATTTCACAACCTGGACATGGCTTGTCTTTATTGAAAGACACTGGGGTATCCCTTCTGCAAGTTGTTTTCTTGACAACTTATTAATATTCTTGAAGTTCAGATGGGATAACCTCTTGTGCCACAACCAGTTTGTGTCTTCATCTGCCTTTGTGTAGAAACATTGTTCACTGGGTGAACTCTCCATATCAATGATATAGATGTTTCCTTTCCTTGGTGCAACCAACACTACCTTCCAATCCATGTTGAATATGGTGTCTTGACAAATATCTAATAAAACCTTGAAGCCATCATCACACAGTTGACTGACATTGATCATGTTATATTTCAAACCATTCACATATGCAACACGTGTGAATTTGACTTGTCCATTATTCAAAACACAATATCCCTCAGTTTGTCCACTTCCATCATTTCCAAACGTTATTGAGGGCCCCTCTTGTACCCTGTATTCCTCCAGCAGGGTTTGATTACCAGTCATGGTTCTGCCAGCAGCGCTGTCAAGATACCATATGTATTTCTTTCGGTCTCCCTGCACATACATCAAAGATTAATTCATTTTGGGAACCCATTTGCTGATGGGTTCACTGGACTTTCCCTTTGGTGTCACAGTTTTCTTTGGTATATGTGGAAATGATGGATCAAAAGGAATATCTGTCATGATTTCAGATGACACAAAAACATTTTGTTTGATGGGATTTTCAACCTTCTTCTTCTCAGATTTTTCTTTGATTTGTTTGGAAAAAGGTTTTGGATTTTGCTTGGGTTGAAGAGGAGTACTTTCAACATTTTTTAAACGTGCATTACAACTCTGCACTTGTCTTGACAACATTTGGAATTGACTCTCTAACCTGAGCAAAATTGATTCTTCTTTAGACACCTGAGCCTTACCTGAATCTGAGGTAGAGGGCTCAATGGGGGAGACAGTTTTCTTCTTCTTTTGGCTTTTCGGCGCCTTGGACGAAGACTGAGGGGCTGGCTTTTTGAATTTAGCCTTCTTTTCTGAAACAATGGTCTGAGCTGTTTCAGATTTGCCCTTAGATTGTTCCTTGGCCACCTCAGTCACAGTTTTCTGGTTACCAACTTCTTTAAAAAATATTTATGGTTTCATTTCTTTTGGAAGTGCATCTAAATCAGTGATGATAGATGCCAAGTGAAGATCACCAGATTCATATGATATTCTTTGGTTAGAAAAAGTAGTTTTTATAGCGGCATCTGGGTTTGGTGATTTCATCCATGATTTGATTATTTTCTGTTCCTTTTCAAGGATGTTTTTCAGTTCTTCCTTTTCCAATTCTAAAGTTGCAACCATAGACTGATAACTTTTAAGGGCCAACTGAACATCTTTCAGTTCTTTCAGCCTGGCCTGACTGGCGTTCAGTTCAGAAGCATTATTTTCAAACATTTTTAAACTTTCTGAACGCACAGTTTCGACATACGAGATGTCAGCCTCTAAAAGAACCAGAAGGTCCAGTTTGTGTTCTTGATCACTTTCATATCCAAATTCACTAACCTTTTTCATGATTATATCCACCCATCGACCAGATTCAACATCAGACTTAACCAAATGACCTTGATCTTCACGAGCCACGAAACACATGTCCCTTATTCTTCATCATCATCAGATGAAACGTCAGAATCTTCCCATTTTTCTGTCTTGGAAATCATACAACCATTTTGGCTTGAGTTGTCTTGAGTGATCGACGTCAAAGTATCAATCAAAAATAAATCTAAATACCTTATACTAGATAGGGTAAGTGGATATCGTTCCCACGAGGAGCGTCTGTGGTTATAGTCAAGTTTTAACAATTTTCGTTTGGTTTTGAAAATAATAAGAAAAACTAATTTTAATTAACTAAATAGCTAGACTTAAATTAATGAAACAAGACAAAATTAAAAATAGAAGTTGTAAACAATAATAAAAAGTGCATCCCTCCCGAATCCCAAAAGTCGCATTAATTTACTTAACAAACTTTACCGATTATTTATTCTAAATTACATAGACATAACTTTATTAAATGACATGAACAGTTTTGGGCACAACCTATGTTAATTAGATGACCTGTCTTAATCCCTAATCTAGGTGGACTCGGCACAAATCATTAACTCACAATAAATTGTCTTACAAAAATTCAAATCAAATAATAGTGAATAAATACTCAATCAGTCGTATGAATTATAATCCAAAAAGAACAATGTTTACGTGACTCAAAGTAAAGTTCATCAAACAAATTAACTAACAATTGTTCATCGGGAGAGATTGCAAAAATCTTAGCCGGACATATTCATATTCAAATCAATACAACTTGATGAAATTTGTTGCATGTTGATGTCGAATATGTTGCTGTTGTTCGTCCGCTTCTGTCCGTCTCCAACTTCTGTCGAATAATATCTCACAAAAATCGCAGCCCTCTTGTTCGATAATTAATGTGCCTCGACGAATAATTCTGCCGAAGTTAATATGTATGCCGAAGGGATATGTGTCGAATTCTTAATGATAGGCTCCTTCAAAACTTAATAAACAAATATATATAGTCTTCTTAATTCTTGATGCCCACGTAAGAATTGTTAGCCGACATAACATAACACAATTGAGATGGGCTTTTTGTCTTGCTTATGAAAGAACGAGAGTGGTGGGCTGGTGAGTGCAAGGGCCAAATAATTAAATACCGGATAAAATTCTTCAAATAACACCATGACCTTCCTGATGTTCCAACGTGCAAAGTGAAGTCAACAAGAAGTGTTATTAGTTATTTTTTTCCTTTCCCATTTGATCTTTTGCTTCATGTCTTGTCTTTACCACGAACCATCAAACGTTGTAACTTCACTCAATCACCATTTTAAGCCATAATCTATTCGTTTTAGCTCAAACCTGAAATGCACAAAACATATATTAAAGTAGGTCTATTCTCATAGAAAATTAATCTATATAATTATTTTTAGACAATTTAATATATATTCAATTATGACTTATCATTGAGCCATGAGAGCTATATGGGCTTTAAGCTTTTTGTACTTAGCCTTATAACTCTCATCAGATTTCTGAAAAATAGAGTGGTTAGGACCAGATTGTGATGAGGAGGGTTGACTAGATCTGCATTCCTTCATGAAATGTCCTTTCTTGCCACACTTAAAGCATTCAAGATTAGACTTGTCAATAGAAGCGCTGGAAGCAAATGGTTTGCCAGATCGATTAGATTTGGCCTTAAAACGATTGAACGTTTTAGCCAGCATGACAACCAGATCATCATTGTCATCCTCTTCACAACCATGAGTAACATCATCAGTAACACCAGTTTTTAACAATTCAGAAACTATCTTCTTCACTGAGTCAGAATGATCGCTCTCAGAAGATAGCAGTGCAGTCCCATGAGGCTCAGAATACTGAACCATGACTGAACTGGTAGAAGCATGATTTTTGGCATCTTGCTCAGCCACAACTCTCTCTTCTTTGTTCTCTTCAGTATATCTGAAGACTCCATATAAGGATGCAAGAGTGTGACTATGCAAGGTTTTTCCTTGTCTTAAAACCAAGATCAAATTTTCCCATTTAGAAGGTAAAATGTCACAGAATTTTTCCAAAAGGATTTCTTTTTCTTTCTTTACACCCAAAGCTTTCAGCTGGTTCACTAAATTTGTGAACCTTATATAGGTTTGAGTTAAAGATTCAGCTGGGAGTGCAAAGAAATCTTCATATTTTTTATTTAAAGCAACCTTTCTTGTGACAATAGTTTCAGAAGTGCCTTCAAACTGTGTCATGAGTTCTTCCCACATTAATTTAGAATTTTCAAGTAAGACAAGAGTGGGCATGAGGGTTTCAGGAACATCATACAAGATCATATTCTGAAGCTTAGTATCAAGATCTACCAGCCTATGATCCTCCTCAGACCAATGATCCTTCTCCTTAGGTGTCATCCTAGGAGTCCCATCGGCATTTCTGACAACAGTTGAAGCATTCATGGAGACAAAGGGTCCATCTTTCAAAATGGTGGTCAAATGTCTTTCAACACCAGCAATATACTTAAGCATGCAAGCCTTCCATGTGATAAAGGTGTCACTGTTCCCATCAAATTTAGGAACATGATTATTTGGAAAGTGCACATGGACGTTGTGCAAAGGTATATTGTTGTTGTTGAGTCCCAATGTTCATTGATAAAAGTCTGTAAATTTGGTGTTGACAAAACTGACTTATAAACACTTAGAAGTCTTTTGGTTCTTGTAATCTGATCTAGGTCAGATTAAGCTGACACAGCTTACGTTCTGTCTCTGACCCAAATCATGCTTCATACTTTGTAATTGTAAAATCTTATGGAAGCAAGTGTTATTCAAGCTGCATCAACAATGTGATAGCATTCAATCCAAGTAGAAGAGGAGGATTGAAGATAGAAGACCAAGCTGTTAGTGGAAGGCAGCTTGGGATTAGCAGTCAGCTTGGAAACACTAAGGCAGATTGATGCTTTGACAAACGGCCCAATCTGTGTCTGACAATCAAGTGAAGATAACAACCTGGATTGAAGATGAAGACAAATGACGTGACTAGGAAGAATCCTAGGATCCAGGTTGGTGGTTGGTTTTACATATGCGTGTCCATACTCTTATTGGATGATGAAGAATGTGCGCCAGTACGTGGGGGACCACAAGTACTATGAATGGCACGATTGATTATTTATTTGTCATCCAATGAAAGAAGAATATGTGGCTTCAACGGATACCAAGAAAAGGAGAGCTTTCGCCTATAAAAGCCTCATTCATTGATTGCATATGTGTGGCATTTCCTGAGAATCATTCTTCACACAAGTTTCTCTGCTCTTATACACAGCTTAGTCTGTACGAGATCAGCTTGGGCTGATTCTCTTGAGCTAGAACTTATTGATTGTAGTTTGTCATTTTAGAGGTTGTTTAGATATCTATAGGCTATCTTTATTCCGCAACAACCTTGTAATTCTTTGTATAGATTATTTCTTAATAAAGGATTACATTGAAAACAACAATCTGTGTTCAAGAATGTTTTTGTTTCTTTATTGCTTTACTGTTTTAATGATTCCTGCTCTTTACTTACTTACTTAATATATATAAACTGAATCTTAAAACGTTTTTGTTAAAAAGTTTGTAAAGCTTGAGGAAAGTTGTATTCACCCCCTCTACAACTGTTCTGTGTACAATATACTTTGGTATATTGATACACCTTGGGACGTATCAATTGGTATCAGAGCAGGGGTTAAGAATTAACTTGACTTGATCATTGCATATTTTCTTTAATAGTAAAGCATTATGTCATCCTATATTGATAATGGTTCTTCAACCAGACCACCCATGTTTGATAAAGATGATTTCAGTGGGTGGAAAGGTCGAATGTCTTTGTTCCTTGAATCCATCGATAACAATATGCCTGACATTCTTACGGATGGTTCTTATGTTCCTACACAAACCATTGTGGTGGAAGCTGTGGAAAGGGAAGGTCAACCAACCATTCCTGCCACAGTCAAATCCATTGTTAAGGACAAGGCAGATTGGGGGGATGAGGATAGGAGGTTGGCAAACTTGGATGTGAAGGCTAGAAATTTCATTGTCCAAGCTATGCCCAAAGACCTTTACCATTCTATTAAAATGTGTTCTACAGCTAAGAAAATGTGGGGTACATTGACTGTCATGTTTGAGGGTTGCTCTACTTCCATGGAATCCACAATTACTACATTGACCAGGAGGTATGAGAGATTTTTCTCTTTGAGAAATGAATCCTTGACTGACACTCATACCCGCTTTAATGCTTTGGTAAATGATTTAGCTGATGTTGGAATTGTTAAGAAAAATGAGGTTTTAA
The DNA here is from genome assembly GCA_034093135.1 of Erigeron breviscapus. Taxonomy (NCBI): domain Eukaryota; kingdom Viridiplantae; phylum Streptophyta; class Magnoliopsida; order Asterales; family Asteraceae; genus Erigeron; species Erigeron breviscapus. The sequence continues at coordinate 95,064,235 of CM067170.1, read as the reverse complement.
AGAGTAAATTTCTTGATTCATTACCACCAAAATGGAACAATTATATTTCATCTGTTAAATTAAGTTCTGTTTATCATGATCTTGATCTCCCTGGACTTTTTGGTTTACTCCATAACCAAGAATGTTCAGAGGCTGAAAAGTTAATTGCTATGGGTGATTCTTATAGTCAGCCTGCTGCTGCACGTGTTGCTTCTATGACTGAACACCCTAGTTCAATTAGTAATGAGATCATTCCTTGTGTTAATGATGATATTCCTGAGATGTCTAATCCTAACTCTGTTTGTGCTGAATCTGAATGTGATGAATCTGATGGTGATGAACTAGCTAATGAAGTAGCTATGTTGGCTGAAAGGATCAGAAGGAGATCCTTTAATAAGTTTAAAGGAAAAGGAAAAGGTGGCCAAGCTGATAAGACCAAGAAGCCATTTGACATGTCCAAAGTCACTTGTTACAAGTGTGGCAAGACTGGGCATATGGCTGGAGATTGCAGATCTACAGAGTCTACTCAAGCTGTGCCAGCCAAAGGTGGAAGAGGTGAAAAATACTCAAAGCTCAAGACTAAGTACAAAGCCTTGAAAGCACAAGTAGCTGAGCTGACTGAGAAGGTGAACAAAAGTGAAAAGAGTCTGGTAGCCAAAGACTGGCTGAAAGTGCCACATCATCTGATGATGAGCTATATAAAGATGCCAAGTGTTTCATGGCTAAAGAAGCTACTCAAAGATTTGCTGAAGATCTGGTGAAAATACAATAGCAATCTGAGTCAGCTCACCAGGCATCTACCAGTCAGACTGCTCCACCTGAGGTAATTTCTTTTTCCAATCTGTCTGATAATGAGAAACTGTCCAGACTTGGTGATGAGGTTCTGCTACAAAAACACTTTAATCAAGAACTCAAAAAGGAAATACATGTTTTGAAACTTGATAACAGCTCTAAAAGTCACACCATTGAAAAACTAGAATATGAAGTTAAAGCTCAAAAACAATTAAACTCCATTTTGGTTAAAGAAGCTAAAACTGCAGAAGAAAAGTTTTTAAAAGTTAAGTAAATTACTGAATCATAGTGTATATGTTCCAAAAGAGTTGCTAAGTGTGTAAATGACCAAATACCTCATCAAATCCAAGCTATTTTTGATGGACATTATGATAGGGCCATAACCATTGCTGAAGTCTGTGCTATGGAGCCTTGTTATCAGCCTCCTTCACCACCCAAAGTCCAAACCAAAGGAATGAAATCTAAACCAATTAAGTTGGTTCAGAAATCTGGTATTGGGTTTAAAGATCCTGAAACCATTGGTCAGACCATTGCTGAAGCTGTGTCTGAAGCTGATAAGGTTGTTGAGTTAAAACCTGAAGAAAGTCTTGACTTATCCAAGCTGACCATTACCAAATCTGAATCAGATTCAAAGACTAAAACAAACAAGGGTAGTTTAAAGAAAAACAAAAGAAAGGTTAGAGATCATAGTGTTCCTAAAGAGAAAATAAAGCTTTTAAAGAGTAAGAAGTCTGGTTCTCATGGAAATGAGTCACAAACAAAATCTGAGTCTGTTTCAAGTAACACCAAGTCTGACTCTGACAAAATGATTTCAAAATATGTTGAGTCCAGAACTGATAAGGTTTCAATGGAAACAAATTTTCTTAAGAATGTGTCTGATCCAAAAATTGTTGATCAAAGAAAATTGAGAGCTGAATGTAAGAAATCTGGAATAGGCAAAGGTTTTGTTCAAAAGGAAACTCCAAATGTTGCTAGAAAGAATTTTGAATCTGGTAAAAGACAGACCAAGCAACAATGGGTGTCAAAATGTGATAAGAGTCTAAGTTCTGTTACCCAATCTGAGTCAGACCAGAAGGTCAGCTCTGGTGAACCCATTTTTGGATGGGTTCCCAAAAAGAACTAATCTCTTATCATAAATGCAGGGCAGTCATGACGATAATACCTGGCACTTGGACAGTGGGTGTTCCAAGCATATGACCGGATGTAAGTCCCTGCTATGTAGCTTTAGGATTCGCGTTGGTCCTAATGTTACTTTTGGAGATGACTCTCAAGGAAAGACTGAAGGATTTGGTATACTTTCAAATGGTCCCCTTACATTCAGAAGGGTCTCATATGTAAATGGTTTAAAGCACAACTTGATCAGTGTGAGTCAGTTGTATAATGCTGGTTATGAAGTGAGATTCAGGTCTGATAAGGGTATTGTTCTTGATTTGGAAGGCAATGTTGTTCTTGTTGCAAATAGGGATGAGTCTTTGTATTCTTTTGACATGAGAAAACCAACTGTCACAAGAGAAGTCTGTTTCATGTCAAAGACTCAAGATGAGCTAAACTGGTTGTGGCATAAAAGGTTGTCTCATATGAACTTTAAAGACATTAACAAGCTGTGTAAGAAAGAGTTGGTGTCTTGTCTTCCAGTGATCAATTATGAGAAGGACAAGCTGTGTGGTGCTTGTGAGAAAGGCAAAACATGCTCAACCATTGACAATTGTTTGGATCTGCTTCATATGGATCTTTTTGGACCAATTAGTACTCCTTCATTCACTGGAATGAGGTACTCCTTGGTCATTGTTGATGAATATTCAAGATACACCTGGGTTTTCTTTCTTAAACAAGGTGGAACCAACTGAGGTTAATGAAGCACTGGCAGATCCTTCTTGGGTAAATGCAATGCAAGATGAGTTAACACAGTTTGAAAGAAACAAGGTTTGGGAACTTGTTCCAAGACCTCATCACAAGACTGTGATTGGAACCAAGTGGGTCTACAGAAACAAAATGGATGAAAGGGAAGTTGTGACCAGAAACAAAGCAAGATTGGTAGCTCTTGGTTACAGACAAGAGGATGGAATTGATTATGATGAGACTTTTGCACCAGTGGCAAGATTAGAGGCAATCAGAATGTTCTTGGCCTTTTCTGCTCACAAAGGTTTCAAAGTCTATCAGATGGATGTGAAGAGTGCATTTCTTAATGGAAAATTGGAAGAAGAAGTCTATGTTGAACAACCTCCAGGTTTTGAAAGTTCAAAGTTTCCTGACCATGTGTTCAAGCTTGACAAGGCTCTCTATGGGTTGAAGCAAGCTCCAAGGGCATGGTATGACACTTTGTCTAAATTCTTATTGGCTAACAACTTCAAAAGAGGTAATGTTGACAAGACTTTGTTTGTGAGAAAGTATAATGGTGATATCCTGCTTGTACAAATTTATGTAGATGATATAATATTTGGGTCTAGCAGTGAAAGACTTTGCAAAAAGTTTTCTGAATTAATGTCTAAAAAGTATGAAATGAGCATGATGGGAGAACTAAACTATTTTCTGGGTTTACAAGTTAAACAGACAAAAAATGGAATTTTTATAAACCAAGGAAAATATGTTAAAGATCTCTTAAACAAATTTGGTTTTAGTGATTGCTCACCTATGAAAACTTCTATGGGAACTGGTGATAAGCTGGGTGAAGATAAAAATGGCAAATCTGTTGACACCACAGCTTATAGGGGTATGATAGGATCATTACTTTACTTGACTGCTAGTAGACCAGATATTATGTTTGCTACATGTCTTTGTGCAAGATATCAAACTAGTCCTAAGGAATCTCATCTTAAGGTTGTAAAAAGAATCTTCAGATACCTTAAAGGTAGTCCCAATCTGGGTCTTTGGTATCCCAAAGACTCAGGATTTGATCTAACTGGCTATTCAGATTCTGACTTTGCAGGCTGTAAGATTGATAGAAAAAGTACTTCATGAGCTTGTCAATTACTTGGCAATAGACTTGTAAGCTGGTCCAGCAAGAAGCAACATTCAGTTTCCATCTCTACTGCAGAAGCTGAGTATGTTGCTGCAGGAAGTTGTTGCTCTCAAATTCTTTGGATGCAATATCAGCTCCAAGACTATGGTGTCACTGCATCAAAAATCCAATCTTTTGTGACAGTACCAGTGCCATAGCAATTTCAAACAATCCTGTGCTTCATTCAAGGACCAAGCACATTGATATAATGTAACACCCGACATTTAAAAATATGGGTTTTCAAAAACTTTCACCTAATGGTGTCAAAATTGCGGAAGAAATCTTTAAACGTTCAAGGAAAGTACCACTTACCACCTCGTCGTTGTTCTTAGCATCATCAACAGTCATCTGCAAAGCTCTCACTTTTGTTGCTGTCGTGGCTGTCCTCTTTCCGTCGTTCTTCATTTGTGGACAATCGGCAATGAGATGACCCGTTTCTTGACACTTGTAACAGCGAGTCTTATCCCTACATTCTGTTGCAAGATGTCCTGACTTCCCACACTTATGACACCTTCTTGTCTTGTCGGAACATTGACCTTCATGAACAGTCTTCCAAAAAGCACACCAAGAACCATTCTTCTTTTTATCTTTGTCACCACTTGAGCTAGAATTCCCACGGAACTTCTTATTATTATTGTTGTTGTTAGATGACCAATTTGACCTTCTTTTGAACCCTGCTTTCTTGTCATCAACTTTCTCCATAACTTTCTCGCTTTTGAAGTCATCATCCAACCTCTTTGACTCCTTAATAGCCGCCGACAAAGTCACATGCTGTCTACATAATCCACGATAACTAGCGGGGAGACCATCACAATAAGCCTCAATTTGGTCCTCCTGCCTTCGAACCAAGTGTCCAACAAACTTCAACGTCTCCATAAATGAATGTGCATATTCAGAAATTGCACCGGGTTTCGCAACCAACGATCTAAACTCCTTTTCAATCAGTCTTAACTCACGAGTTCCCACATACTCCTATAGAAACTTCTCCTTCAATGTTCCCCAAGGCATAACTGCAAGTACCTCAGGAGCCATAGAAACTGTAGCAGCCCTCCACCAATTACGGGCATTCTTCTTCAACATCCTACTTGCACATAAAACCTTTATATTTTCGGGGCAATAGCATGAAGCAAATACTAATTCAATGTCCTCAATCCACTCCATAGCACCCACTGCATTTTGGGTACCATCAAACTCCTTGGCACCACATTTCTGAAAGCTCTCATATTTAAAGTTGCTAATGCGAGGTGCATTCACAACTCTAGGTCGACCACCATTCACCTCATTAACTCCTACTGCTGCAACAACATTCTTAGGAGCATGTTGTGACCTCGCCATTGATGGCTCAGCACTTTGGGAGGGATTAGAGTAATTCTCATCCGAATGCTCACCCCTTCGTTCACTCCCATTCCTTTCAGCATCTCTTTCTGCCCTCATTTGTGCTAACTCTTCTTCATTTCTCATCAAAAGAGCCCGGATAGCTCTCAACTCTTCATGTAATTCTGCTTGATTAGGAACCTGTTCAATCACCGGGTTTGCCCTATCAATTTCCGACCTTGTGGGCTGAGCTCCCGGAAGTGGCCTTCGCGGAGGCCTTTGGTTAACTCCATCTCCAGCCCCATTCCCATTAGGCGGAGCACCACTAGCATTAGTTCCATCTAGCTGACTGTTAGCACGAGTAATTGCCATCTTTCTACAAGGCAATGACGACGGTTAGCAAGAGTTAAAGTGAGACTATATTTATCAAGGCTATACTTCATTTAGCTACATAATCACACATAATATTCAAGCCTTAAATTTCCACTCTCACTCACTCCCCAACCCGTCCTATAGTACTTCATCTCAAAGCTAGGCACACCGGCATAAGCCTAACTTATCCTACATCGGTTTAAGTCCAAAATCCTACGGTCAAAGTCGAATCTTGGTTCACTTAAACCATTTCTCTGATACCAACTTGTAACACCCGACATTTAAAAATATGGGTTTTCAAAAACTTTCACCTAACGGTGTCAAAATTGCGGAAGAAATCTTTAAACGTTCAAAACCGATAAAAACTGTTCGGTTTCTGCATTTATTGGTGTTACATGCAATACCATCAAATAGTTTAAAATGAAAACCCAACGGTTGCCCAACACAAAACAACCGTTCAACAATACTACATAAATTCGACATCAAGTACGAAATGTAAATGAATGTCTAAAGAGACAATCGACTATGGGTAGCTAAGTTCTCCTGCATGCATCTACCCAACTCTCACTCTTCCTGCATCAACTAGTCCTTCAAGCTAAACCTGAGGGAACAACCACATTTAAGAAACAAGTGTTAGCTAACGAATTAGCTAAGTAAGATAACACTATGTTATTAAGACATTCGTCCAATTAAAACAATCTTCATTATTAGACAAGTTTATTTAGGCACAACACACATCACACGTTCACACATAACTGCATATCAACTTCATATCAATTAGGGTGAATCCCCCTAAATGTGCCTATCCTTCATTTTATTCACACATTATCACACATATCTTCGTTAACTGCATATAAGTGTAACATAAGTCACACCCGACTAGATGCTTCACCAAAAGGCGAGTCATACTTCGTCGTTAAGGAATGGCAAGCCAATCCAAGAGTAATCCGCATGTGGAGGTTGGTCAAACCCCTCGTATTTCTCGCCCTGCATTATAATGACCATGTTGCAAGGAGCCACCCAAGCAACAACTACGTTCACGCACTCGTCCGGCTAAGACAAGTACGGGTTAAGCTTAACACTTTCCCTGCATTATATTTACGAGCTCGGTTTCGCACATATGGTTTAGGTAACACACATTCCTAAACCGTCACACACATATAGTCTAGGTAACACACATTCCTAGACATTCATACACTTTATCTTCATTACGTTTGGATCCTTAAACGTGCAAGTGACATGGCAACCTAATAAGTTCTAGTGAGCTTGGTGTACAAGCCATGTAAGCATGCATATATCACACATCAACTTCATTTCTACATTTCATGCATAATGAGATACTTCGTAATACTACATAAACTGCATAACCATACACTACATTAAGCAATACTTCATTTCACTACATTAGGGACTGCATTTCAGGTCTCATGGTCAACTACATAACCCATAATACATCCCGTGTAACCCCATATGCCCACATGCAATATAGAGATACTAAATGGAAGTATTTATGATTTGAAACCAGCTTTTCGTTGAATCCCCAGCGTGTCAAAGTAGTGTATCTTACCTCGGCGTAGTCTACAACAATCAACAACTAGTCACTGTGTAAAGCAACTATACTCGTCTACCTATATTAGTAAACGATCATTAGACAACTACATACTCACGTCAATAAGGCCAACAACTAGACCCACACACTTTAAAGACTCACTTATGATCAGGTCTAATCTACATGTCAAACGACGTTACGGTTCAAAAGTATACATTTTTCTGAAAACAGTTGAGTTGCGCCGCAACATAGAGTTGTGCCGCAACTCACACCTATCGTTGCGCCGCAACTTATCCCTCTGGAAACCAGTTGCGCCGCAACTGGCCCCGATTCTGCACATGTTTGATCGACTTCATCCCAAACCAACACCAAATGATTCCACATCAAATATCAGACCTTTATACATCAAAATCCTTCATTTTATGACCAATCAAATGCAATAAACTTCCCCATCAAACAACATATGATTTTCTTCATAAAAACAAACGTTATTACGACATCGATTGATCCTCCAATGACCTAAACCACTTCTTAATAATCCATACAATTGAAAAGATAATAAATCTACATTGAAAAGATAATAAATCTACTGTAGATCACAAATAGGATGCAAAACTCTTGACAAAACACACTCGAATCACACGTTGGAAGGCTTTTCGGCTTGCAATTTGATGGAGGAATGCTATGGGGTAACTTAGGGCTTGTTTAGAGAATGTAATGGCTGCAAATTATGATCTAGGGACTCCCTCTAATCCCTAATCCCGTTTTTAGTTTTCCTCATATGTCAAAATCAACCCCCAAGCTTCCTAATCCTTCATTACTAGTCAAAAACTACTCTATGAACCATATACAACATATATACTTCTTTAGATGCCACTACATAGGCGTTTAACTACATTATATACACACATATCCTGCATTATACATTTTAGGCTTTCAAACCTCACACACAATCACACTTTAACTACATATATGCATTAAATCTACAATAGACTTAACGACACCCATAATGTTGACTTAACGGCATTAGTCAACTGTTAAATAAAAAGTTTATGATGTTACATATAAGATATCATTTCATCAGGGATCATGTAATGAAAGAAGATGTTGAACTCCACTTCATTCCAACAGATAATCAGCTTGCTGACTTGTTTACAAAGCCATTGGATGAATCAAGGTTCAACTATCTTATAAGTAAGCTAGGTATGCTTAATATGTAAAAGGCAGTGAGTTAAGTAATAACAAATCTGACCCCTTTAAATTTTTCTAAATTTTGAGGGTAAGCTGTGTCAGACCCAGACTACTCTTTCATACTTGGTGTATTTTTCAAGTAAAAGAGGGTAAGCTGAGTCTGACCCAGCTTCGTGGTTATTTTTGTTATTAAATATCTCAGTGCGTTTTATTACTTACATTATTTTATTTAGTTTGCTTATTGATCCTATTGGAGTGTGACACGTGTAGAGGTTACAACCGGTTACTGAAAAAGTACCTCCACTACTTGTTCATCCTCTAATCATAATCTTTCTCTCTCCAACTTTTTCAAACGTGATATTTTGAATTATGTATATAATATCTATTTAACCTAAATCCCAAATCACTTGTTCATATTTTCTTAAATCAATCTCTTTTTCTTAAATCTGAATATTGTTTTATTAATTTTAATTTCTTCTAAAAATTGTTTTAAAATGGCATCATCATCTGTTTCCATTCATTCTAATGATTCTCAATCTAGTTCTTCATCTGAAGCTGAAAGTCTATACCCAGCTCCAATAAGCGCTAATAAGCTTTCACCTTATGTGGTGGGAAGTGATGTAGTAGTGGTCCAGGTTGATCTTGAAACTGGTAAAATCAAGATTGGTAGTCTGGTTCATGCCAATATTCATCCTCCTTCATGGGCAAAAGGATATGATGAGATAGTGGCTTTCTTATGGTATCATCCATTCGGCAAGGTGATGATTGAGAAGCCAGACTGGGTGTTTCAAGATCTCCTTTGTGAATTTTGGGCGAGCTGTCATGTGGGACAGAACAAGAAAGGAGATGCTGCAATCTATGGCACAATCCTCAATGGTAAGAAAAAGGTATATATTTCTTATGAGAGGATTAGGTCTGCATTTGAGCTGTCTTATATGCCTGAAGATGATTATGCAAGTGTTGTGTCTCATACTGAAGCCAAAAATATTTTACAAGAGGTTGGATATACTGGTCCATTGGCTTCAGTGGTTAAAATGAAATATTTAACTGGTATTTGGATTTATTTACTGAGCACAATTTCTAAAACTTTACAAGTAAAGGCAGACAGCTTTGATCAACCTAATGTATTAGAGTTGCAGATTTTTCATGCAATGGTCACTATGACCAGAGTAGATTTTGCTGGCTTAATTTTTAAGGACTTGGTTGAACGTGTTAATAAGAAGAGCCTTACCATACCTTATGGTAGGATTCTTGCTCTTATCATTGAAGCTATACTTGACAGTGATTACAGTCTGGCAACTGGTCAGACTGTGGAATGCAAGTCCATTAACAATAACATTTTCAATAGTCCCAAGGTAACTGTGCAGGGTCTGACCCGAGCAATGCAGATTTACCTTGACTTTTGCAGGCAAAGAGAGAGAGAACAAGAGGCACTTGAGGAAGCTGTACCTACTTCGACGTGATCTGAGTCTGACACTCAATCTGCCAATCAGGGGAACCCAGGTACACATGCTTCTGAACCCTCAAACTCTTCTCAATCTATTCAATCTTCTCCTTCAAAAGAGGATGAAGGGTTGGCCAAATCATCAGCCTCCCTAGCCACACCCTCATCCACTCTTTCAAAATCCGCTTCTAAAAGACCCATTGTTGAGGACTTAGTGCCTCACAGTGCTAAAAAGAAAAGAACGCAAAGGAAATCTGTGTCAGCTTCTGGGGTTGATAATACAACATCCAATCTTGAGATCCCCCAAGGTGCAGTGGAAGCTAAGGAATGTTCCAAAGCTGTCCCTGCCACCCAAGCTGACAAGCCGAAATCGCCACACCCATCTGCACTCTCCCAAAAGAGTGTAGACGAGCTAAAGGGAACAACTACTGCTACGCAACCCTCCAAACAGGGTGAAGGTATTGAAAGAAAGACCTCCTCCCAAGGTCATACTGAGTCTGCACCTAAAACATCATCATCAGCCTCCTAAAAGGTTGATGATATCATTAAAGGGACAAGAGAGGATCTAGCACAGATCCAAAATGAGTCAGAGTCTATGCATTTCAATTCTGAGGATGATAGGCCAAAGGAGAGAAGTATCGAACGCACTGATGACACTGCTTCTCCTCCCTAAGCTGATCAGACTCCTTCTCTATTACACTCTGAGTTTGCACAGACTGTCAATGCCCCTTTTATGTCACAAGGAGGGGTACAGGCCTCTATTCTCCCTAAGGATACTTTGGTGCAACAACACACCTCTGTTGAAGGGCAATCAAATACACAAAACATTACACCTGCAGGGTCTGTGTCTGCATCTGTCCTTGGAAAGAGGGATCCTGTAGGTTACATGACTATCTTTAAGGCAGTTATGTCAGCCCCTTGTGCAGCAAAGGGAACCATTGATGGTCCTCACGATGTCAATGAGAAAATAATCACTATCTCCGGAAGTGATTCTTTATTCGATGATGAGTTGCCCATCCATCCTCAAGGGATGCTCTGATGGAAGATGCCAGTGGAGGAGTTGATCAAAATCAAGATCAACACATTCCCACTGGCCCTCAGCCTGAATCAAACGTTAATCTTTCTCAGGCTGACCAACTCATCATCATTTCTGACAAATCTACTCATGAGACTCACTCTCATGAGCAAATTTACCAAAACTCCTTAAGCCTCCACCCCCTTCTATATGAGCTCAATGACCCTGATTTTAAGGATTGCAGGCTGCTCTTTCCAGAGTCAGTGGCTTTTAAGCCAACTGCAAGTCCTTCCCAAGCTGCCACTATCTTATTTTCAGATGTGGTGGGTCAGCTCACTGAGTTCACATCAACCTATAAGGTTGAGAGCTTACAGCTGACCAAATGCTTGGAAAAGATCCAAAAGGATCAGGAATTGACGGACAAGAAGGTGGATAAGCTGAGTCAAGGTCAGACTGCATTGGAAGAAAATGTCAAGAAGGCAGTTGATTTGATGCAGAAGAACCAGTCTAAGCTGACAGAGTCTCTTGATAGTCTTACAAAGGCAATCAATGAAGAGAAGGAAAGAAAAAAGAGTACTCTGAGTCAGATTGAGACTACAGCAACCAAGTTTACAAGGGAAGTCACCCTAGAACTTCGATCTGCAAACAAGTCACAAGCAGATTTCAAGAAAGATCTGATTGAAGTCTCTAAGGGTGTCAAATCTAAAATTGGACTCCTCCATGAAGATTATGTTGAGCTAAGGAGAGCCTGCTGTCTCACTAATATCAAGATTGACTTGATAAACCAGGATCTCAAAGGCCTCTTTGCCACTCCAGTAAGCTCTTTCCCTGCTGATGATGACAAAAAGGGGGAGAATAATGCTACTAAGAAGAAGAGTGCTATGAGTGATGCTGAAATTGAGCTAGAAAGAGAAAGACAACAAGCTCAGGTTGACAAGGAAATTGCAGAATATTTTGATAAACTGAAAGAAAGACAGAATAAGGCCAGAGCTGAGGAGGCAGCCAATGATAGAAGAATGGTTGTGCATGGTTCTAAGGTGGAAGGTGAGAAGGAAACTGTAGAGGAGATAAAAATACCAGAATCTGAGTCTGGTGGTGAAAATGTTGGAAATATGAATGAAGAGGCTGAAAAGAAGAGTGATACAACTAAGGGGGAGACTGTTGATGTTGAAATGAGAGATATAAGTAAGGATGTTGGAGTTGAAAAAGTTAAGAAAGTTGAAAAGAAAAAGAAGTCCTCCCAAGTTGTCCCTGTACAAGCTGTGCCATCGCAAGCTGACCCAGCTCCCAAAGTACAAGCTGTTGAATCTTCTTCAAGTGAAGACACGGCCACTCTGTCCCAGTTCATGCTCAAGAAAAGGCCAACAGAAGTTGGGTCAAGTGGTGTGAAGATCTTAACTGACAAGGAAAAGGATTGGGAGCTTGCAATTGAAAAAGCTCCACTGCTTGGGGTAACAGTTAAGGCAGCTTACAAGATTGTAAGGGAAGACAGATTGCAGAGAGAGAGGATGGCTGCTGTTGAATCTGATCCAGAAGTTGCCAAGGTTCTTCAAGAAACATTGAACAAAGAAGATGAAGAAGACCTTGCAACTATTGGATCCAAAAAGAAAAATATTGGAAAAGAAAAAGGCAAGAAGAAGGTGGTTCACACTAAACCATCACAGAAGGTGAAAGATGTGAAGAAAAGTGTTGAAGCCCATGATTGGTGGGAGGCTCTGGAGAAAAGAAAGGTGACTGAGAATATTAATTATAGAAGGCATCCAGAGCCAATCACCCAGGTTCAACTCAAAAGAAAAAGAGGAAAGAACATTCCCAGCATCAGGTTTACAAGAAAAGGATATGAAACAAGCTGGGAAACCCATGATCTTGACAATCTGTTTGAATTAGGATACACTGAGTGGGTGGAGTTGCATAATATCATAACTGGTATGACTGGAATCCATAAAGAGGCAGTGTTGGAAGCCATTGAAAAGAAATTGGATGTAATTGTGAAATTCAAGATTGATATCACTGGCCTTCCAAGACCAAAAGCATATGATATGGATGATGAAGATGAGTCAGCTGAGCCACTCAAGAAGAAAAGGAGAAGGTTTGAAAGAATTAATGCTCCTGGAGGTGATCATGCGGTTTTTCTCTAAAACTTGACCCCTTCAGAGTTGCTTGCACAATTATCTTCTGATGCTGTTGACAAGATTCTGAATAATCTTAATCTGTCTCTACCTGCTGGTGTTGAAAATGCAAGATGTGGGATGTTCAACACTGAACCTGAACATGGGATGTATTTTGTGGATGCAAGAGGGAAATTGGTTTTCCAAAGGACTGCTGAACTACAACAGGTACCAGCTATGCACCTTTTTACCTTATACAGATTCTGCAGAAATTTTTGTGAAGAAGGTAATGGGTATGAGCAGTTCCTTATTGATGAGGGTTTAGATAGGCAGTTAGATGTGAAAATTGCCCCATCATTTGAAGTTAAGCAATAAGCTATAGAAATGCTTGGAGAATAGTTATATATCATGTAATATCTTTGTTTGGTTCTCTATATATGCAAAAGCAGTTGTACAAATTTAGTTGCCTTGTTAGAACTTCATTTCAGTTCAAAAGAACCCAAAAGATTCAAAGGGTCACAATCTGTTAGTCTTATTTTACTTTGATTCTTTGTAAGCTGATAGTTAGAAGTGTTGTTGGGTTTTGTCATCATCAAATAGGGGGAGATTGTTGAGTCCCAATGTTCATTGATAAATGTCTGTAAATTTGGTGATGACAAATTTGACTTATAAACACTTAGAAGTCTTTTGGTTCTTGTAATCTGATCTGGGTCAGACTAAGCTGGCACAGCTTACGTTCTGTCTCTGACCCAGATCATGCTTCATACTTTGTAATTGTAAAATCTTATGGAAGCAAGTGTTATTCAAGCTGCATCAACAATGTGATAGCATTCAATCCAAGTCGAAGAGGAGGATTGAAGATAGAAGACCAAGCTGTTAGTGGAAGGCAGCTTGGGATTAACAGTCAGCTTGGAAACACTTATGCAGATTGGTGCTTTGACAAACGGCCCAATCTGTGTCTGACAATCAAGTGAAGATAACAACCTGGATTGAAGATAAAGACAAATGACGTGACTAGGAAGAATCCTAGGATCCAGGTTGGTTGTAGGTTTTACATATGCGTGTCCATACTCTTATTGGATGATGAAGAATGTGCGCCAGTACGTGGGGGACCATAAGTACTATGAAAGGCACGATTGATTATTCCTTTGTCATCCACTGAAAGAAGAATACGTGGCTTCAACGGATACTAAGAGAATGAGAGCTTTCGCCTATAAAAGCCTCATTCATTGATTGCATATGTGTGGCATTTCCTGAGAATCATTCTTCACACAAGTTTCTCTGCTCTTATACACAGCTTAGTCTGTACGAGATCAGCTTGGGCTGATTCTCTTGAGCTAGAACTTATTGATTGTAGTTTGTCATTTCAGAGGTTGTTTAGATATCTATAGGCTATCTTTATTCCGCAACAACCTAGTAATTCTTTGTATAGATTATTTCTTAATAAAGGATTACATTGAAAACAACAATCTGTGTTCAAGAATGTTTTTGTTTCTTTATTGCTTTACTGTTTTAATGATTCCTGCTCTTTACTTACTTACTTAATATATATAAACTGAATCTTAAAACGTTTTTGTTAAAAAGTTTGTAAAGCTTGAGGAAAGTTGTATTCACCCCCCTCTACAACTGTTCTGTGTAATTCTTTGTATAGATTATTTCTTAATAAAGGATTACATTGAAAACAACAATCTGTGTTCAAGAATGTTTTTGTTTCTTTATTGCTTTACTGTTTTAATGATTCCTGCTCTTTACTTACTTACTTAATATATATAAACTGAATCTTAAAACGTTTTTGTTAAAAAGTTTGTAAAGCTTGAGGAAAGTTGTATTCACCCCCTCTACAACTGTTCTGTGTAATTCTTTGTATAGATTATTTCTTAATAAAGGATTACATTGAAAACAACAATCTGTGTTCAAGAATGTTTTTGTTTCTTTATTGCTTTACTGTTTTAATGATTCCTGCTCTTTACTTACTTACTTAATATATATAAACTGAATCTTAAAACGTTTTTGTTAAAAAGTTTGTAAAGCTTGAGGAAAGTTGTATTCACCCCCCTCTACAACTGTTCTGTGTAATTCTTTGTATAGATTATTTCTTAATAAAGGATTACATTGAAAACAACAATCTGTGTTCAAGAATGTTTTTGTTTCTTTATTGCTTTACTGTTTTAATGATTCCTGCTCTTTACTTACTTACTTAATATATATAAACTGAATCTTAAAACGTTTTTGTTAAAAAGTTTGTAAAGCTTGAGGAAAGTTGTATTCACCCCCCTCTACAACTGTTCTGTGTACAATATTCTTTGTATAGATTATTTCTTAATAAAGGATTACATTGAAAACAACAATCTGTGTTCAAGAATGTTTTTGTTTCTTTATTGCTTTACTGTTTTAATGATTCCTGCTCTTTACTTACTTACTTAATATATATAAACTGAATCTTAAAACGTTTTTGTTAAAAAGTTTGTAAAGCTTGAGGAAAGTTGTATTCACCCCCCTCTACAACTGTTCTGTGTACAATATTCTTTGTATAGATTATTTCTTAATAAAGGATTACATTGAAAACAACAATCTGTGTTCAAGAATGTTTTTGTTTCTTTATTGCTTTACTGTTTTAATGATTCCTGCTCTTTACTTACTTACTTAATATATATAAACTGAATCTTAAAACGTTTTTGTTAAAAAGTTTGTAAAGCTTGAGGAAAGTTGTATTCACCCCCCCTCTACAACTGTTCTGTGTACAAATTCTTTGTATAGATTATTTCTTAATAAAGGATTACATTGAAAACAACAATCTGTGTTCAAGAATGTTTTTGTTTCTTTATTGCTTTACTGTTTTAATGATTCCTGCTCTTTACTTACTTACTTAATATATATAAACTGAATCTTAAAACGTTTTTGTTAAAAAGTTTGTAAAGCTTGAGGAAAGTTGTATTCACCCCCCTCTACAACTGTTCTGTGTACAATATTCTTTGGTATATTGATACACCTTGGGACGTATCAGTTGTTGATAACAGGGGGTGGGTTATTAGTATTAACATTAGTGTTAGGTCCTTCATTGTTTTCAGGGTTAGCCATCTTAACAGATCAAGGTTATAGAATTTAAGTAATTCAACCTATCCGCTCTGATACCAAATGTAAGTCCCAAATAGTTGGGTTACCCGACTGGCAAGCAAATCTATTCTGGAATAAGACCAGTTCAGATTGATGATCCAGATATGGATTAAACAATAAAGTAAATAACTGAAAGTAAGTACATGAAACTATATAAATACAATATATATCAAGTATGTAGCATTGAGACACGATGTACTTTTCAATGTATTTTATTAAGTATGTTAAACAAAATACAAAGGTTGTTGCGGAACAAAGATAAACACAAAGTGTAGTATCTAAACAACCTTGAAATACAAGTGATCTAATAACTTGGAAATACTCGTAAGGATTACTTAGAGTATATCTCACAAGTTTCAATGCTAAAGTTTCAAGCACTTTGCAAGTTGTGAGAAGCCTTGTATTTATAGGCAAAGTCTATGCTGATGTGGACCAGGCCGTACAAATATGGTTGGGAGCATTTAAGGAATTAAAGTTAATTCCTTAACATGCGTATTTCAAGAATATGTGTGAAAGTCACTTGATGTGACTTTACACACTTTATTCCCAACCTTTTACTGTTAGGTCGGAAATCGACCAAGTATAATTTGTTCAGAAATAGCTTGAAGTTTAGTGAAGACATTTGTACAGAATTCTGAGGTGTCTCAGAATTCCTTCACTGAAGCTTCACTTCAGTTCAGATCGAGACAAATCTGAAGCATTCATTCTGAAGTCAAAGACTGAAGTATGAAGAAGAGAATCATCTCAGAAGGGAGCAAAGAGTGATTCTACCAGATCAAGACTGAAGCATCTCAGTGTAAAGTATTTACAACACTTTACACTGATTACGAGGAAGACTTTTACTTTACACCTTTATTCGGTTAATAGATTTATCTATTAACAAAAGGTACAAAGTATAGGCTTGGAACCTAGTACTATAAGTCACATCAAGTGACTTATATACTCTTCCAAGTGCAGCATGTAAGGAATTATGGTTTAATTCCTTAAATGCTCACAACCACATTTGTACGATCTTGTCCACATCATCATGGACTTGGTCTATAAATACAAAGTCTTCTCACAACTTGCAAAGTGCTTAGAAACTTTAGCATTGCAACTTGTGAGATATACTCTAAGAAAACTTACGAGTATTTCCAAGTTTATTAGATCACTTGTATTTCGGGATTGTTTAGATACTTACACTTGGGTGTTTATCTTTGTTCCGCAACAATCCTTGTATTTGTTTATACATCAATAAATCAAATACATTGAAAAGAAAACAACGTGTCTCAATGCTACATACTTGATTATATTTATATATATCTTTATATAGTTTCTGCCACTTGTTCTTACATTTTATATCTAGTCAATTGTTTCTTGTTATCCATATCTGGATCGTAAACTGAACTTGTCCATCAAGATCAGTTGTACTTGCCAGTCGGGTTTAATTAACCATCTATATTTGGGACTCACATTTACACAACCTTGTACTTTACCTAGAGACAATGTTATTATCCGGGTAAAGGTTGGTAAAGTCAAAAGGCTTCCTCGTAATCAGTGTAAAGTGTTGTAAGTACTTTACACTGAGATGCTTCAATCTTCGATCAGGTAGAATCTTCTCTTTGCTCTGCTTCTGAGATGATTCTCTTTCTTCAGTCTTCAGTCTTCAGTCATTGACTTCAAATTGAATGCTTTCAGTTTGAGGCTGATCTGAACTGAAGTGAAGCTCAGTGAAGATTCTGAAACTGAAGTGTTTCAGAATTCTGCACTAGTATTCTTCACTAGTCTTCAAACTATTTCCTGGACAAATCATATTTGGTCGATTTCGACCTAACAGTTACCATCACTGTCCACCTTAAAACAGTTATCCATTATAGGTTCCATCTCATGAATATTATGTTCTAGGTCATGTGTGAGATAAGAATAAATGTATATGTGGATGTTCTAGTTTGTCACACCATCCCTTATTCTGATCACGAACCCTTTTCTCTTTTAATTTACTCACACTCAGCAAGTTTGAGGTTGGTTCTACACTAGTGGTAGGTGAATTCTAGATGATGGAAGAAATGTAAACCTTTAAGATCTGTTGGTGAAACTTAAAGGTGAAAGAGGTGTTGGTTAAATGGGTCATCGAAGGTGGTCTTATAACCAGTGTCTTTTTACATATACTCATCTTTCTACTCACTATTTTTTCATTAAGGTACGTACTGGTAGCCACCTATCTATTTTTCATTTTATAAACTAATTCTGAGTCTCCCTTTCTTACACTTGTACACATCTGGTCTATAGTTGTTTTTCTACAATAAATTAATACAATTAATAACGGTTTTCTCGCTGACTTTTGTAAACAATTTGATTTTTATTATTGGATACTGATGACTGAAAATGGGGAAAATTAGTGTAATATAGTTGTGAATTGGATTCGGGGGGAAAAGTATTTTAATTGTTTAATTAGTGGAAGATTACACTTCATTTAATGACAAAATGAGCCCTGAACTTCAGTAGACTTAACAAGATTCTCCCCAATGACCTCATTGGTTGCCTTTAAAGTCAATGGAATCATCTGGAACCTAAAAAATGATGAGATCACATTTTCTATGTGATCTCGTTCGACACAAAACCCCTATTCCACATGTTGCAAATAATAGCCCTCATGTTTGTGAAGTCCCTTTCTCCCCCTATTTCCTTTACAAACTCGTTGCACGATCGAACACTCTAGATATCTCCATACCTAAGCGTATCTAAACTTTCTAATTTCTTACCGGAATTGCATAAGTTGCTATATAATATACCTAAAATAGACTCATCAAGCTTAAAACCCAGATTAATTATTTTTGAAGTCTGCACATGGCCAAATTGATATGTTTCTCATCTTGTAAACATTTAATATAGATAGCAAAAGTGGAACCGTCTCGCTTTATGCCTTTATTTGGCCTCGTATTTTCGAAGAACATTGAATATGCTAGTTGTACATGCTATGCTAGTTGTACATGCTATTTGAATCAAAAGGATGTTGCACGTGCTTCAATGTTCTTCGAAAATACGAGGCCAAATAAAGGCATAAAGCCAACTGATTTCACTTTTCTATTTATATTAAATGTTTACATGATGATAAACATTTCGACTTGGCCATGTGCAAACTATTGGAGATGATTAATCGAGACCCGATGAGTTTATTTTAGGTGTATACTATAACTATTTATGCAAATCTGGTAAGAAATTTGAAAGTTTTGAGATGCTTAGGTATAGAGATATCCACAGTGTTTGATTGCACAACGGGTTTGTAACAAAATGGGGGTAGAATGGGATTTCACAAACATGAGGGTTGTAAGTTGCCACATGTGTAATACGGGTTTTGTGCCGAACGAGATCACATATTCATATGTGATTTCGTCATTTTTTAGGTTCAGAATGATTTTGTTGGCTTTAAAGGTAATCAAGAAAGTCATTGGGGAGAATCTTGTTGGGTTTTTGAAGTCCTTGTGGCTTGGCCCCTTTAGGGTAGATTTTATTATTTGTTTGGGGGCCTATTCATTTTCCTTGGTTAACAAGGATTAATCCAAGCCGTTCTCTTATATATATGCCCTCATATGTAATTGTAATCTTAATCGTTCTCAGCTTAAAATAACCTATAATATTAGGCCATTTGTCTCCGTCTTTTAACATTATTTTGTTTATTTCTTTTTTATATATTTAATCTTGACAATATATAATAGATAAGAAAAAAAAATTTAAAAATCCGGCTTTTACTAACTAATATAAAAATTTTCTAGTTAAGGTAAATAAATATTTACATTGTTTTAGCTTTCACGTGAATAAATAATTTCATTAAATACTTAATTTAAACAAAAATAGAACATTTTTCATTTAATAAATAATCTCACTTTTACATGATGATATTTTAAAGAGAAAATTACATTTTTGGTCCTTCAAGTTGGCAAGATTTTCAGTTATTGCATTTAAGTGAATTAATTACAGAAAAAACCTTGAAGTTGGTCAATTTTTTCACTTTTCACTCCGCGACTAACAACCGTCTATTAGGTCCGTTAAGTGAGGAGCAAATTCGTCATTTCACCATGATCCCTTCTTCTTCTTCTTTCACACTCAAACACATACCCAGATTTTCTAAGTAATCACTTCGGTAAATGACTTTTTAGCTTGAAAATTTTTCTAAGTAATCACTTCGGAAAAACTGGATTTGGTGATTTACCGAACTCGAGTTTGGTAATGAATTTTTACAGACAACACGGTGGCCGGAAAAGTTAAACAATATGCCGAAAAAGTTAAATTCGCAATATCTTTTTCTTTTCTTCGATTCAGAACACGAAACCGGTACGAAAAAGGTCAAAATAGAAGTTCGAACAAACCCTAACCAACATATTTCTGATTTAACGATCGCCAGAAATTTCAGAAACTCGTCGGAAAACTAAAAATGGCGATTACTCGCACGTTTTTTCGAATCAGGACCCAAACAAGTTGCAATCATCTCATAATTCAATCGCTTATAAATCGTAGCCAAAAGAAATCTGAATTACAGTTCGCCGGAAAAACTTGACTTCTCCGAAAAAGTGTAACCGTCAACAAAAATCAACCGATCGAAAAATTGAAACCCTCATGATCAGAATTCGACCGTGATTAAAACTTGATGAATGTCAAATTGATTTAACGAAAAACGACGACGAGATCTATGAAAGAAGTTACAAAAAACTTGATAAATCTGGGTTTGTGTTTGAGTGTGGAAGAAGAAGAAGAAGGGATCATGGTGAAATGACGAATATGCCCCTCAATTAACGGACTTAATAGATGGTTGTTAGTCGCGAAGTGAAAAGTAAAAAAATTGACCAACTTCAGGGTTTTTTGTAATTAATTCACTTAAGGGCAATAACTGAAAATCCTGCCAACTTGATGGAACAAAAAAGTAATTTTCTCTATTTTAAATTAAAATATTAAATTTTATGAAAGTAATGATATATCAACCTAAAAATCAACCTAAAGCCTTTATCACATGACAAGTGTAATCCACCCATTATCTCTCTCAATCTTTCATTTATTAGCCAAATGTCATCATCATATTATTAAGTTGATTATTAGATTTTTTTTATTAGATTAATTTATTATTTTCCATTTTCTATAGTTATATTTTTTGATTTTTTAGCCTTAATTTAACTTGAGATAAAAAACCTTGCTACTTTAAATTTTCATCAATGAACTTAAAAATCCTCAAAATTCATAAACATCAAAAGTAACTTGTATTTACAATAAACACTAATACATTTTTTAAATTTAAAAGTAAAACATTTATACATTCTTTAAATTTAAAAAATTCAAAGACAATACTCTTGTCTTTAAATATTATTATTATAATAAAGATTAAAAAAAATAACAAAAAATTGTTCACTCATTATAACTTTCTAATGTATCTATATACTATACTACATTATAAGACATTTGGTTTTCTTCATTGTTTTTATTAAACTGTTGATAACCCCAAAATGTCTTTTACTTTTATTCACTATTTTAAACATTTTCACTTTAAATATCTATAATATCAACTTGAAATACCTATAATAACCTTAATGAGTTAATTTACTACGTCTACCCTAAACTCCTAAAATAACTACGATACCATTTCTACATCAATAACCTACAAATACTCGTTGCCGCCACCATTACCAATCACCGTCGCCGCCACTGTCGCTACCTACGCTTGCCACTATCACCACCATCGTCGCCATTACACCATCGCACCGCGCAAAAATATGACTATTACTTCTATATATTCAAACGAAGGCGAACTGTTCATAGAGCACGTTAGTTCATTTTTAGAAACTTTTTTTTTCTACTCATTTTATCTAATACTATATTATAAAAAAAAAAAATTTGTTGAAAGTTACATGGGGGAATTGTTTAAAATGTCCTTAATGATTAAATTACACTATCATTCCTTTATCTTTTAAAATATCTCCATTAACCCTTTACATCAATTATCTACACCACTCGACGCCACCTCTAACACCAACAGTTGTCCACACCACCACACTGTCGTCGCCATGACCACCACCGCATTACGCGAGTATCATGCTAGTCAAATCATAAAAGAAAACAACAAACTAAAAGCTACAGCCTGCAAGCAACAAAGCTGTTAATATAGAGGCTAACCTGAACCAATATTATATTTATGCTATTTTTAGTTGTATTAGTATTGTTGTCTTAGTATCTTAAGTTGTGTATATTTGCTGGAGTGAGATTTTTGACATGTTTTGATCCTCAAGTATTGTAACACTCTTATTTGTTTGAGTAGAACACATTTTTAGCCTAAAAAAAAGCCCTTCAAAA
Organism: Erigeron breviscapus; assembly: GCA_034093135.1. Classification (NCBI taxonomy): domain Eukaryota; kingdom Viridiplantae; phylum Streptophyta; class Magnoliopsida; order Asterales; family Asteraceae; genus Erigeron; species Erigeron breviscapus. The sequence continues at coordinate 95,042,044 of CM067170.1, read as the reverse complement.
TTCAAAGTCAAAGATATATATGCACAAAATAGAACCCATTAAAGTAATTGAGAAAGTGTCTAAGCATTATGAACTGTTTTATGCATCTCACCTGTTCAAACTTGATGGTAACGACTTGACTTTAAAAAGATGTAATAAAGGTGTTTACAAAAATATATTTGGATCATGAGTTCATGACATATTTTTGTAGCTAAGGTTAACCACTTTCTTTGTGTTGCCTTCTCAAGAAAAAACTTTGCCTTTATCGATTTCACAAATATGAAATTGTACTCCGTATTTGTTAACATGTCAAGGGGGCCTGACCAAGTTGTCATCGAAAACAATGGTTTGATTTAAGTTTGTTCTGTTATTTTATTGTCATTTTGATTTCTTTTTAAAATTTTCTCAAAAAAGAGTGACCTGGTTGGCTCAATTGCGAGAAGTGTTTTTTGATAAATAATGGTGGCAATAAGAGTCGAAGTTGTTATATTTTTGACGTTGTTAACAAATATTAGGGGTACAATATCAATATCTTTACAAGTTGAAACCCAAATTATTGAAAATAGCCAAAAACAAATAGACCCAAACTAACTATTGGTACTCTTTTCATATCATATCATATCATATGTTAGACAAAATCTGACATGCACTATTTCTTAAAAGACACCATATACATATACTACTATTAATAAGAATGAAAGGATGAATAGTAACTCGCCACTAAGAATGAAAGGATGAATAGTAACTCGCCACGTTATATACTACTATTAATAAGAATGAAAGGATGAATAGTAACTCGCCACTAAGAATGAAAGGATGAATAGTAACTCGCCTATATACTACTATTAATAAGAATGAAAGGATGAATAGTAACTCGCCACTAAGAATGAAAGGATGAATAGTAACTCGCCACTAATAATGAAAGGATGAATAGTAACTCGCCACTAAGAATGAAAGGATGAATAGTAACTCGCCTATATACTACTATTAATAATAATGAAAGGATGAATAGTAACTCGCCACTAAGAATGAAAGGATGAATAGTAACTCGCCTATATACTACTATTAATAAGAATGAAAGGATGAATAGTAACTCGCCACTAAGAATGAAAGGATGAATAGTAACTCGCCACTAAGAATGAAAGGATGAATAGTAACTCGCCTATATACTACTATTAATAAGAATGAAAGGATGAATAGTAACTCGCCACTAAGAATGAAAGGATGAATAGTAACTCGCCACTAGAATAAGGATAATATAACTACTAAGAATGAAAGGATGAATAGTAACTCGCCACTAAGAATGAAAGGATGAATAGTAACTCGCCTATATACTACTATTAATAGAATGAAAGGATGAATAGTAACTCGCCTATATACTACTATTAATAAGAATGAAAGGATGAATAGTAACTCGCCACTAAGAATGAAAGGATGAATAGTAACTCGCCTATATACTACTATTAATAATAATGAAAGGATGAATAGTAACTCGCCACTAAGAATGAAAGGATGAATAGTAACTCGCCACTAAGAATGAAAGGATGAATAGTAACTCGCCACTAAGAATGAAAGGATGAATAGTAACTCGCCACTAAGAATGAAAGGATGAATAGTAACTCGCCACTAAGAATGAAAGGATGAATAGTAACTCGCCACTAAGAATGAAAGGATGAATAGTAACTCGCCACTAATAATGAAAGGATGAATAGTAACTCGCCACTAAGAATGAAAGGATGAATAGTAACTCGCCTATATACTACTATTAATAAGAATGAAAGGATGAATAGTAACTCGCCACTAAGAATGAAAGGATGAATAGTAACTCGCCACTAAGAATGAAAGGATGAATAGTAACTCGCCTATATACTACTATTAATAAGAATGAAAGGATGAATAGTAACTCGCCACTAAGAATGAAAGGATGAATAGTAACTCGCCACTAAGAATGAAAGGATGAATAGTAACTCGCCACTAATAATGAAAGGATGAATAGTAACTCGCCACTAAGAATGAAAGGATGAATAGTAACTCGCCTATATACTACTATTAATAAGAATGAAAGGATGAATAGTAACTCGCCACTAAGAATGAAAGGATGAATAGTAACTCGCCACTAAGAATGAAAGGATGAATAGTAACTCGCCTATATACTACTATTAATAAGAATGAAAGGATGAATAGTAACTCGCCACTAAGAATGAAAGGATGAATAGTAACTCGCCACTTAAGAATGAAAGGATGAATAGTAACTCGCTAATAATGAAAGGATGAATAGTAACTCGCCACTAAGAATGAAAGGATGAATAGTAACTCGCCTATATACTACTATTAATAAGAATGAAAGGATAAATAGTAACTCGCCACTAAGAATGAAAGGATGAATAGTAACTCGCCACTTATATACTACTATTAATAAGAATGAAAGGATGAATAGTAACTCGCCACTAAGAATGAAAGGATGAATAGTAACTCGCCACTAAGAATGAAAGGATGAATAGTAACTCGCCTATATACTACTATTAATAATAATGAAAGGATGAATAGTAACTCGCCACTAAGAATGAAAGGATGAATAGTAACTCGCCTATATACTACTATTAATAAGAATGAAAGGATGAATAGTAACTCGCCACTAAGAATGAAAGGATGAATAGTAACTCGCCTACAATATACTACTATTAATAATAATGGAAGGATGAATAGTAACTCCACTAAAATAAAGTAGTATATAGGCGAGTTACTATTCATCCTTTCATTCTTAGTGGCGAGTTACTATTCATCCTTTCATTCTTATTATTAATAGTATATATATATAATAATAATATATAATATATAATATAATATATAATATATAATATATAACTAGTTTTAAAAGTATTTTATATAATACTAGTTAATTAACGGGTTCAACCTGCATGTTAATTAAAATTTTAAAATTATAAAATATATTAAAAACATTTATGTAATGTTTGTTCTTAAAACATTATAACTTGATATAAATCTAATAATTCAACTAACACAATAGTTATATAGTTAATAAATCAACTAAATAAAAAAAGACATTTTATTTGTAATATTATATAAGAGTTAGTTAATAAATAAAAAAAGACATTTTATTTGTAATATTATATAAGAGAGAATTTTTATTCTTTAAATAAATGATTAATATTTTTATTAAACATGTAAAGGGCTATTTCTATTTTATTTATATATGACATCATAATTAAATAAAAAAGAGATTTGCCACATCAAAAACTTTCTAAAAATATTTATAAGAAACAATCTTGTTTTATTATTATATATCTATCTATACTATATTATAAAGCAGATTTCCTCTAGATTTTCAACATTGAACTTAAATTTTCAATATTGATTTTAAGTTTCAACATTTACTTCCCAAAATGTCCCTCTTATCTATTCTATATTTACCTAAAATAACTATAATACTCTTTCTCTCTCCTCCATAAATCATTTTATTCTTCTAATTCATTCAAAATCTTTTATCTCAAAAACCGTACATCGATAAATTATAAAAATTTATATGTAATGTTTGTTCTTAAAACATTATAACTTGATATAAATCTAATAATTCAACTAACACAATAATTATATAGTTAATAAATCAACTAAATAAAAAAAGACATTTTATTTGTAATATTATATAAGAGAGAATTTTTATTCTTTAATATATAATATAATATATAATATATAATATATAATATAATATATAATATATAATATATAATTACAATATATAATATATAATATATAATATAATATATAATATAATATATAATATATAATATAATATATAATATATAATATATAATATAAATTAATATAATATATAATATATAATATAATATATAATATATAATATATAATATAATATATAATATAATATAATTATAATATAATATATAATATAATATATAATATAATATATACATATAATATATAATATAATATATACATATAAATATACATATAATATATAATATAATATATAATATTTGTAAATGTACATATAAGTATGTTACATATAATATAACTTCGCAAATATACATATAATATATAATATAATATATAATATAATATTACATATAATATATAATATATAATATAATATATAATATATAATATATAATATAATATATAATATATAATATATAATATATAATATATAATATAATATATAATATATAATATATAATATAATATTAATATAAATATAATTATAATATAATTATACATATAAGTATTAATATAATATATAATATATAATATATAATATAATATATAATATATAATATATAATATACAATATATAAGATAATATATAATATAATATATAATAATAATAATAAAAAGACATTTTATTTGTAATATTATATAAGAGAGAATTTTTATTCTTTAAATAAATGATTAATATTTTTATTAAACATGTAAAGGGCTATTTCTATTTTATTTATATATGACATCATAATTAAATAAAAAAGAGATTTGCCACATCAAAAACTTTCTAAAAATATTTATAAGAAACAATCTTGTTTTATTATTATATATCTATCTATACTATATTATAAAGCAAATAGTCCATGTCTAAATTTTAAGTTTCAACATTTACTTTCCCAAAATGCCCCTCCTATCTATTCTATATTTACCTAAAATAACTATAATACTCTTTCTCTCTCCTCCATAAATCATTTTATTCTTCTAATTCATTCAAAATCTTTTATCTCAAAAACCGTACATCGATAAATTATAAAACTTATATGGGTGTTTTTAAAATTTCATGCTCTTCATTAGAGAGGTCATTCGATATACTTTCGACGAATTTTAAATCCGAGGGCGGAGCCCGTCAGGTAGATCACCCCATCACCGCCACCGCCATTACATCACCACCCCGCCATCACCTCCATCACCGCCGCAACGCGCGGGTACCGTTCTCGTACTATATTATAAAGCAAATAGTCCATGTCTAAATTTTAAGTTTCAACATTTACTTTCCCAAAATGCCCCTCCTATCTATTCTGTATTTACCTAAAATAACTATAATACCTCTTCCCTCTTCTCAAATATCAACCACTCATTTTTTTTCTCTCTCCTCCATAAATCATTTTATTCCTCTAATTCATTCAAAATCTTTTATCTCAAAAACCGTACATCGATAAATTATAAAACTTATATGGGTGTTTTTAAAATTTCATGCTCTTCATTAGAGAGGTCATTCGATATACTTTCGACGAATTTTAAATCCGAGGGCGGAGCCCGTCAGGTAGATTACCCCATCACCGCCACCGCTGCCTCCGCCATTACATCACCACCCCGCCATCACCTCCATCACCGCCGCAACGCGCGGGTACCGTTCTCGTCTATATTATAAAGCAAATAGTCCATGTCTAAATTTTAAGTTTCAACATTTACTTTCCCAAAATGCCCCTCCTATCTATTCTGTATTTACCTAAAATAACTATAATACCTCTTCCCTCTTCTCAAATATCAACCACTCATTTTTTTTCTCTCTCCTCCATAAATCATTTTATTCCTCTAATTCATTCAAAATCTTTTATCTCAAAAACCGTACATCGATAAATTATAAAACTTATATGGGTGTTTTTAAAATTTCATGCTCTTCATTAGAGAGGTCATTCGATATACTTTCGACGAATTTTAAATCCGAGGGCGGAGCCCGTCAGGTAGATCACCCCATCACCGCCACCGCTGCCTCCGCCATTACATCACCACCCCGCCATCACCTCCATCACCGCCGCAACGCGCGGGTACCGTTCTCGTACTATATTATAAAGCAAATAGTCCATGTCTAAATTTTAAGTTTCAACATTTACTTTCCCAAAATGCCCCTCCTATCTATTCTGTATTTACCTAAAATAACTATAATACCTCTTCCCTCTTCTCAAATATCAACCACTCATTTTTTTTCTCTCTCCTCCATAAATCATTTTATTCCTCTAATTCATTCAAAATCTTTTATCTCAAAAACCGTACATCGATAAATTATAAAACTTATATGGGTGTTTTTAAAATTTCATGCTCTTTCATTAGAGAGGTCATTCGATATACTTTCGACGAATTTTTAAATCCGAGGGCGGAGCCCGTCAGGTAGATTACCCCATCACCGCCACCGCTGCCACCGCCATTACATCACCACCCCGCCATCACCTCCATCACCGCCGCAACGCGCGGGTACCTTTCTCTCGTTGATATATATATAGATAGAGATTTTTAACCCAAGTTATTGAAAATTGCCCAAAACAAATAGGCCCAAACTAACTTTTGGTCCATTACTACTACAGTATTTCAATAAAAATAAAATAAAATAGCACCTTGCCGGCTTGCTTATATATCCTCAAGCTCAAACAACCGCACCGTCGTTGTAAATCATCCAATTGCCGGTTTTTTTAAACTTCTTTAATTTATTTTTTTTCTTAGATAAATTACGAGAACGATATAATATATTAATGGCGGCGTGTGTAAATTATTGGCTACAGTCTCCAGCCATCTCTCACCCTACTACTAGTGCCCCCGCCGCCGGGATACTCTGCCCACACACTTCCGGCCGTCCATTTTCTCCAATAATTACACATACAAACCTCTCGCCATAACCGCTGTTCAGGCAAAACCAAAACGAAGTAAGTCTTCTAAACCTAAAACGAAAGAAGAAAAATGGATTCATGAAGGTTTAATTACTGAATCGCTTCCCAACGGTATGTTCCGGGTTCGTTTAGATAATGAAGATATGATTCTAGGTTATGTTTCAGGAAAGATCCGACGTAGTTTTATACGGATACTGCCAGGAGATAGAGTAAAAATTGAAGTAAGTCGTTATGATTCAACCAGAGGTCGTATAATTTATCGACTCGGCAACAAAGATTCCAAAGATTCTAAAGATTCGAAAGATTCGAAAGATGGGAGATTCGAAAGATTCGAAAGATTCGAAAGATTCGAAAGATTCGAAAGATTCGAAAGATTCGAAAGATTCGAAAGATTCGAAAGATTCGAAAGATTCGAAAGATTCGAAAGATTCGAAAGATTCGAAAGATTCGAAAGATTCGAAAGATTCGAAAGATTCGAAAGATTCGAAAGATTCGAAAGATTCGAAAGATTCGAAAGATTCGAAAGATTCGAAAGATTCGAAAGATTCGAAAGATTCGAAAGATTCGAAAGATTCGAAAGATTCGAAAGATTCGAAAGATTCGAAAGATTCGAAAGATTCGAAAGATTCGAAAGATTCGAAAGATTCGAAAGATTCGAAAGATTCGAAAGATTCGAAAGATTCGAAAGATTCGAAAGATTCGAAAGATTCGAAAGATTCGAAAGATTCGAAAGATTCGAAAGATTCGAAAGATTCGAAAGATTCGAAAGATTCGAAAGATTCGAAAGATTCGAAAGATTCGAAAGATTCGAAAGATTCGAAAGATTCGAAAGATTCGAAAGATTCGAAAGATTCGAAAGATTCGAAAGATTCGAAAGATTCGAAAGATTCGAAAGATTCGAAAGATTCGAAAGATTCGAAAGATTCGAAAGATTCGAAAGATTCGAAAGATTCGAAAGATTCGAAAGATTCGAAAGATTCGAAAGATTCGAAAGATTCGAAAGATTCGAAAGATTCGAAAGATTCGAAAGATTCGAAAGATTCGAAAGATTCGAAAGATTCGAAAGATTCGAAAGATTCGAAAGATTCGAAAGATTCGAAAGATTCGAAAGATTCGAAAGATTCGAAAGATTCGAAAGATTCGAAAGATTCGAGAAGAGTCAAAGTTGAAGTAAGTCGGTATGATTCAACCAGAGGTCGTATCATTTATCGACTTGGCAACAAAGATTCCAAAGATTCTAAAGATTCGAAAGATTCGAAAGATGGGAAAGATTAGGGTTTTTTTTTTAACTTTTGAGATGGAAGTTACAATTTTTTTATGCACCGCGTTTAGCATTTTCCTTTTTTTATTTATGTTTTTTTTAACAGTGAAGTTGGTAGACAAAATGTTTGACGTTATGTACAAGTAAGTTTTGGTCTGTTATTTGGTTTGTGGTGTTGTTGATAGTAAATATTAGTAATTGGTAGTGGTTTTGGACTTTCAAAGTTTCAAATTCGTGTTTGAATATGTGGTAGATTTTGCTTTGTTTTCAAGATGCAACTAAATATGTTTTCTCCAAGATAAATGGTCCGAGTGTAGCCTACTGCCAAGAATAGTAATATCGATGTAATTTGCTTGAAATCCAATGCTTCTTAAGGTCAAATACATCTAGCTTAAGTGACTAACACTATGGTGTTACAAAATTTAGATGTTTTACATCGTCGTATATATATAATCACTCCCACGAGTCCTCCATTTTGGTTTGCATTTGGAGCTCTGGTTTATCGTTCTCATTAATGAAGTGTAACTAGAGTACCTACTTAGGGCATCAAAAGGCCGAAATGTTTTCTTGTAAAATCGCTTATCTATGTTGTTTTGGGGTTTGCATAACGCTAGAAACTAGGAACATATATACACATAAATTTGTTTAGCAACTAACTCACATTATAAAAGTGGCCTTCTCGGATGACCTTTTATGCGTTTAGTTCACCATCAAGCCTTTGCATCAAAGCTTTATTGAGAGGAGTCTGATTGCTGGGAGGATTTTGTTTTTCATAGCAATATTTGGCATGTGTATATTTATCGGTGATGGCATACTCACCCCTGCTATCTCAGGTTTGCTTTCATATACTGATATACATCTATTATAAACCCCAAAAGAAAAAAAGGTTATATATTCATAGAATTGAGGGTGCCATGTTACATCTTATAAAGACCTTTTGTTCTTTTTTCTTCTTCGAAATGAAGTCTTGTCGGCAATGGATGGCATCAGGGTTCCTTTTCCAAAGTTCAGCAAATGTAAGTCTAAAGACATACATACATTTCTTTTTAGTCAAGTACATTTTTTACCTTTATAAAGTGCTTTAACCATTTATATGCTTTTTGCAACTGAATTTTCAGCTCTGGTGGAAGCCCTCTCTGCAGTAGTTCATATTGTTCTGTTATTGCTTTAGAAATATCGTACTGCACGAGTGAGCTTTCTGTTCTCCCCCATCATCGGTGCATGGACATTGACTACTCCCCTTATTGGTATTTACAATATCATCTGCCATTACCCTGCAATTTTCAAGGCCATATCACCCCATTACATATTCTAGTTCTTCACGGGGAATGGTCATTAGGGCTGGTTGTTGCTTAATGGTATGGTCCTGTCGATAACAGGTGAGTTTCCTGAATTGTGGCATCAAACACTATTGAGGTAAACATCATGATTATGTCAGTTGGGATATTGTTAAATCTCAACCAGATCAAATGGGTTGAAAGTGCTTAAAGTCGATGTTTTAGTGCATATATGGGGTGACTTCATTGGAGACCACTTAAGAACTTGAGACCAAGGGTACCAATCTGGGCCCTTTCATCAAAAAATGAATGGTTCAGATTCATTCAAATCACATTTGATTTGAAAATTTTGCGAAATCATATGTTATGAAATTTCACATATATTAATCACATGTTATTTAGGTGGTCTCATGTTTTTTAGTCGAAAATGAACCCCACCGTGCATATGTCCCATAGAGTTTTATTCATTGATTTATAATATTATGGAATATTATTCCTTTCGTTACCATAATTTGCGATTCAATGATCTATAATATTCTTAAATGGCCTGAAAGTGTTGGCGTTGGCTGGCCTTTTGTGGCCTGTACCTTGACCCGTTTTAACAAATTGTTTTTGACCCTGTACCCAATCTGCCCATCTTTACCACTTCTATTCAAATATCATCTGACATTTTCGTTTTGTACCATTATTCACTAATCTTACTGCCCAGATAGTTTTTTGTTTTAAGCCGAACATAATGCATCACCTGTCCACCTTGTTAAGGTAGAACCATATGATATTTATTTTGAAACTCATCCTGACAATTTATTTCTGTCTTTTAACTTAAATGAGTCAAATTTTGTCTTAAAACTAAATGAGCTTTATGGGTTTCCCTTCATCATTCTTCTTTATTTAAACTTATAATACAGTCTCGGCACATTTTTCTTAATATTTTTATTTCATAACCATCAAATTAGGGCAATGTGTATAATTTGAAGCACACTCTACATAAATCACATAATTGCATTTTTTTTTCTCTAAGTTTCATCAAGACAATATGTCTTAGATGTTTATTGGCAATATGAATTTTTGCTTTTATAAATAATATGCTAGCAGTGACTTTTGGTGATATCAGAAGTTATAGAGTTTCTTACATGCTATATAACATGAGTAAAACGGAGAGTGTGAGAGCACATGAATGTACACAAACCATTGATTACTGAAGTGGAGTATTTCCTATTCTTTTTGTAATCAGGTGCTGAAGCATTGTTTGCTGACCTTGGTCATTTCAGTCACAGGTTGGGTAATTGGTTAAAGTCAGTCCTTTGTATGGATTAATTTTTGAGTTCATTTCGTACAGGTCAAAGTAGGAGTTAAGCCAAAACAATTTTGTACTTTAAACTTCATAGTTTCTAACAACGTACTTATTATTTAGAAGTATTATCTTGCGTTACCAAATTAATCTATGAGGTTTTCTGCATTGAACCTGGGCAAACTTTCAACCTGTACGTCGCATTTGACCCATCTTCAAATTATCTGTCTTTTTTGTTTAACCCGATTCGACTTAATTGTAAGTAGTCGGTCCACATTGGTACCTGTACTTATCATTAGTTTGGCTCACATAAAATGGTGCTGCTAACGCTCATTGACTGCTCACGGATCGCCTTTATATCCTTTATGTATCCATCACTGGTCCTTACATATGCGGGACATACAACTTACTTGATCCAGCACCCGGTTGATAATGGTGATGGGTTTTATAAGTTCATACCCAAAACGATATATTGGCCTAACTTTGTTATAGCCTCATTGGCTGCGACCATCGCCGATCAGTCTCTGATATCTGCCACCTTTTCTGTTATCAAGCAATCTGTTGTATTAGATTATTTCCCTCGGATCAAGATTGTGCATACATCATCCAGCAATGAGGGCCAGGTTTACTACCCAGAAACAAATTATACCCTTATGGTTCTCTGTGTTGCTGTCATACTAATCTTCGGAGATGGGAAAGAAATTGGAAACGCCTTAGGTATGTCCCTCGGTCCTTGCATCTGCATTTATTTATCTTTCATCTGCATAAGCTCTGATGGCAAAATGGACGACTCTGATGCATCCAAAATGGTATAGTTTTTGCACGGGTTGGATTAGTTAGCTTGACAACTTAACGTGAAGCACTTACGTCAATTTGTTTGAAATTAAGTACCATGTTAAATCTAATATCTTTGGTCACTTTTAACACACTGTTTTTCTGGGGAAAAAAATAGCTGTTTCAACCAACAAAGTTACTTATTTTGACCGATTATCCAACTCATCCAGTATGCCCTGTAGTGTGATAGATGGTATACGTTTGTCATTTTCCGGTTCAAGCTCGTTCTTTGTGATTATAATGTATGATTGCAAATTGCACCATATTAGTTTTTACTTATTTTATTTCATGTAGCAATCATGTAATTTTATTTGCAGGTCTTGTTATAATCCTGGTCTTGCTCATTACTACCATATAACTGACATTGGTTTGATCGTGATTTGGAGAATTCCCACAATACTTACCGTCCTTTTCTCTTTTATCTTTTTAACAATGGAAGGTCTCTACATGAGTTCCGTCTTCACCAAAATCAGAGAAGGTGGATGGATTCCATTTGCCATCTCTTTAATCCTTTCTTTTATTATGTTTGGTTGATTCAATGGGAGACAGAGAAAAATGGAATATGAATTAACCCACAAAATAGACGTGGACCGCCTTAAACTTCTTCTTTCTGACCCGTATGTCCAATGGGTTCCTGGACTCTGGTTCTTTTACAGCAACATTCAAGACGGGTTCGCCACAGTTTTAGGCCATTATTTTAAGAAACATGAGATTCATTCACAAGGTGAACTATATTTACAGCACTACGGTATTTGTTAGTTGCACCAAATGAGCGATTTGTTGTTAAAAGGTTAGGACTTTAAGGTGTATACAGGTGCTTGATTCAGTATGGGTATGCAGACTCACTTAATCTTAATGGAGACTTTGTTTCTCAAATAATTTCTCAAATAACTGCAGTTCCTTCGGAGGAGCAAGAAATGAACACAAGATGCTGCTGTTGTTCATGTTCGTGGGAAAACAAGGTTTTATACAAGTAATAAGCATGGTTTGATGGGTTGATGCGAGCATTTTATGAATTCATGCATAGTAATTGTAGGTCAGGGTTTCCTAATTTAGGAGTTCGTATTCCCCAGTGCATAGAGGTTGGCATGCTTTATGAGGCCTAAAGGAAATTTGGTGTCAACTTACCTTACTATGAGCATAGTTTGTTGTAACAAAAACAAGAACTGCGAAAATACAATGGCTATAAGTTTTGGGCTTATCAATCTTTCGGGTGTTATGATGCTTAATTAGTTTAAAATCCTAATTCCTAAAGGTAAAGGCAACATTATGTGTGTGATGATTTCATTTGAATGCACCTGCTTTACATATATTTGACTATTTGGCAAAAATGGAAAAGATAGAAATCGTACATCATCTTGTTTTTGTCCTCAAAGCTCCCCACGTTTTGGCAATAAAATCCGAGTGATGGATAAAATTGGAACGAATGAAGTAAAAAGTAAAAACATTCCAAGTTGCTAGATTTTCAAAAAATGTTGATCTACAATCATCCTTCCCATTATCAACATACTCCTCATTTAACATTGACCGGCTGAAACAGCCATTGTCCATTACGTTGCAGCTATTTATTTTCCGTTATTTATTTTACAAATCTGTAAAATCTTATCAATTAAGATATTTGATTTCTATTTTATGAATTCAAATCTGTTTTCTTTTTTATCATTTAATTTTATTTATGGTGTGAATGCTCAAATTCAATTCAGGGTTCTAAATCTATAATCCCACAGACCAATTTGAAAATTAGAAGGAAAAAAGAAACACATGATCAAAGACAACGAAAGTCTTTACTTTTTTACTTTTGCTTACTCTGTGCATATACTTATTTCTCCCATGGACATATATATTTAGATATTAATTAAATTAATTTTAAAAAAAACGAGAGAAATATAACAAAAAAGATTGTTGTTTCTTCCTCTTTCCCATTCCCTTTCCTTCCCAATTCTCCGATCATCCCAATTCCATTCCATTTCTCCGATTTCGTCATATATCAATTCTCTCCAAAATTCTAATATAATAATATTTCTAATCAATCTTACTAATTCCCATTCTCTTAACCACCGCTGCATTTCTAAATCCATCTCCGCCGCCATTAACCACCGTCTGTTGACCATTAAATCCTCCGGTCATATAATTCCTAACTTCTTTTCTTATCATCTCTTGCATCACACTCAAAAACTCCGCACTAAAAGGCCTAAATATCTTCTCACTATCCTCCTCCACCGCCTGATTTCCAGATACTTTCAACTCATTCATCGCCGTCGATACCGCCATCGGAATCGCCGTCATCATCTCCTCCGAAACCTTATCATTTAAATCCACCGGCAACTGCCTTACCGGTATCGGAACCGCCGGCGGCAACGGCGGCGCCACCGCTAACCGAATCTCCATCGCGGAAGTCTCCGCATTTTCAACTCCAGGAAGCGATAAACTCAACGACGTCGGCGGATCTACCACCGGCGGTTTCGGCGACGGCGGAGAAACCGCAGATCTCGCTACCGGACGGTAAACATGACTAGAAGAAATCGCCGGTACACCGTTATCACTAACATCAGATCCAGAAGGACTTCCAGGATTAAAATACTTACCAGAAACCGAAACAGCCACGTCAGCACCAGCACTAACCGACCTTTTCAACGACGGTTGTTGAATAGCGAACTCATTAAACTCTTCATTAGTCATAGAAGAACACTTTCTTTTCAAAGTAGAGTTCCAATGGTTTTTAATCGCGTTATCCGTACGGCCGTTTAATAACCGAGCAATCGTCGCCCATTTGTTACCAAACCGCGCGTGCGCGCGTAGTATCGTCTCGTCTTCTTCCGGTGTGAACGCTCGGTGTTCGACTTGTGGTGAGAGTTGATTACACCATCGTAATCTACAGGATTTACCGGATCGGCCGGGAATCGATTTTCCGATCAACGACCAGTTTCTCGCTCCGTGTTTATCAACTAATTGTTGTAACATTTCGTCTTCTTCGGGGCTCCATGGACCTTTTATCCGATCCATATCTTTCTTTGAATTTGAATTTGTATTATTATTAGTAGACATAAACATAATTATAATTAATTATAATTGATGATAATAATAACTGAATTTGGAAGTCGGTTAGAGTTTGTTAGGAAGTGGGTTTGTGTGGATTTTTATTTTTTATTTTTTTGAAAGAGTTGGGAAGGGGAAGTAAAGGGGGGAATAATAAGGTTTAAGAAGAAGAGAGGAATGATGGTTTATATATGGAGAGAAATGAGGATAGGGATGACCGGTATAAGCCGGTTTAAGTGGTGGGTCACCGGCTGTTACTGGGAGCAAAGCGGTTATAATTATTTGGTGAGAAATATTTTTGGGATACAGCTGGCTAACGGACACGCGTCACATCACACCTCCTACCAAGCACTGATTTTCATTTAACACATACATACATTTTACCTATCTTGCTTTCTCAGCGCGTGAATTAACTACATTTTTGTCGTTTTCCTATCTTTAGATATTGAAAGATCTTTCTTTTTTTGGGTTTTGTTACCGCACTTAAGCTGTTAGTATAAGTTATTTGGCTGCATTAAAATTTATACTTTGTATGCGAAAATTTAAGGGTAGTTTTTTATGTATAAAGTATTACTTTTTATGCATATAATAAGGTATTAGTGACAACCCTTATAGCTGTCATTATCATTTTCCTTCCTTTTTTTTAAGTATAAAATAAAAGAAAAAGAATATATATTTTTTCACATGTTGGGATCCAATATCACAAATTCACAACCAAAGGTATAGATGTAACGTATAAGTTTAATCTAGTATATAATATCTCATATTAAAATAACCCATCCTTTTAATTTGGCAGTTTGTAGCTTATAAATAGTCAATATCAAATTGTATAAACAAATGTAACCGATGGAGCCTATAAACATAATATAAGAAAAATACTATTATTGATTTCGTTTCGATTTAATAGCCTATAAGATACGTATGAGTGTATGACTTCATGCTCTACTAAAGTTAAATGTACAATGAATACAACTGTTTAAGAGAAAAAGTTGACTTTTTAGATATTATTAAGGTGTTCACAAACAATTTATGGAGTATTAAAAATGAATTTGTGCAATGTATAACAGTAATATATATTTTAAATATTATATAATATCTACCAATATACAAAATAGAATTAAGAGATTAATTGAGTGAACGTAAACCTTCATCAACTAAGTTTTTTATTTATTTAAATATTTTTTTTATTTATTAATTTAAACATATTCATCTAATATACTATAATACTTTTAATGAAATAATTTACAACAATAAACACATTTCAATATATTATAATAAACTATTTACTATTGATATTAATATGAAAATGAGAAGTCTAATAAAATATCCAACTAATATTAAGATAATAATTATATGTATAGATACCACGAAATAAATCTTTTTTTACGGTTTATATCGCACTACCTACAGTCAATCTGTACATTGTACGAGCATTATTTATACGTATATTTTAAATATAACATAAATATATACTTAAAAAGATTGAAGGTAACAGATCCAATAGTTATAAACTTATAATAGTTGTGTAACAAAACGATTAACGGAATACTTGATTGAAAATAAACCATCTTATATTTAATTAAAATTAAAAGATGACTTAAACAAGCTGTGTTAAAGTTGGTTTATTAAGCTGTGTTTTTATAAAGTTATAGGATAAAACACAAAATAGTAATTATGCCTAAACAAAATAGTAATTATGCCTAAACAAAATAGTAATTATTAATAGATAGAGCCCATAAGCTTTGACCGAAAGAAAGAAACAAGAAATGGTATTATGCGAGCCTGCCAACCTTTCTTATTTCAAGGCTTTTGCAATTTGCATGTACCTAAAATTAGAACTTCTATCCACACACTTCAATTTATTTATTTTTGAGTAAATTACACGGATGGTACCTGAATTATACCCCAGATTACTATTTTGGTACAATCTTTTGAATCTCTACTCGGACCATACCTAAAGTTTTCAAATCCTACTCGTACGGTACCTAAAACTGACGACCGTCTATTTGGCTGTTAAGTCCATCCACTTGAGGACTATTTTTGTTATTTTCTTACCAAGAGGACCAAAAGTGTAATTACTTCTATAATAATAAAATTTATTAATTAAAAAATATTCATATTCATATACTTTATTTTTTTATTCGATTTTTTTAGTTGTTTATTTTATTTATTTTAATAAAACTCATTATCAAAAAAATCAAAAATCAAAAAATCAAAATAAATAAAAAAATAAAAAATGAATCAGAATGTTTTTAGTTTATTTTTAATGAAAATCTATGACGTAACACCTTCACCAACTACATCTTATTAACACCGTTATTTTTTTTGAAATGAGTTTTTCTTATAAATAAATAGTATAAAAATAATAAAAATAATACGGTACGATATTTATTTTTGCTTTTATTATAAAAAATTATTAAAAGGGGGGAAAATGTTTTTATTTTTTAATTTATTTATATAGAAACACATTCCATATATACAAAAAAACATCTCTTTTGATAATGATACGTACGGGTTTCGCCTTAAGGTATTAATATGAGGTAGCTAGTGGTGATGATAGGTCATAGAGTTTTTAAAAAATAAGAAAAATTTATTTATTTTTGTATTTTTGATTTATTTTATTTTTGATTTATTATTATTATTATTTTGAGAAAAGATTTTTATTAAAAATAAAATAAATAAAATAAATAAATGAAAAAAAAAGTAAAAAATAAATAAAGTATATGTATATGTATATTTTGTTAATTATAATTATTATTATAAAATAATAAAAAAAGTTAAAATATATATTTTTTAATTAGTAATATTAATACTTTTTACAAAATAAAAAATAAAAAAATAAAAAAATAAAATAAAATAAATAAATGAAAAAACAAATAAAAAATAAATAAAGTATATGTATAGTATATTTTGTTAATTATAAAGTTTATATTATAAAATAATTACACTTATGGTCCTTTTGGTAAGAAAATAACAAAAATAGTCCTCAAGTGGATGGACTTAACATACAAATAGACGATCGTCAGTTTTAGGTATCGTACGAGTAGGATTTGAAAACTTTAGGTATGGTCCGAGTAGAGATTCAAAAGATTGTACCAAAATGGTAATCTGGGGTATAATTCAGGTACCATTCGTGTAATTTACTCTTTATTTTTCCAGCTAAATTATAAAATAACTTGTAAACTAATTATTAAATCAAGATGCGTCGGTTCAATCTAAAACTAAAGATTCGTTTGGTTCGTAGAATTTTTTTAATGAATTGAAATTTGTCAAAAGAATTGGAATTTGATGGAATTGGAATATGCATGGATAATAATTTGATGGTATTGGAATTTGATTGCATTATAATCTTTTTGTGTTTGGTTTACCGAAATTGAATGGAATTCATAATATTAATTATGATAATAATAAAAAAAGTTAAAATATATATTTTTTAATTAGTAATAATAATACTTTTTACAAAATAAAAAATTTATATAAATTATTATTATTTTAATGAATTGAATCTGTCAAAAGAATTGGAATTTGATGGAATTGGAATATGCTGGATAATAATCTGATGATTGGAATTTGATGGAATTGAATATGCATGATAATAATTTGATGGTATTGGAATTTGATGGAATTGGAATATGCATGGATAATAATTTGATGGTATTGGAATTTGATTGCATTATAATCTTTTTGTGTTTGGTTTACCGAAATTGAATGGAATTCATAATATTAATTATGATAATAATAAAAAAAGTTAAAATATATATTTTTTAATTAGTAATAATAATACTTTTTACAAAATAAAAAATTTATATAAATTTATTATTTTTTATAAAATAATAATAATAAATAAAGTATAGTTTTGAAATATATTATAATAATTTTAATAATTAAAGAATAATTATAAAAGATTTAGTTTTATCAAAACTTGAATTCCAATGGAATTTCAAACTTTCCATCAAAAATGTGAAGGAATCTTGAATTCCATCATATAATGAAATTCAAAGGATTCCAATTCCAATTCCATTTGAACCAAACAAGATATGTTATGAAATTCAGATTCCAATTCCATTATATTCCTTGGAATTTGTAACACACCCAAAAAAAAAATTAAGGTAAATAAATTAACCCTTTTTTATAGTTTTGACATTAAAATAAGTTTCTGGTATTTTGTTTTTGGTTACGGAGTTAATTTAGTTGGAACTTTAATGGATAGTGGGTAAAAAATACCCACAAAATAGAAAAGGGGTGTGGCATCTCATTAAAGTGTCAGCCAAACCCCTTTTGAGACTCATCTCTTTTTCTCCATTTTCTTCATCTTTTACCCATCTAATTCCAATTCAATCCCTTCCTAGTGTTTCCATTACCATTCATTCCAAGAAATTCCTTAATCAATAATAATAACCATAACATTCATTTGAAGAATTAACTTGGGAGAATTTGTGAGTGTGTATATGTGGGGGTCGAAATACACAAAGGAGGATAAGAAAAAATTGGTGATTTTCCATCTTAGTAACTGTCTTTGAAGGTAAGAATTTCCTTTGACCTAGTTTGATTTCTAGTTACAAGAATTATGGTTCATGCAACCACTAAATTTGGGGGGGTTTAGGTTGGATGATAATTTGGTTATTAAGTTCCCCAAATTCTAATTACATTTTGACATTTGATGATAATGTTGCATGAATGTGTTGATTTGAGTTGTAGTGACCATAATGGTCAAATCAAGAATTTTTGATAATTTTGATCAATGAGATGAAATGATCACATGGTGGTGATAAAATGAGATTTAACAAAATGATAGATAGTTGAGATTGATGATTTTGAAAGATAGAATTTAGTTAAATGAGATTTGGAAGTGAGTCAGCTCAAAGAGAATGAGTTTGAATATGGGAAGGAATGCTAGTGAATTTATAGTTTGGCTAAGTGAGTTAGCCAAGTTTGTGAAGAAAGTCTTATATGCATATTGTGTTGATTTGCTAGGTTGAAAGCTTTGCCAATTGTGTTGTGGCTATCTTGTTTGTTGTTTGTCACGAAGAAGGTGAGTAACTTTGCATACTCTTATATGTGCGTTGGGTCGATTACCATATGATGGTGGATTC
>CM067170.1:94974392-95021653 GCA_034093135.1 Erigeron breviscapus | reverse complement strand
AGAATTCTGAGATGTCTCAGAATTCCTTCACTGAAGCTTCACTTCAGTTCAGATCGAGATAAATCTGAAGCATTCATTCTGAAGTCAAAGACTGAAGTATGAAGAAGAGAATCATCTCAGAAGCGAGCAAAAGAGTGATTCTACCAGATCAAGACTGAAGCATCTCAGTATAAAGTATTTACAACACTTTACACTAATTACGAGGAAGACTTTTGCTTTACACCTTTATCCGGTTAATAGATTTATCTATTAACAAAAGGTACAAAGTATAGGCTTGGAACCTAGTACTATAAGTCACATCAAGTGACTTATATACTCTTCCAAGTGCAGCATGTAAGGAATTATGGTTTAATTCCTTAAATGCTCACAACCACATTTGTACGATCTTGTCCACATCATCATAGACTTGGTCTATAAATACAAAGTCTTCTCACAACTTGCAAAGGGCTTAGAAACTTTAGCATTGCAACTTGTGAGATATACTCTAAGAAAACTTACGAGTATTTCCAAGTTTATTAGATCACTTGTATTTCGGGATTGTTTAGATACTTACACTTGGGTGTTTATCTTTGTTCCGCAACAATCCTTGTATTTGTTTATATATCAATAAATCAAATACATTGAAAAGAAAACAACGTGTCTCAATGCTACATACTTGATTATATTTATATATATCCTTATATAGTTTCTGCCACTTGTTCTTACATTTTATATCTAGTCAATTGTTTCTTGTTATCCATATCTGGATCGTAAACTGAACTTGTCCATCAAGATCAGTTGTACTTGCCAGTCGGGTTTGTTAATTAACCATCTATTGTTTGGGACTCACAGTACTTTTGGTAGAAACTTAGCACCCCACATCAATGACTGTTGGTACAAATGTCATATTTTGGAACTTGTTGTTTGTTTGTTGTATCTTTTCTTTTGGGCAGTTTGAACATTTGTAAATGAAGTCAAAATGGTGGTTTGGATTGTATGACAAAATGGTTAATGTGCCCAACTCAAGTTAAAATGTACATTTTATCAAATGTAAGCTTTTGAAACGTTTGGTTGGTTGATATGTTCTTGTTTGAGTCAGTAAACATGCATGGAAATGTTTGGAAATGAGTTAAGGATGTTTCCAAATGGTTTCAAGTGTCAAAAATGAAATTTTTGCTGTCGCAACTTTTAGAGGGTGTGACGCAACTGTGAAGCCACTGAAATCTCTTACCTGAAAGTTGCCCCGTAACTTTTGGAGGGTGTGACGCAATTTTTCCTCGTTCCCAAATTTTGAAACGATCATAACTGGACCAATCATCAGATCAGTGAAGCTTGCTAGTCACTTTTATTGACATAGAGGTGTTTTCAGGTATCCATATGGTTTGGGACTTACATTAATTAACACAAACAAAATAGAGAACATATTAGGAGCTATTAAGAAAAGGGGTTTAGTGTCCATGAATAAAAAGGGGATTAGTATCCTTAAATGTAATGAAATATATACGAATGTTTATGTTGTGTAATTAAATACTCAGATGTTTATTTTATTTAATGAACTCGTTATTCAGTTCATTTGATGTAACCGGGCGTTGGCACGTAGGAGCCAAGTAGGTGTCACGTAGCAGCCAAGTAGGCGTCACTACATCCAGTGGACTCTATAACGAGTTCATCACATACAATGAACACCATATTAGTTTGTTACATAACATAAACGTTGATGTATAGTTTATTACATTTAAGAACGCTGATCTCGTAAAATAAATTATTAGGAGTAATTATATTTAACAATGATATTTAACAATGGTCAGGGATTTTCCACAATGTGGTTTCCTCGTGGGGGTCCCAGGTTCGAATCCCCTCATATGCAAATGTGGTGAGGGAGCCTTAGCATTTCTATACCCATCGAACACATGAGAGCAACTCCTTTAGGGCGTTGTCAGGAGTCGAACCGGCGTGGGCGCACCCGCGTGAGGGTGTTAGCCATTTATGCACTGCTGTCTTTCAAAATTTTTTTTGCGTATAGTACGGTGCAAAATTGATATCTTTCGGCTAGGGTTTTACAAAATACAATATTTGGTTGTTAGTCTGTTTTTAGTTTTTTCACATTTTATACAATAGTGTTTTATATTTTGGCACAAATACAATTCGACATTGGAAGATTACTTATTAGTTATTCTAGGTTTATTAGAATGATGATGATTCAGTGTTTTATTGTATAATATTGTAAAACATGTTTGATGATATATGATTAAAAGTAACAATAAAATAATGTATATATCACCTTTCTTGTTTTTTTTTTTTTTTTTTGTAAAGAGGAATTTAAACCCCGGGTAGCTTATCACCTTTCCTGTTTGAATCAATTGATACAATATACATATATTGTACTAACCAACATGAACCTAGTAAGTTACTTTAGATTGGCTTTTAACATTAATCTCAAGTATCTTTCAATTACAACTTTTGATATTTATCATGTACAACTTTTAGTCTCTAGTTTAATAAACAATTAAAGATGTAATTAACGGAAATTGATAAACTAAGTGGATTAGACACCAAACACCACCACCCCCACCACCCCCACCACCCCCTCACCTTGCAAACCCCCCAAAAAACTCCCAAAATCAACCAAACATCCCCACTCTGATATGCCGATTCTCTGCTGCGCTCATCCCCTTTCAATCTCTTGGCGAAGAACAACCCCTTGTTGAACAACCATCTTCTTCTTTCCCAAAAATCCTCACCAATCTCGACTCCCAACCTCCTCCTATCTTACAAACTATTCCAAACTCAAATCTCTTATCTTCCCCCCTCCCCCAAAACCCCATAAATACCCCCTCACAACCACAAAACCAATCACCCATCAGCAAAGAAGTCACTGCAACCAACGCTGTTGGTGACTGCATCGGCATTGATGTTTCGAAACATAAGGATCTGGTCAAGGAACAAATTATCCAACTCCGTGAAAACCAACCGGTCCAATGAATTTCTTATCTATCAATATCCGTGGCACCTATGACGAATACAAGGCAAGATGGATAAATGAACTTAAACAAGATCATCGTCTAAACTTTCTTTGCATTCAAGAAACCCACCGCCTTGACATTCAAAACACCCTCCCTCAACGATTTTGGGGTAACCAGAACTTCCAATTCGATTTTGTTCCTTCTTCGGGCATCAAGGGACGTTCTGGTGGAATCATGAGCATGTGGGACCCATCAGTTTTTTCCCTCTCGAACTCCATCAAAACTGATCACTTTCTCATAACTTCTGGCTACATCAACGGTGTAGCGAATCAATGCAACATTCTTAATGTCTATGCCCCCCAACAACTCCCTACCAAACAGAACCTATGGGACGAAATTTCACGTCATATCTCGAACACCCATGGATTTTGGATCCTCCTTGGAGATTTCAACGCTGTTTGAGAACCTTCTGAGCGCATCAACTCCTCTTTCAATACCTCATGCACGCAATCCTTCAATGCATTCATTCATCTCAATGATCTCCTGGAATACACAATGCATGGCAACCTCTTCACTTACATCTTTGACAACGGTTGCAAAAAGACCAAAATTGACAGGGTCCTAGTTTCAGCTGACTTTATGGACTCCTGGCCCGAGGCTGCCCTCACTTCCTTACCTCGTTCCTTCTCAGATCACCGACCACTAATTTTGGTCACATCCACTATGGACTTTGGCCCCCCACCTTTCCGTTTTTTCAATTCTTGGCTGACTAAACCTGGTATTGATGAAATCGTTACAAATAGCCTCAACACTGGCCCATTCTCAACCTGAAACTCAAGAACCTCAAAGTTGAACTCAAAGAGTGGCTGCGCAACACAAGAGCATCAGAAACAGCCGAAAGAGATTCACTCAACAGCCAATTGGAAAGCCTTGACTCAATCATTGATCATCGTGATTACACCGTTGATGAGTTAGCCTTATGATTGACACAAAGGAAAAGATACAAACCCTTGAACACTCAATAACCAAAGACTTCCACCAAAAATCCCGTGCCAGGTGGGTTAAGTGCGGTGACAAAAACACTGGATACTTTCACCGCTTCATCAATTGTCGAAAGGCCAGTAACAGAATTAGTGGTCTGGAAGTAGATGGAAATTGGCATGTCGACCCCCCAACAATCCTCCAAGCTGCCTTAACCTTCTTCAAAAATAAATTCACAGAGCCCATTAAAGATAGGCCCAAAATCCAATGCCACGGCCTCAAAACCCTCTCCCCAGCAGATGCTAACCTCCTTACATCCCCTTTCACCCTCAATGAAATAACCCAGGCAGTCTGGGACTGTGATAGCGACAAAGCCCCTGGAACTGATGGTTTCAATTTCGGCTTCCTTAAGAAATATTGGGGTGACCTGAAATTCGATTATCTCAATATTTTGATCGACTTCTATCATTCCGGTCTCATCAGTTATGGTTGCAGATCCTCCCACATCGTCTTAATCCCAAAGAAAAACTCCGTTCAATCCCTGAATGACTACCGTCCAATCACCCTCATTGGTTGCATCAAAAAAACAATCTCGAAAACCCTTACAAACCGCCTCAATCAAGTTATCTCAAAAATCATCTCTCTGACCCAATCGGCTTTCCTTTCAGATAGAAACATCCTCGATGGCCCTCTAATGCTAAACGAAATAATTACATGGCTGAAAAAAACCAAACGTGAATCTTTTTGCTTCAAAGTCGACTTAGAGAAGGCCTTCGATACGGTCAATTGGAATTTCCTTCTTTCCATCATGGAGCAAATGTGCTTTCCATCAAGATGGATTCTATGGATCAAAGGAATCCTCTCCTCCACCAGATCGACTGTATTAATCAATGGATGCCCCACCTCTGAGTTCAACTGTGAGCGCGGAATGCCTCAAGGTGACCCTCTTTCACCCTTTCTATTTATTATTGCCATGGAGGCATTCTCCAATGTTTTCCAACGTGCCACCAATTTGGGCCTTGTGTCTGGGCTCAAATTACCTAATTACGGCCCCTGTATCTCGCATTTGTTATATGCCGATGACGCAATCATTTTGGGCTCCTGGTCACATACCCACATCGCCAACATCTCGAGAATTCTGAGATGCTTTCATTTAGCTTCTGGGCTGAAAGTTAACCTTCATAAGTCGAGTTTTTATGGCATAAACCTCCCTTCATACGCAATCGCCGCCTCCACTGACATCCTTAACTGCCAAATTGGACAATTCCCGATGACATATCTTGGACTCGTTGTTGGATCAAATATGAACCTGAAAAAACACTGGACCCCTGTCATCCAAATCTTCGAGAACCGTTTGTCACAATGGAAAGCATCCACACTTTCCCTAGGGGGTAGAATCACGTTAATCCGTTTCGTACTTGATAGTCTTCCATCCTACTACTTCTCGCTTTACAAGGCACCGGTATGTATCCTCTCTAAACTCGAGTCTATTCGGAAAACATTTTTTTGGGGTGGTTCTTCTAACAGGAGAAAGATCCCGTGGGTTTCTTGGGATAGAGTTATATCTCCAATTGAATCGGGCGGGCTAGGATTGGGAAGTCTTCAAATAAAAAACCTTGCTTTACTTTCCAAGTGGTGGTGGAGATACCGTCAAAACCGCTCCAGTCTCTGGGCATGTGTTATCACCTCTTTACACTATTCCCGACGGAACTGCTCCCTACTGCCATTCAAATCTGACCTGGTGGGAGTTTGGAAAAACATCGCCAATCTAAACTCCTACCTCTCCCCCTTTAACGTTTCTATTGAGCACTTGATCACAGGAAAAGTTGGAGATGGCTCTGAAATTCGTTTCTGGATTGATACATGGTGTGGCAACACCCCGTTCTACATTTGTTTTCCCAATTTCTTCAAGTTGGAATCTCAGAAGGACTGCCTTATTGCAGACAGGTGGACCAACGGAGGACGTTTTTCTAACTGGCACTGGAACTGGTCGAGACCACCATCTTCACAACGAGAACTCTATCAACTTCAAGACCTTCTCTCCTGGATCTCACACATCTCCCTAACTGCTTCAAAAGACATATGGTATTGGTCCCCTGACAAAACCGGCTGCTTCACTGTCAAGTCGATCAAGCACATCCTCCAAACCTCAACTTTTGGTCCTAGCCATTAGAACTTTCCATGGAACCGTATTGCACCTTTAAAAGTTAATATCTTTGGATGGCGTCTCGAGATGAATCGGATCCCAACCACTGACCAGCTGACTCTTAGGCAGATTCCCATCACATCCACGTTTTGCCCGATGTGTAACTCTACTGAAGAAACTGCATGCCATCTCTTCCTGTGCTGCCCGTTTGCAGATGACCTATGGAGCCTTATCCTGGTTTGGTGTCGACTCCCTCTTAACAAACCCCAAACCTTCAGAGACCTGTTTTACTTCCATAACGATCCGCTCATAAGCTCGAGAATTCGCCCCTACATCAACATCATTGTACTTGCTTTCTGCTGGACGATATGGAGAATTCGGAATGATCGCGTCTTCTCTAACAAGTCACCTTCCCTTCATTATGCTTTCAAGGAACTGAAAAGTGTTACTTACCTTTGGTTGTCTAATAGAACCCGGGAAACCCACTTGAGTTGGGCAAAGTGGTGTAGTTTTAGCCTCGATCCCTGATGTGTTTTTTTTTCTATTTCTTGTATCTTGTACTCCTAGCTTCTCGCTAGTCTTTCACTAATATTAATTTCGAATGTTCACAAAAAAAAAAAGTGGATTAGAAAAGGGAAAAGAATAATAATATGTACGTTCTAGCTAGACCGACATATACTTTTTACTGTAAGAAATACGAACAAACTAATACTTGTGACAAACACGATATAATCTTTATAATAATTTATTAATATAATAATTTACTTAAAATATGGTTGGGAAGGATTCAGGAAAGTGGGCATAGATATGAAAATGAGCTGGCGATTGGTAAAAGATTGAAATACATACACAGGGAAATATGGAATCATTTATTCATTCTGTTTCTGAATCCAGCCTGTATTTCCAACCAATTTTACCTTGAGCCACCCATTTTACCATATTATGATATTATCAATCAGATCAGGATAAACAACTCGGAGTACATATACATAACTAACAAGTACTTAAAGTATATTGATAATTTGATATATATATATTAGAGGGTTCCCGTACAATGCAACGGCGGTGGCGACGACGGGTGGTGGTGACGGCATCGGCGGTGCGGCGGTAACGCTGACGGTGGTGGTGGTGGCGGTAGGAGCGTGTTTATTAATGCAAATGTAATTGATGTAAAAAGGGATTTGTAATTATCTTAAGAGTTGCAAGGGGTATAGCATGTGGTGATTGAAGCCGGTGAGTGATGATGGATTTGGCGGCGGATATGTGATCAGAGATGGCATGGTTGATCGAAACGGTGGGTTGAGCAGGGGTGAGAATTGATGCAAGGGAAGTCTGAATGTGTGAATTAGGAGTATTTTGTGATAAAAAAAATGCTTAATTTTTTACGGGTAGTGCTTTTTAATAGGAAATAAAAATAATTATAAAATTTTAAAAACTTAAGACCTTGGGTGATTGACTCTACTTTACTTGTTCAGATCCTTTATCTTTTAGGTGATGATAAATCTACAATGTATTTTATATATCATGTATATTAATGCATAATGTATAATTTTTTAAAACAATGTTAGTTTTATATAGAATTTTTTTTTTATGAATTTATCACTAACCCTATTAGCAACGAAGGATAATGATTGAAAAGCTTTCTATCCAACATTCCAATGTAAGGCACAAGGGCGGTAACAAAAGGAGGACAAGGGGGCAATGTCCTCCCTCAAAATTTAAATGTTGTTATTTAATTTTAATTTTTCATGGATTTTAAATTTTTTTTATAGATTTTTTAACATTTTGTCCCCTTTTAGATTTATTTTTCATGAATTTTGTAATTTTGCCTCATTTAATTTTTTTTTTCTAGTAACGCCTTTGATCACGCAAGATACTTATCCCCACATCTCCTAGCAAAGAATCTGTAAAGAAAAATGTAAAGAAGTTCTTCACAAGCATAGAATTAAGGATGTTGCATTGCTTTTTACTAATTACATGATTTACTATTTCTTTTTTATTTTATTTTTTAGAACGGCTATATATATTAAAATAAAATGACATCTAGCGAATCACTAGACGTCAAACAAGTTACAAATACAATTACAATATCTAGGAAACTCGACAGAATAATAAAATCCTAGACACCTAACGACATCAAAACAAACATGTCCAGATTACAGAAAAAGGAGAGGGTTTTGAAACCACTCGTCTCGTGACAAAAGAGTTTTTCTATATCTGCTTGTAGCCCAAACATATGATTGCACCACAATTGTATCAAATAAAAGGTCAGATCGATTTCGCCCATTTGATTTACTATTTCTTCAATAATGTAGTTTTTTTTTTTGTTTTTTGAGTAATTTAAAAGCTTTATAAGTGATAAAAGTACAAAAAGAAAACTGTCTTCATCAGCGGCTTTTCCACCATTTCGAACTTACTAAATTGATGTGTTTCGATTAAGTGTGAAGCAAAAAATCTTAAATGCATTAAAATACCTAATTTCAGGTTTACATTTGTTTATGCATTCTTAACAATCATATATTTATTCTAAAGAAATGATGTATTTATTTATTGGTGTGACCTATGGCCAATTTTTTTTTTAATGTGTTCGACTTTTAATAAAAACGTTCTAATACCGTCGATATTTGTGGGTTGTTTACAGTCAAACTAACAACCTTTGACGTTTTTTCTTGTTAGTAGTTTAACCGTACGGATGGTAACCCACACGCTTTCCTTCCGCCGATCCACATAAATAAATCAAAACAAAAGCATGTCATGGGCTTTCCTAACACCTTCCTTTTATCTTACTTTATTTCTTTTAAAATTTTTTAAATCTTTTTATATAGTTGGAATAATAATAATATTATTACTATTAATTAATTAAAGATCTTAAACTAAATAAAACAGATACAGCATTGCGGAAAGCAACGTGACCTACACAAGTTGGTCAGAGAATATTTTTTTCGGGAAGCAAACCTTACACTTTGTTTTTTTCCTAATTTTAGCTACTTTATCTACGAGTATTTTATTTCTATATAACTTTTTTTTATATATATAAATTCAAATTCAAACACATATTAATAACTTAATATGACTCCTTTCTTAATGGTAATATGTAGAAAAAAAATGTGGTGGTCATTATATTATTTTGGTGTCTAAATATTTAAATTACAACTCTATGAGTTGTATACTCATAGATTAAGATTGTTATCGGTAACTAATTATACGATTTGGTTTAATATTGAGTACGACTAATTATACGATTTGGTTTAATATTGACAATTATCGGGTTTAATATTGAGTAGACTAATTATACGATTTGGTTTAATATTGAGTACGACTAATTATACGATTTGGTTTAATATTGGTAGACTAATTATACGATTTGGTTTAATATTGAGTACGACTAATTATACGATTTGGTTTAATATTGAGTAGACTAATTATACGATTTGGTTTAATATTGAGTACGACTAATTATACGATTTGGTTTAATATTGGTAGACTAATTATACGATTTGGTTTAATATTGAGTAAACTAATTATACGATTTGGTTTAATATTGAGTACGACTAATTATACGATTTGGTTTAATATTGACAATTATCGGGTTAATATAGTTAGAATTGAAAACAAACACGTATATCTCTGATGAAGCAATTAAGTTGTTTATTTTTTATTAGATAAAACCTTCACTGTTTTTGTTGGATCAAATGCACCTAAAGTTGGGTGTTTAAGTTCTCATAGCTGGTTTTTAAAATCCAACTATTTTATATGTTTTTGATTCCTTGGTAACTTTATGAACAACAATGGCAAAGACTACATTTTATTATCTTTTCAACCATATAAGTAAGTAAAGGAGATGATCCTCATTTAAATGTATAATAAATAGTCAAGAAATTTGTGAACCATAATTAATACTTAGGCTATCATGTGTAGAATCCATTGAAAGAACACACTAAATGACTTATATCATGAAACGTATTTTGTTAACTGTAAGCGTAGCTAAAACTATTATTATTATTACTTCTTTTTTAATAGTGCTTGTCTACGAATGTTGTTAAAAGGACGGGTCGACTTATGTGGTGATCAAACATAGCATTGTTTTAATTTTCAGATTAGTTTGTATAAAATATCCCCTAATTTAAATTAGCCGTTACTTCAAATATAGAAATGTCTTAATAAAGTTACACTGCCAAAGTTTAAAGATTCTTGTTCAATTGTCATTCTTCAAACTATAAGGGCTGAAAGTGTTGTTTTATAAAACACATGGAACGATTAGGCTGGCAGGTTGGTTCTTGCCGGATGTTGGGTGGTTTCCGAACACAAATTGTTAAATCTTCTTGTTTTAATTTCAACTACAAATTACAAACAGACTGAACAGTCATTCGCCAAGAATTTTTAAGAGCTAAAATGTTTTAGGTAAGGCTCGAAATATATTCCTATAGATACGACCAGAGATTCTTTATTTATGTGGTGGAAGCATGATTTAAACTGTTACACTTTTGGGTTAAACCATCAAGTGAGGGACTTTACAATGTCCTATCTAGTGAAATCTCTCAAAGATTAAAGGTATTTTACCCATTTCAAATTAATTTGTTATTTGATTTTAGGGTTCTTGGAATGAACTAATTTGGGGGCTTTTCTTAAGAATAAGTTACTTGCATTATTTCAATTTAGGGTTCTTGCAATCCATCTAATTTGGGGATTTTGATGAAAATTGGTATTTTACTTAGAACCCTAGTGTTATGGTCAATTGAGAACCATTCAATGTTGTTGTTGTTTTCCACTTTCATTGTGAAGGATTATTTTGATAATGATTTGGAATATGGATTTTTGGTAAAAAAATGTGTTGACATTGTAAGTGCATGATTCTGTTGACAACAGCAACAGCGATTTGATCAGTATATGTTTATGTTTTGTAATATGTAATCATAGACTTATGTTATGTTTAAACTTGTTATTTGGACTTAAGTAATGTGAATGATTACATATTGATCAGAGTTTTGGTATGTTTAATGTTTACGACTTGTATGAATGTGATTATAAATAACATACAGATACAAGTGATAAACTAGTCACGTTTTGAGTAATTAAAGTATACTTAAAAGATGACAAAAGGAAGTGTGTACAAACTCGTGCTACAGTAACACGAGTTTGCCTAAACACGTGGTCATCACGTGTTTACATATTAACACGCGTTTGTTAATGGGTTATGGGCTTTAAGATATACGGTCCATATTAGCACGCGTTTATGAACAGTATAGTATAAATACACACACATAATACGTATTTGTTAACAGTGATATTAGATAATACACGGAAATTCTGTGCAATTGTAAACTCGCACGCGTTTAAGGTCTTAGGTTGTTTCAACAACGAAAGACGATAATATAATTAAGCAAACGGGTTATCACGAGAGGATTCCGCACTCTCGTCATAACTATAAGCGTTCTCGTTGACGATCAGTCCACAAGGACCTACAAGTGGTATCAGAGCCAATAGATTTTTTTTAATCTGAAGGTTCGAGATCGCTTTGTTGGCTTAATTTTGCTTCAAATCGTGCAAAATTTGGTGCAACTGTTCATCAAAACACGTGTTTAACTTTGCCTTTTGTTAAACTCGTGTTAGCCCTAATCCAAACACGTGCTTGTATTAAACACGTGTGTCTGTGCTAAAGCCGTGTTCAATCTTAACACGTGTTTGTCTTCTAAACACGTGCTCTCTTGTCAAACTCGTGTTTCTTCCATTTTACCCTAAACACGTGTTTACCTCAAACACGTGCTCTTGTTCATTTATTTTAATTTTTTCCTTTGTCGTGTTTCGATGATGTCTGGAATACCTGCAGCTTCATCCAAAGAGGCCCAATACATTAATGCATTAATTCTTCACGATCATGAAGTCGGTCGTACCAATTCACCTCCAAAATTGATAAAACTTGAGAATTTCTGGAGTTGGAAAAAACACTTTGAATCCTATATTCGCCTTACTGATTTCAACCAATGGGTGATGATTACTGAAGGATATGAGTGGCCAACTCATGAAGATGTTCATGGAAATGAGGTCCAATACAAGATTGGGGATATGACTGAAGTGTTGAAGAAAGAATATGCCATTGAAGGAAAGGCCTTGTCGAACTTAGAAATGTGTTTACCTCGGGACGCAATTCATCTTCTTGGAGAACATAAGACCTCTAAAGGTTTGTGGGATGCTTTAAACGCACACTGTGAAGGTGATGAGTTGATGAAAAAGGGAAGAATTAAATTGCTGAACAGACAATATGAAGTCTTTAATGGTTTGAAATCTGAAAGTTTAGATGATTTAATAACTCGTTTTAATCATCTGATTACTGAACTGGGATATTTTGGAGTTACATTTACACAAAATAAACTAGTAGATAAATTTTTGGATTCTCTGCCGAACAAATGGAATGACTTCGTGCATAGTCTTCAAGAAGAGAAAATTTATGAATCTTATACCTTGGCAGAGATTGTCTCAAAAGTAAAGAACAGGGAAATGAAGCGTAAAGCAAAAGATGAGCTTTCTGTTTTTCAACAAAATCCGAGTCTTTATCATGCTAATACTGATAATCTATTGTCTTCATCTTCCTCTACTTCTGGAAGTGGAACTACTGCTCTTTTATCCACTGAAACCATTCATCCTGTTATGGACCCTGATGGAATTGCTGGATACATGGTTTATGACAATTCGTCTGTAACTAAGAATAGCAGTGGATCAAGAAACAGTGGAAATACAACTGTTCGCTCGATGCCAATGAGTATGCAATCTGCTGAAGGACGTATGCAAGTATATGCTGCAATGTGTTCTGCTCATGAGGCATTTATCAATGGCAAAATTTCAGATCCAAGTTTGATTGATAAAGATTATGAACAAATTGATCCTGATGATTTAGAGGAAATGGACTTGAAATGGCAAATGGCTATGCTCACTATAAAAGCTCGTCGTTTTATGCAACGTACTGGAAGAAATCTTGCAACTGACAGGAATAGAGGATTTGATAAGTCGAAGGTTAAGTGTTATAATTGTGATGGTTTTGGTCATTTTGCTAAGGAATGTCAAAGACCAAAGCGTTTTGATAATTCTACGGCTAACCGTCAGAATTACAATCAGGGAGGTGTGCAAGCTGGAAATCAAAACAAATCAACCAAGGCTACAGAGCATGATGAAATGATCATTCAGGAACTTCCTACGGAAAATCAGGTTCAAAATCCTGAAAAAGCCATGGTGGCAAGACAGGAAGATGGTACTTACTTTTGGACAAAGGAGAATGAACCTGAAAATGCTTTACTAGTTGAGATTCATGATGAAATAGCTAACATGATTGATGACGGAGGTGTTGCGTTTGATTATGCTCTTTATACAAGTGAAGAGGCTGCTGCTACAGAAGCTGCATTAAAGTTTTTTGATGATGAAAAGGCTGAAAAAGATGAAAAGGATGCAGTGGAAGCAGTAAAGACTAAAAAGGTTGATATGAAGATCGATGAATCTACTGATAAGACAGGCAGCCAGAGTGATAAGCAATCGCTGAGCTCAAGTGCAAAATTGGATAAGGCTATTTCTACAGAAGCTGATGATTTTGATATTCCTGAAGGTATGACAATATCAGACTTTGTTGCGTATATGGCTGACTGCGATGATCGAGAGAAACAGGTAACTTTTTCTTATTTGACTGTTCATCGTATTTGCATGTTTGTTAAAGATTTGATGCAACAACATAGTATTGCCTCATCCAAGACTTTAGAGTTAGCCGCTAGCTATGAAACTATCAGCAAGGAACGTAGTTCGTTTTTCTCTAAGAATAGTGCTTTACTTGATCAAGAACGTCAATTTAAGAGTAGGATTAAGTCACTTGACAATGATAATGCTGCCTTAAAAGACAAACTGAAAGAAACAATTTTTAGGGAAAATCTGGCAAATGAAAAGATAGTCTTTCTTTCTAATGAAATTGGTAAGAAAGAGAAGGATTTAGCTGATGCTAGGGTTACAATTACTAAACATGAGACTACCTTGTCTAAATGGAGAGGAAGTGATCTGATAGCTTCCTTAGGTAAACCTAGACACTCTAAGGATAAAACAGGACTAGGAGCTGATTACACTGATGTGAGACCTCCTTTTAACAACAACTTAGACCCTGTTTATCCAGATTTGGCTGAGTCTGATTCTGCTAAACCAGTGCTTACTGACTATCCTAAGCCATCCGTCTCCACTGAACCTAAGCAAGTTAAGTTCATTCCTAGACAACTAAGTACCAAAAACCATAACATACCACAGCCAAGTAAGAAGTTTGTTAAAAAAGGAATTCAAATTGATTCAACTGAGGTTAAGTGTGTCACTGAACCTGAACCTATTGTCACTAAACCATCCTCAACTTCTGAGACTAAGGCTCCTACTGTGGAAGAAATAGCAACTCAGGAGATTAAGAATATCTTGAATACCCCTCCATCTAAACCATTAGCTCAACAATCTTCTAGTAAGTCAGCACAACGATCTTGTTTTGCTTGTTATGAAAAGGGACATGTGTATAGTTGTTGTCCCAACCGAGTTAGGAAGTCCTCTATACAGTCAGTTTCTCCTGCTAAGTCAAATCAAAGTAGAGGATCATCCCCTAATTCTCATGTTTCTTTTGAGCGAAGAAATGGTAAACGACAGATAGTGTCAAGTAGCTCTAATGGGATGGGTAATCAAGCTAATGTTAAACTTGTTCCACCGGTGACTAAAAGAAATGATTCACCAAGATATATTTCTCCTAGAAATAGATTTGGTCAGTCATCACAAAATGCAAATTCAAGGCATCATCGACAGAACTACTATGACCGTAACACATCTCGTTTTCAACAAGTGAATAGACCTTTACAGCATGCTCAGCAAACATCCAAGGCACCTACTGGGAGCAATGGATATTGGACTGAAATGCTTGTTAAGGACGAGAATGGTAAACCCAAGTCTATAAAGGCTTGGGTTGTCCTTGATAACTGATCCGCTTTTGTTTCATGTGCAGGGGCTACCACCAATTCCTATAAGTATTTGGTATGTTGATAGCGGTTGCTCCAGGCACATGACAGGGGACAGAAGACTTCTGTCCGATTTTGTAAATATTAAAGGTTCACATGTAAATTTTGCTGGTTCCAAGGGCGGACATATCTCAGGACAAGGTGATGTCGTCGATGGAAAACTTACTTTAAAGAATGTCAATTACGTGGAAGAACTTACTCATAATCTGATGAGTGTATCACAAATTTGTGACCGAGGAAATTCAGTTTTCTTCAACAACAAAGCTGCATTCGTTTTGAAGCCGGGTTTTGTTATTCCAGATGATTGGATATTGTTGACTGCTCCTCGTAAAAGAGATATTTATGGTTTAGTGTTAGGAACCAAGAATGTGCAGAAGGAAGTTTGTTTGTTGTCTAAGGCAAGCGAAAGTGATTCTCTCTTATGGCATAGAAGAATGGGACATCTACATTTCCGAAAGATGAATTACATTGTGAAGAATGATCTGGTTCAAGGTGTTCCTAAAAAGAAGTTTGAATTGGAAGATAGATGTGTTCCATGCTTGAAAGGCAAACAACAGAAAAAGCCTCACAAGCCCAAGACACAAAATTCAATTGCCGCTCCTTTTGAGTTACTTCATATGGATCTCTTTGGTCCAGTAAATGTTAGGAGTAGAGGGGGAATGTACTACTGCTTGGTTGTCACTGATGATTATTCAAGGTTTTCATGGGTTTTCTTCTTAGCTACCAAAGATGAGACTACGGAGATTCTGATTAACTTTTTCACTGAGGCTGAGAATCTCTACAACACGAAGATCAAACGAATCAGGAGTGACAATGGCACGGAGTTTAAAAACTCGGTGATGGATGTTTTCTGTTTGTCTAAAGGAATCCAACATCAATTTAGTGCTCCGTATGAACCTCAGCAAAATGGAGTTGCTGAGAGAAAGAATAGGACCTTGATCGAGACTGCCAGAACTATGCTTGCTGATTCAGGGCTACCGACTATGTTTTGGGCGGAAGCTGTTAACACAGCTTGTCATGTGTTAAATCGGGTGTTAACTGTTAAAAGGTTTAATAAAACTTGTTATGAACTTCTCAACAAACGAAAACCTGATTTGTCTGGATTGGAACCGTTTGGTGTTCCATGTACTTTTCTGAAAACTTCTCCTCAACCAAAGTTTAATTCTAAAGTTGAAGAAGGTTTCTTTCTTGGATATAAACCAGGAACATCCATTCGTCGGGTTTTCAATTCTCAGACTGGTAGAGTCGATCTTGGTACTAATGTCGTGATTGTCAGTTATAAACCGGCTACTCATGCTGGTTCTGAGTCAAGTTTTGCTTATGATAGTGTGTTTACTTCACTTAAGGGTCCAATTTCTTTTCCTGGTACTCCTATTGATGAAGATGTTGTTATTGTTCGAGATCACTTGAATTATGATTCTGAGGTTGCTCCTGCTGCATCTACTACTGCTGATGTACCACCAACCGGAGTTGTTCCTACAACTGAGGTTGGTCAATCCAGTGGTTCAAGAGATCCAACTAAAATTCCACTACCAGATGATGACCCGCTTGACTCATCGTCTTCTTCATCTTCTGAAGCTGATGGAGAGTCTCCCACCCAAATTGTTCCAAATATGGGTGATGATTTTCCAAGTCACAAAACTCCTCAACATAGAGCAACTAAAGATCATCCAGTTGAAAATATTCTTGGTGAAGCTTCAGCAACTGTCCGAACTAGAAATCAGTTAAATAAGGAGATGACTAGTTTATTCTGTGAAGTGAAGGATACAGGTTTAATAACTGAGTGTTTATACTCATGTTTTATTTCACAAGAAGAACCCAAGAATGTTAAGATAGCACTTCAAGATCCGTTTTGGGTTGAGGCTATGCAAGAAGAATTGGCTCAATTTGAAAAACTTGGAGTATGGGAATTAGTTGCTGTGCCTAAAGGTAAGGAACCGATTGGAACTCGTTGGGTATTTAAATGCAAACGAGATGACAAAGGGATTGTTACAAGAAATAAGGCACGTCTAGTTGTTCAGGGTTTTGCACAGCGAGAAGGTTATGACTATAATGAAACTTTTGCACCAGTTGCTCGGATTGAAGCTATAAGACTATTTTTAGCTTATGCTAGTTTCAAAGGAATAAAGGTGTATCAGTTGGATGTGAAGAGTGCCTTCTTGTATGGAGAAGTTAAGGAAGTAGTGTACGTTCGTCAACCACCGGGGTTTGAAGATCCAAATTATCCAAGAAGGGCATATCGACTGGATAAGGCTCTTTATGGATTACATCAAGCACCAAGAGTGTGGTATGAGAAATTGTCAACACATTTGTTGACAAATGGATTTACAAGAGGATCGATAGACAGCACGTTGTTTATCAAATGGCAGAAGCAAGATTATATAATTGTGCAAGTTTATGTGGATGATATCATTTTTGGTTCATCTGACATTAAGATGTGCAAGGATTTTGAAATGAGTATGAAGAAGGAATTTGAAATGAGTATGAAGAAGGAATTTGAAATGAGTGCTATGGGGGAATTAAAATTTTTCCTTGGACTGCAAGTTGATCAACGAAAAGATGGTTTTTTCATTCACCAGACTAAGTATGTCGATGACATCTTGGAAAGGTTTCAAATGTTAGAATCCAAGACTTATGGTACTCCTATTCAGTTGAATCATGGTTTAGGAGTTCCTAATTCTAAAGATACACTTGTGGATGCTACTTATTATCGGGCGATCATCGGTTCATTGATGTATTTAACTGCTTCGCGTCCAGATATCATGTTTGCTGTTTGTCTGTGTGCTAGATTTCAAGCAAATCCGAAAGAGTCACATTTAACGGCTGCAAAACGGATCCTCAGATATTTAAAGGGAAACCAAGGACTTGGTCTATGGTATCCGTTGGGAGGAACGTTTGAGTTTGTTGCTTACACTGATTCGGACTTTGGAGGTTGTAACAATGATAGGAAGTCTACGACTGGCGGATGTCAATTCTTAGGAGGGAGACTTGTATCGTGGCAATGTAAGAAGCAGACATCGGTAGCTCAGTCTTCTTGTGAGGCAGAGTACATGGCTGCTGGAAGCTGCTGTTCCCAGGTATTATGGATTCAGCAACAACTTCGAGACTACGGTATGGATTTTCTTGATACCCCTATTAAGATTGATAATAAGTCAGCTATAGATATAACTAATAACCCTGTCTTGCATAAAGTCACCAAGCATATTGACATTAGACATCATTTTTTGCGTGACTGTGCCCAAAAGAAGTTAATTCATTTGGAAAAAGTTATAACTGATGATAATCTAGCTGATTTGTATACTAAAGCATTTGATAAGACTCGCTTTGAAAAGCTGATTCTTCTAAATGGTATGAAGAATGCTGATTCATATTAGATCTCTCAAAGAAATATCTTTTTGTATATTTTTATTTTATTTTATTTTATTTGTGTCTAGTTTAAGTCTGTAAATAGCTAGAGTCATAAGAATACAAAAAGAGTTCTTAGTGTTAAAAAAAAAAAAAAAAAAAATTGAAAAATCAGAAAAACAAAAATAAATAAGATAGAGTTTTAAGTTGATGCTTTAAGACGTTTAGAAGTGAGGATATTTTAGCTTTTAAGCTTGCTTAATCGTAATATAACTGCTTAGTTCAGTGACTACTTCTAAGGATGTATCGGTAGACACAAAGTACCGAAGGTTTCCCTGAATATTAACTGTTCAATAACCGTATTTGTGGGTAACACGTCAGCATGTGGCTTTGAATATGGACTCTTCCTTGTGAATTGATTTGCCATCCTTAATACTTAAGAAAGATTTAGCATTTGGTTTGAGATTGGATGTGTTTGTAAACCATAGGGGGGATTCGCATGCATTCGTGTATGTCAATCTAAACAGAACAAAATGGGTTTTAGCTTCTAAAGCAACTATTAAAACCATCATGATCTCGATTGGCTAAAACAAAGTACCGAAGGTTTCCCTGAATATTAACTGTTCAATAACCGTATTTGTGGGTAACACGTCAGCATGTGGCTTTGAATATGGACTCTTCCTTGTGAATTGATTTGCCATCCTTAATACTTAAGAAAGATTTAGCATTTGGTTTGAGATTGGATGTGTTTGTAAACCATAGGGGGGATTCGCATGCATTCGTGTATGTCAATCTAAACAGAACAAAATGGGTTTTAGCTTCTAAAGCAACTATTAAAACCATCATGATCTCGATTGGCTAAAACAAAGTACCGAAGGTTTCCCTGAATATTAACTGTTCAATAACCGTATTTGTGGGTAACACGTCAGCATGTGGCTTTGAATATGGACTCTTCCTTGTGAATTGATTTGCCATCCTTAATACTTAAGAAAGATTTAGCATTTGGTTTGAGATTGGATGTGTTTGTAAACCATAGGGGGGATTCGCATGCATTCGTGTATGTCAATCTAAACAGAACAAAATGGGTTTTAGCTTCTAAATGGTATGAAGAATGCTGATTCATATTAGATCTCTCAAAGAAATATCTTTTTGTATATTTTATTTTATTTTATTTGTGTCTAGTTTAAGTCTGTAAATAGCTAGAGTCATAAGAATACAAAAAGAGTTCTTAGTGTTAAAAAAAAAAAAAAAAAAAAAAAAAAAAAAAAAAAAAAAAAAAAAAAAAAAAAAAAAAATAAAAAAAAAAAAAAAAAAAAAAAAAAAAAAAAAAAAAAAAAAAAAAAAAAAAAAAAAAAAAAAAAAAAAAAAAAAAAAAAAAAAAAAAAAAAAAAAAAAAAAAAAAAAAAAAAAAAAAAAAAAAAAAAAAAAAAAAAAAAAAAAAAAAAAAAAAAAAAAAAAAAAAAAAAAAAAAAAAAAAAAAAAAAAAAAAAAAAAAAAAAAAAAAAAAAAAAAAAAAAAAAAAAAAAAAAAAAAAAAAAAAAAAAAAAAAAAAAAAAAAAAAAAAAAAAAAAAAAAAAAAAAAAAAAAAAAAAAAAAAAAAAAAAAAAAAAAAAAAAAAAAAAAAAAAAAAAAAAAAAAAAAAAAAAAAAAAAAAAAAAAAAAAAAAAAAAAAAAAAAAAAAAAAAAAAAAAAAAAAAAAAAAAAAAAAAAAAAAAAAAAAAAAAAAAAAAAAAAAAAAAAAAAAAAAAAAAAAAAAAAAAAAAAAAAAAAAAAAAAAAAAAAAAAAAAAAAAAAAAAAAAAAAAAAAAAAAAAAAAAAAAAAAAAAAAAAAAAAAAAAAAAAAAAAAAAAAAAAAAAAAAAAAAAAAAAAAAAAAAAAAAAAAAAAAAAAAAAAAAAAAAAAAAAAAAAAAAAAAAAAAAAAAAAAAAAAAAAAAAAAAAAAAAAAAAAAAAAAAAAAAAAAAAAAAAAAAAAAAAAAAAAAAAAAAAAAAAAAAAAAAAAAAAAAAAAAAAAAAAAAAAAAAAAAAAAAAAAAAAAAAAAAAAAAAAAAAAAAAAAAAAAAAAAAAAAAAAAAAAAAAAAAAAAAAAAAAAAAAAAAAAAAAAAAAAAAAAAAAAAAAAAAAAAAAAAAAAAAAAAAAAAAAAAAAAAAAAAAAAAAAAAAAAAAAAAAAAAAAAAAAAAAAAAAAAAAAAAAAAAAAAAAAAAAAAAAAAAAAAAAAAAAAAAAAAAAAAAAAAAAAAAAAAAAAAAAAAAAAAAAAAAAAAAAAAAAAAAAAAAAAAAAAAAAAAAAAAAAAAAAAAAAAAAAAAAAAAAAAAAAAAAAAAAAAAAAAAAAAAAAAAAAAAAAAAAAAAAAAAAAAAAAAAAAAAAAAAAAAAAAAAAAAAAAAAAAAAAAAAAAAAAAAAAAAAAAAAAAAAAAAAAAAAAAAAAAAAAAAAAAAAAAAAAAAAAAAAAAAAAAAAAAAAAAAAAAAAAAAAAAAAAAAAAAAAAAAAAAAAAAAAAAAAAAAAAAAAAAAAAAAAAAAAAAAAAAAAAAAAAAAAAAAAAAAAAAAAAAAAAAAAAAAAAAAAAAAAAAAAAAAAAAAAAAAAAAAAAAAAAAAAAAAAAAAAAAAAAAAAAAAAAAAAAAAAAAAAAAAAAAAAAAAAAAAAAAAAAAAAAAAAAAAAAAAAAAAAAAAAAAAAAAAAAAAAAAAAAAAAAAAAAAAAAAAAAAAAAAAAAAAAAAAAAAAAAAAAAAAAAAAAAAAAAAAGTCAAGAAATATCATCGAAAATTCTGAAGTATCAAATTGCTGCACATCAATGAAGTTAATTTCAAAGAAGCAATCAAGAATAGCCAATTCGAATCATGCACTAAGCATCAAATGTGTTTGTTCTGACCTTTGATCGTAAGATCATTAACCATGGTGACTTCGAAGTTGTAACGCTTATAAACACATCTGGTTAAGGACTTTAATGCTCTGTCGATCTTAAGTGTATGCTTGATTGTGGGATACACATTTACATTAATAATAATGTGACATGAGTAACTTACTAGGTTACATGGTGACTGTCCTTGGCTCAAGTAATACGAAAGTGTCACAAACCAAAGGAAACTGGAAGTACCGAGTGTTTAAGAGGACAAATATACCGGTAATCGTTGTCGAGTCACTGTTCATAACTAATAATAAGAGAACTATTTCTCACTTGCAGGCTTATGTAATTGCTAATCTGATCTAATCCGCAGAAACTTAGAATTTCTTGTAAATAAATAATGTGGTTTAAATTTAAAGTTTTTATTTTTTTTATTTATTTTTATTTTTGTACTTCCACTCTTATGTGTCAAGTAGTTGTGTCACAACTATTTCTTATTGCACGAGAGAGTTGATAAGCATCTAATGATTCTATTGTCAGCTATATGGTCCTTAATTGGATTATATGAGACTTTATTGCTTAAAGTATCATGTTAAAAGATTGTTTTCTGGTATGGACATTAATTTGTTTAAGTTTAGGAAATGATCGGTCTGAATTTTTTTTGTTTTGGAAAAGTCAAAATATAGTCAAGATTCGTTTGATATATTTTTGAGATTTCAATTTGTTTTTGGTGAAAAGATATGCTTGACGATGATAATTGACTGACCATAGGTCTTTAATAAGATACCTTTTTTGCACGCTTAAGATAATGCTATCTGTTGATATTGATGCATTGATGAGTTTCTTTTAAGTGTGCAGGACTTTCGATATTGGAATTTTGTGTTTTTCCAAAGTTGTTAAATAGTATCTTACCTGTTGATACAGGTATATCGTAAAGTCAAGATTATCAGGTTTGATTGTTAAAATTTTATCTGCTAATGATGACTTGATTTTCAGAGGGTTAAATCATTGAGTTTCATACAGGTTATCTCTTTCCTGTGTATTAGCTGGTTATTCAGGATTGAAGGTAAAGGGTATGAAATTTATCTAAGTGTATTTTGAAAATGTGTTTGATGCTACAGGAAACACGCGTTTAAGCATGTGGTAACCTAATCCACGTGTTTGGTGATACCACGTGTTTGGCTACTACCACGCGTTTGGCTGACTACCACGTGTTTGGCTGATACCACGTGTTTGGCTGATACCACGTGTTTGGCTGATACCACGTGTTTGGCTTGATACCACGTGTTTGGCTTGATACCACGCGTTTGGCTTGATACCACGTGTTTGGCTTGATACCACGTGTTTGGCTTGATACCACGTGTTTGGCTGATACCACGTGTTTGGCTTGATACCACGCGTTTGGCTTGATACCACGTGTTTGGCTTGATACCACGTGTTTGGCTTGATACCACGCGTTTGGCTGATACCACGTGTTTGGCTTGATACCACGTGTTTGGCTTATACCACGCGTTTGGCTGATACCACGTGTTTGGCTGATACCACGTGTTTGCTTATACCACGCGTTTGGTAACCACGTGTTTGGAGTTTCTCTTCACGTGTTTGGCTGACTACCACGTGTTTGGACTTACACCACGCGTTTGGAGTTTCCTTCACGTGTTTGGCTGACTACCACGTGTTTGGCCTTATACCACGCGTTTGGCTTTGGACCACGTGTTTGGCTTTGGATACCACGTGTTTGGATATACCACGTGTTTGGACTATACCACGTGTTTGGCTATACCACGTGTTTGGCTATACCACGTGTTTGGCTATACCACGTGTTTGGACTATACCACGTGTTTGGACTATACCACGTGTTTGGACTATACCACGTGTTTGGCTATACCACGTGTTTGGCTATACCACGTGTTTGGCTATACCACGTGTTTGGCTATACCACGTGTTTGGCTATACCACGTGTTTGGCTATACCACGTGTTTGGCTATACCACGTGTTTGGCTATACCACGTGTTTGGACTATACCACGTGTTTGGCTATACCACGTGTTTGGACTATACCACGTGTTTGGCTATACCACGTGTTTGGCTATACCACGTGTTTGGCTATACCACGTGTTTGGCTATACCACGTGTTTGGCTATACCACGTGTTTGGCTATACCACGTGTTTGGACTATACCACGTGTTTGGACTATACCACGTGTTTGGACTATACCACGTGTTTGGCTATACCACGTGTTTGGCTATACCACGTGTTTGGCTATACCACGTGTTTGGCTATACCACGTGTTTGGCTATACCACGTGTTTGGCTATACCACGTGTTTGGCTATACCACGTGTTTGGCTATACCACGTGTTTGGCTATACCACGTGTTTGGCTGACTACCACGTGTTTGGCTTATACCACGCGTTTGGCTATACCACGCGTTTGGCTTACCACGTGTTTGGTTAAAATTTCACGCGTTTGGTTTACACCACGCGTTTGGAGTTTCCTTCACGTGTTTGGCTGACTACCACGTGTTTGGCCTTATCCACGTGTTTGGCTGACTACCACGTGTTTGGCCTTATACCACGCGTTTGGATTTAGACCACGCGTTTGGCTTTGGACCACGTGTTTGATCTAATTTACACGCGTTTGGGTCACGGGTATATATATACCATGATCAAACTCGTTCATTATTCACCATTTTCAATTTTTTTTTTTTTTCAAATTCACTTTTTACCCTAGTTTTACCCCCTCAACACGCGTTTAGCTCAAAATCGTGCATATTGTCAAAACCGTGCAAATTGTTACTGTTTGTGATTAGTAACTGTTCATCGTGATTTGTTATTCTTCATCGATCATATTCGTGTTAATTACAGGTATGTTTTCCTTGAATTTGCTTGATTTTCAAAGATATAATTGATTGAAAAACCATGGTTATACATTATAATTATTCCTAGTTGGTTTTTAATCATTGTTTGATTGATATATCTTGCAAAATGTCATATCGATAACTAGATAGTCATGTAAATTGTTAGAAAAACTCTTGATTTTCATTGTCTGTTAGTATTTTTCTGGTTTTAGAAGTCGATGAACAGTGACATGTGGTTGGATTTCACGCGCGTTTGGAATTTTGAAATCAAAATACAAGTTTTTTGGTATTCCACGCGTTTGGCAAATCACGTGTTTGGACTACCACGCGTTTGGCCTCCACGTGTTTGGCTGACTACCACGTGTTTGGCCTTATACCACGCGTTTGGAAACCACGTGTTTCAGATGTTTGTTCCACGCGT
The DNA here is from genome assembly GCA_034093135.1 of Erigeron breviscapus. Taxonomy (NCBI): domain Eukaryota; kingdom Viridiplantae; phylum Streptophyta; class Magnoliopsida; order Asterales; family Asteraceae; genus Erigeron; species Erigeron breviscapus. Next base: position 94,997,103 of record CM067170.1, on the reverse strand, counting down.
TTACCCTTCTTCACGTATTTACCCTTGATCACACGCGTTTACCCTTCTTCACGTATTTACCCTTGATCACACGCGTTTACCCTTCTTCACGTATTTACCCTTGATCACACGCGTTTACCATTGTACCACGCGTTTGAAGATTGGTTCACGTGTTTAGGTTTTTATAGCAGACTTCACGCGTTTGAGACTTTTACACGTGTTTACAAGCAGATTCCAAAATTTTCTAAGTTTTATTGTGCAGAATTGTTGTTGCTAAATTTTTGTTATTGCACTGTTTTTGTTTTCCAGAAATGGCAGGAAATCCAAGAAATTTCTTCTCAACTCACAATCAGTTGATCGATTTGTCGAGAGATCGAAGAAATAGGGACTTTAATGGTTTGCTTCAATATCTGGAACGCTCTCGTATTCATTTTGTGCTAACTCACAATCAGTTGATCGATTTGTCGAGAGATCGAAGAAATAGGGACTTTAATGGTTTGCTTCAATATCTGGAACGCTCTCGTATTCATTTTGTGCTAACTCACAATCCAGTGCTATATCAAGGATATCTGCATCAATTTTGGAATAATGCATCAATAAGAGTGGTTCAAGCACAGCCCGCACAAGAAGATAGACCTGCTGTCCCTCGGAGTGTTAGGTTTCAGACAACTGTGGCTAATCATACATTTTCTTTCACTGCTGCTGATTTGAGAGAGATATTGCATTTAGGGACTGTTGAAGAAGAAAATGGTCCGATAGAGCTTGATGAAACATTGGTTAGAGGATGTTTTGGAAGAATGGGACATGCTACGCCAGATGCAAAGTGGCCGATTGCTAAAGCAGGATTCTATGGCCAATGGAGGTTTTTGGCTCATGTGTTGATTGTGGCAATCAGTAATCGTCATGCAGGGTTTGATCAGCTGAATAAGCAAGTTGGTTCGCAGATGGTGGCTTTGACTTTGAATAGGCCTTACTCATTCTCGAACTACTTCTTCGATATTTTGAAGACCCAAATCACTCAGACAGGGTCGCATAGGTTTATGATTTTGCCAAGGATTACAATGGCAATCATTCATCATTTTGTACAGAATTTGCCAGTTTTGCAAGACGTATATGAGATTGCTTCTCCACCAAATAGGATTTGGTCGATGATGTTGAAAGTTAAGGATAGTTATCCAAATCCGCAGATTGTGCCACTGTTTGGAATTTTGAAATCAAAATACAAGTTTTTTGGTATTCCACGCGTTTGGCAAATCACGTGTTTACAAACCCTAGTTCCACGCGTTTACCCTTCTTCACGTATTTACCCTTGATCACACGCGTTTACCCTTCTTCACGTATTTACCCTTGATCACACGCGTTTACCCTTCTTCACGTATTTACCCTTGATCACACGCGTTTACCCTTCTTCACGTATTTACCCTTGATCACACGCGTTTACCCTTCTTCACGTATTTACCCTTGATCACACGCGTTTACCCTTCTTCACGTATTTACCCTTGATCACACGCGTTTACCCTTCTTCACGTATTTACCCTTGATCACACGCGTTTACCCTTCTTCACGTATTTACCCTTGATCACACGCGTTTACCCTTCTTCACGTATTTACCCTTGATCACACGCGTTTACCCTTCTTCACGTATTTACCCTTGATCACACGCGTTTACCCTTCTTCACGTATTTACCCTTGATCACACGCGTTTACCCTTCTTCACGTATTTACCCTTGATCACACGCGTTTACCCTTCTTCACGTATTTACCCTTGATCACACGCGTTTACCCTTCTTCACGTATTTACCCTTGATCACACGCGTTTACCCTTCTTCACGTATTTACCCTTGATCACACGCGTTTACCCTTCTTCACGTATTTACCCTTGATCACACGCGTTTACCCTTCTTCACGTATTTACCCTTGATCACACGCGTTTACCCTTCTTCACGTATTTACCCTTGATCACACGCGTTTACCCTTCTTCACGTATTTACCCTTGATCACACGCGTTTACCCTTCTTCACGTATTTACCCTTGATCACACGCGTTTACCCTTCTTCACGTATTTACCCTTGATCACACGCGTTTACCCTTCTTCACGTATTTACCCTTGATCACACGCGTTTACCCTTCTTCACGTATTTACCCTTGATCACACGCGTTTACCCTTCTTCACGTATTTACCCTTGATCACACGCGTTTACCCTTCTTCACGTATTTACCCTTGATCACACGCGTTTACCCTTCTTCACGTATTTACCCTTGATCACACGCGTTTACCCTTCTTCACGTATTTACCCTTGATCACACGCGTTTACCCTTCTTCACGTATTTACCCTTGATCACACGCGTTTACCCTTCTTCACGTATTTACCCTTGATCACACGCGTTTACCCTTCTTCACGTATTTACCCTTGATCACACGCGTTTACTATTGTCCACCAAATAGGATTTGGTCGATGATGTTGAAAGTTAAGGATAGTTATCCAAATCCGCAGATTGTGCCACTGTTTGGACACTTGATAAATCCAAACTATAGAGCTCCAGCAGTTGGATGGGAAGATGAAGATGAAGTCGCAGGAGGTGGAAATAATGATGCACCACCTCCACCACCACCAGGACCTCAAGTTCAAGTTCCAATTCAGGTTCAACGTCAACGACGAGTTCGACCTCGAGTCCAACCGCAGGCTCAACCTGAAGTTCAGCCAGTACAAGCTGCTGCTGAAGACGTTCGGGCAGATAATGAAGCAATGGAAGACTTGTTAGATCGGGCTGAGGGTGCTAATCCTGATATTGGTGAAGCTTTTGTGAATGCTGCGTTAAATCCGAATGATGTGATTGCGCAAGTGGATAATTTTCAAGCGTTGGATAACTTAGAGTTGTTTGTAGATTCAAATGCTGAAAGAGATCAAGAGTTGGATAGATTATTGGAGGATGTAGATGATCCTCTGAACTCTGCTAGGGCTAATGTTGCTGGTGCTGCTGCAGAAAGTTCAAGAGGAAAGGCTGTTGACCCAGATGCTACAGAGAGTGATTCAGATGTTGATATAACGGGTCGTGCAAGTGATACTTCTCCTGTTGAAAGAGCTTTGAAGAGGTTTCGCACTGAAGAGGAGAGTGATCCTACTTATGAACCACAGGAAGAGGAGATTACTTTGCAAAGACGAAAGAAAGCGCCTAGGTCGGGAAAGGTTTTACCTGCTCATTTGGCTGAAGCGTTTGAGAAACACAGACAACAAGAGGAGTCTGAGAGAACTGAGGTGACGGAAAGTTCAGTTGCTGATGAACCTGTACAATCAGAGGTACCTGTTGTTGCTACTGTGTCTGCGTCATCTACACAGGGTACTCTGCTTTATAGAAGAAAAAAGTTTCGTCGACCTTCAGTTGCAGTTACTCAAGCTGAATCAAGTCAAGTGTCAATTCCTCAACATACGCAGAGTGCTTTGATTAGACCTGTTGTTCCTGTAAGCACTGCGTTTACGACACTTCTTCGTCCACTTCAATCGTCGTTGATCGGCAGTTCTCAATTTCCTCCAAGACCTCCTACCAGACCTTCTGGAGTTGCACACTTTAGACCAACAGTTGCGTCTACTTCTGAACCTGCGCAGATTATGTTGACTCAATTCAAGATGAATCGTTTGGAGACAATAGTTATGACATTGGAAGCTCAAATGAAGGCAATGCAAGGGTTAGTAGGGACGTTAGTTGCTGATTTAGCAGATGAAAAGCGTCAAAGTGCTGAACTAAGAGAAAAGCTTAGGCAGTTGTTGGCTCAAGGGGGAGATGGTTGTAGGGAGACAGAGTTGAAGAGGAAAGAGGATGAAGATCATGATGATGATGCAAATGCTGATGGTGAGCCAAGAACTGAAGCTCAAGCAGAAGCAACGACTCAGGGGGAGACGCCAAGACAGAGAGAGTCAGAGATTGCTGGTACAGCTGGTGCTAGTACGTCTGGGACTCAGAAAGATAAAGGAAAAGCTGTGATGGTTGCTCCAGATGTAGTTCTTGCTGATGATGATGATAGAGATTCCAATTCAGGTTCAACGTCAACGACGAGTTCGACCTCGAGTCCAACCGCAGGCTCAACCTGAAGTTCAGCCAGTACAAGCTGCTGCTGAAGACGTTCGGGCAGATAATGAAGCAATGGAAGACTTGTTAGATCGGGCTGAGGGTGCTAATCCTGATATTGGTGAAGCTTTTGTGAATGCTGCGTTAAATCCGAATGATGTGATTGCGCAAGTGGATAATTTTCAAGCGTTGGATAACTTAGAGTTGTTTGTAGATTCAAATGCTGAAAGAGATCAAGAGTTGGATAGATTATTGGAGGATGTAGATGATCCTCTGAACTCTGCTAGGGCTAATGTTGCTGGTGCTGCTGCAGAAAGTTCAAGAGGAAAGGCTGTTGACCCAGATGCTACAGAGAGTGATTCAGATGTTGATATAACGGGTCGTGCAAGTGATACTTCTCCTGTTGAAAGAGCTTTGAAGAGGTTTCGCACTGAAGAGGAGAGTGATCCTACTTATGAACCACAGGAAGAGGAGATTACTTTGCAAAGACGAAAGAAAGCGCCTAGGTCGGGAAAGGTTTTACCTGCTCATTTGGCTGAAGCGTTTGAGAAACACAGACAACAAGAGGAGTCTGAGAGAACTGAGGTGACGGAAAGTTCAGTTGCTGATGAACCTGTACAATCAGAGGTACCTGTTGTTGCTACTGTGTCTGCGTCATCTACACAGGGTACTCTGCTTTATAGAAGAAAAAAGTTTCGTCGACCTTCAGTTGCAGTTACTCAAGCTGAATCAAGTCAAGTGTCAATTCCTCAACATACGCAGAGTGCTTTGATTAGACCTGTTGTTCCTGTAAGCACTGCGTTTACGACACTTCTTCGTCCACTTCAATCGTCGTTGATCGGCAGTTCTCAATTTCCTCCAAGACCTCCTACCAGACCTTCTGGAGTTGCACACTTTAGACCAACAGTTGCGTCTACTTCTGAACCTGCGCAGATTATGTTGACTCAATTCAAGATGAATCGTTTGGAGACAATAGTTATGACATTGGAAGCTCAAATGAAGGCAATGCAAGGGTTAGTAGGGACGTTAGTTGCTGATTTAGCAGATGAAAAGCGTCAAAGTGCTGAACTAAGAGAAAAGCTTAGGCAGTTGTTGGCTCAAGGGGGAGATGGTTGTAGGGAGACAGAGTTGAAGAGGAAAGAGGATGAAGATCATGATGATGATGCAAATGCTGATGGTGAGCCAAGAACTGAAGCTCAAGCAGAAGCAACGACTCAGGGGGAGACGCCAAGACAGAGAGAGTCAGAGATTGCTGGTACAGCTGGTGCTAGTACGTCTGGGACTCAGAAAGATAAAGGAAAAGCTGTGATGGTTGCTCCAGATGTAGTTCTTGCTGATGATGATGATAGAGATTCCAATTCAGGTAACTCCAATTCTGATCCTACTACCAATAAGTCTTCAGAGTCAGATTTGCACCCATTAATAGTGCATAGACTAGAGAGGAGATTGGGATATGATCCACAAGCTCATTTGAGAGCTATGGCAGATTTTATGGATCCTGATGATTATTATGATCCAGGATCATATAAGGATCAAATGAAAGAGCAGTTAGGGTTAACTCGTACACCTTCAGAGTCAGAGTCGGATTCGGATTCAGATTTGGATTTTGAACCTTAAGAGCTTAATGATTTGTGTACTTTAGATGTAAATAAGATAAAAATTATAAGATAAATATTGGTGTACTTAATTGTTACATTATATTTATGATATAGTTTATTGTATTTATGCTATCTTTTATGTCTTGATGTTGTTTGTCTTTGCATATTTGAACTTTTAAATTTCAGATAAGCTTCAAAAGATAGGTGCAGGTACATCTAAGGTTCAATATGATGATTCTGAAGATGATGAAAGTTTGGAAGAAGGTGAAATGATTCCTGATTTGGACTGGACTAATGTTTTTCAAGATGATGATTTTGTGCAACAACAAGCACAAGCTCAAGATCAACAAGTTCCAGATGATCAACAAGAGGTTCAAGCTGAACGAGTTTTTATTCCAAGTTCAAGAACTCTACACTTTACGGTTTTTACCAAAGTTGGAGATGATGAAAGTTTGGAAGAAGGTGAAATGATTCCTGATTTGGACTGGACTAATGTTTTTCAAGATGATGATTTTGTGCAACAACAAGCACAAGCTCAAGATCAACAAGTTCCAGATGATCAACAAGAGGTTCAAGCTGAACGAGTTTTTATTCCAAGTTCAAGAACTCTACACTTTACGGTTTTTACCAAAGTTGGAGATGATGAAGATGGAATTACTCTAAGCTGGAGTATTGAAGATTCTAAGGAATTTGATGTGACAGAGTATCCAGTGCCAAGTAGGGATGAAGATCATCTACATCAAATTGATAGAAGAATACCGGCAAGAGGATTGGTAGGAGAAAGTATGAAACCATCTATCTTTTGGGATTTTGTTAGTGATAGAGATGCTCATAAGTATGTTACTACTATTTTGAGTTGGTTTTTCGATGATGAGCTGAAATTGTTTATTATTAAAAGAGATGATGGTTGTCAGTACTTAAAGCCTATGAAGAAATATTTTAAAAGCCTTAGTGAATCCGATTTAATGGATTTAGGAAGGAAAAGGCTTGTTAATCCGAGTGGTAATGGTTATGCAACTTACTGGAGTAGAAAGTTGCAAGACGATTATAGGAAAAGGTTCTATGATAATTTTGATAAAACCAGTGTGTACATAACGCCAAGATCCTTGAAGAAAGTTACAAAGGATGATGGTACGATAGAATTTACTCAAAGATCAATTAAGCGTGTACTGAAGGTTCCAGTCAAGAAATGGCCTCAAGATGTTTTGAGTACACTTGATCACTGGGAGATTCACAGGGACACTGGTGAAGCATTGATGTATGGAGATAGAGATAAGAGAGTTATTTTGTTACGTGTATTTGATCCTATGCAGATTGTGAACCTTTCCAGAGATGATCAGAGAAGGTTATATGACACTGAATGTCTGTTTAGACCTTCATGGACCACTGAGGAAAGCAGATATAGGAAGATTTTGCGTATTTGCTTACATGCTAATATTCATGCAAATAGCAGAAGATAGTTATTTGATGGATAGTGTTTCTACAAGACTGAAGAAATCGTGTAGCTGATGTCAAGGGGGAGACTGTAAGTGCATGATTCTGTTGACAACAGCAACAGCGATTTGATCAGTATATGTTTATGTTTTGTAATATGTAATCATAGACTTATGTTATGTTTAAACTTGTTATTTGGACTTAAGTAATGTGAATGATTACATATTGATCAGAGTTTTGGTATGTTTAATGTTTACGACTTGTATGAATGTGATTATAAATAACATACAGATACAAGTGATAAACTAGTCACGTTTTGAGTAATTAAAGTATACTTAAAAGATGACAAAAGGAAGTGTGTACAAACTCGTGCTACAGTAACACGAGTTTGCCTAAACACGTGGTCATCACGTGTTTACATATTAACACGCGTTTGTTAATGGGTTATGGGCTTTAAGATATACGGTCCATATTAGCACGCGTTTATGAACAGTATAGTATAAATACACACACATAATACGTATTTGTTAACAGTGATATTAGATAATACACGGAAATTCTGTGCAATTGTAAACTCGCACGCGTTTAAGGTCTTAGGTTGTTTCAACAACGAAAGACGATAATATAATTAAGCAAACGGGTTATCACGAGAGGATTCCGCACTCTCGTCATAACTATAAGCGTTCTCGTTGACGATCAGTCCACAAGGACCTACAGACATGTTGGTCAAGTTTTATGAAATTGAATAAGGAATTGGTAACTTTAGTGTGGCCATATTTGGTTTAATTGGGAAATGATATGAGTAACGATATTTGAGAAACCCATAGAAACTTAATGACAATGTGAGTTATGTAAAAGTTGGGTTGGGCATTGAGATGCTAGTAAAGATAGTAATGTATGGCTTGTTAGCCTTGTGTATGAAGTAATTGTGCTAGATGACCAAATATGGTTTAATTGGGAAATGATATGAGTAACGATATTTGAGAAACCCATAGAAACTTAATGACAATGTGAGTTATGTAAAAGTTGGGTTGGGCATTGAGATGCTAGTAAAGATAGTAATGTATGGCTTGTTAGCCTTGTGTATGAAGTAATTGTGCTAGATGACCAAATATGTGTTTATGATTTGTTACTAGGTGGAAAGCAATATGATTGTTATGTGGTCATCATGGATTTGGTTGTCGCGAAGGAGGTGAGTACTCTTGCATACGATTATATGTACGTTGGGTCGATTACCATATGATGGTGGATTCCGTGTGTGGTAATCGATTCGGCGTTAGGGCCTAATTTGAGGTCGGGACCTAAGAATCCCATAGTTGAATTGAGACGAGGCCTAAGAACCTATTGTTGAATTGAGATAAGGCCTAAGAACCTTTGAGGCCTAAGAACCTCTTGAGTATATTGTTAGCGTATATGGATCCATGTATGTTTTGTTAGCGCAAAGGTGAGTATGCAAGTGATGGTATGACGATGCCATTGGCTACATGTGACAGTCCTTTGTGTTTTTGCCCTCCTTCGTGTGTATAAGCGTATGCAATGGTATTCACTAAGCTTTGGCTTACTTTTTAGTTGTTTACCCTTTTTATAGGTTGTCCCGGAAGTGGAAACAAGATTTAGTGCTTTGAAGAATATGGATGATTTGAATTGTGGAAATGTTGACTTTTGCGGTAAAAAATTGGTTTGTGGTTAGAACCCATAGTGACTCCTTTGGACTAATGGCTCTTGGTACTTTTGAAGTGTTTTTGGTAAAGTTTGTTATGTATATTTCTGCAAATAATAGTTTGGAGTCATGGTCTTTTGCAACTTAAAGGATTTGATGATTTCGAATGGTTGGAAAAATGGGTAAATGACCCGTTTCGTTGTAAATTGTATACTTGATCAAATGAAAGCTTTTGGAATGTTGAGTCTTGTGTCTTTAACCCATTTTGAAGTTTGGCAAATTGGTTTGAAGTTTGAAAATGATTGGAGAAAGTTTACAAGTTGTATGAAATGTCAAAATGGGTGTTTTTGCTGTCAGATGCCCATATGCGGCGCATTTCTGGAGTTTTGAGGAGTCTGGGTGCTTACTGACTAAAATATGTGGCGCATGTCTTAATACATGCGGCGCATATTTCTGGTCTGATAAATATGCGGCGCATTTCTGGAGTTTTGAGGAGTCTGGGTGCTTACTGACTAAAATATGTGGCGCATGTCTTAATACATGCGGCGCATTTCTGGAGTTTTGAGGAGTCTGGGTGCTTACTGACTAAAATATGTGGCGCATGTCTTAATACATGCGGCGCATATTTCTGGTCTGATCAAAAATGTGGCGCATATTTTTATGAATGCGGCGCATATTTCTTACTGAACAAAATATGCGGCGCATGTATAAAAACATGCGGCACATCTAAAAAAAAAAATCTTATTTTTACTAAAATGAGTTTGGGACCTTTCAAGTGGTATCAGAGCCGTGGTTTAAGGAATTTAGGTATTTTATGATTACAAGGATACCTAGACTTAAACCATAGATGTGACTTGGCCTTATGTGTATAGTTGGTTTCTAGTGACATATGGAAGTATTTAGCGAATTTCACTTGAGGTGTTATAATATGTAATCATAATAATGACTGCAACATTATTATCATCGCATATTATAATAGCTCAAGTTAAGCCCGCTAAATATTGAAGTATGTGATGTGTCTCAATTTATAAATATTTTCCACATCCTATTTGGACGATTTATACTCGTTTTATAGCCGTTTATACTTGTTTTGTGGTGCGTTATGGTGTTTGCTAGTGGTTTCAGGTCTACAACAGGTATATCACTCACAAATGGTAGAAAATGGCTTAGGAATGGTCCATATGCACTAACGGATGAAGCATGGTCGAGCTCGGAGCAGAATTTGTCAAGAACCGGAGCAGATCGCGGCGCGACCAAGGCAGATCGCGGGGCTATCCTGTTGAAATCCTTTGTCGCGGCGCGAGAAGTCTATATCACGGCGCGATAAATATCCCTATATTCAATCGTTCCAGTTTTAGCACCCATCGCGGCGCGAGATTCAGCTGCCATGTCGATTTTCTCTCTCCGGGGTATAAATACCAACCACCACTCAACCCTTAACCTAATCTTGGACACTTGGGCACACACACTTTATTTCCAACCATTTTTGAAGGTTTTTCTAAGGGTTTTCATCACTCCAACTCCATTGAAGACTTGAAGATTAATTTTGGCTCTTGATTAGTGATTGTAGCTCGATTGTTACCTCGATTTGGATTATTTCTCTATTTTGGTACATTATGTTCTCCTTTTTATTTGAATCTTTAGCTCTTTTCATTATGAGTAGCTAAATCTCTATACATCTATGAAGATGAAGTGAAACAATTAGTTATGGTTGCATAATATTTTGAATTCAAGTTGGTTTTACTTAACATTTTGTCAAAATCTTAATGAAGTGATTTCTTTTGCCTAATCTTGTGTTCTTGGTGATATTTGTGTTCTTCGTTAGTGGTACTAGTTGAATACAAGTATTATTTTAGTTGTTTGTCTACGAATAACTCTTGCTAGGTCATGGTATGATAGTAAAGATACAAGTTTAATGGAAGTTACTTTGTTAAGTGAATTTAACGGTTGGTGGTACCATGTTTCTTTCACAAAGATAAAATTGTTATTTAAATAATCAAACAAACTAGTTAGTTCAAGGAATTGTAATAGGGATGGTGGTACCACTTGTTGCAAGAAATTGGATTGATTAGGTGATTGAGTCGATTTTACAAACCAGGTGCACCAGTTTGTGTTTTTGTCTTATCACGATTATTATCACCAACATTTATGAATTTTGAGCTTAACTTATATGCAACCTAGACTTTTTGTGGAGCGGATTCGACATAGATGGCTTGTTAACTATTGTTTACAACTCAAACTATTTTCTCGTGCTCTCGTTAATCCGGTTGAGTACTTTATTTTACTCGTTAATTACTTAGCTTTCAGAAACGCAAAGTGCCAATTCGGTCACACCAAACCTTTTACTTGTTTCACATTTTTACAACCTTTAGTGCAACATTCAGTCCTTGTGTTCGATCCTGGTCTTGCCAGTTAGCTATATTACATACGAACGGGTACACTGCCCGTAAGTGTGTTGTAGTCAGTTAGCGGTAGATCTTGTTATAAATTTTTAAACTAGATTTCACACATCAAGTTTTTGGCGCCGCTGCCGGGGAGTGATTTTAAGTACTTTTGGTTGAGATTCTGTGAATCGATCCTTTTTCGTGCTTTGCACGGAGAAGTTACTTGTTTTATTTTTAGTTTGCTTTAATTGTACCTCAGGTGCTATTAACGTTTTTGTTTGTTGTGTTGTGTTCGCAGATTATTTTTAGGTAGTGGATGAGCACTCGAGCTTCTGGGAAACCATTAGTGAAGGCCACATCTAACCCCGACAAACTCAAAAAGCGCACCAAAACACAAACATCACAACCGTCATCATCCGCACCATTTTACATAGACACCACTCCTAGACCCAAACCCAACCACATACTTCACGAGACTTATTACGAGTCGGGAAGTAACGAGTGGGGTTACTATTCCGAAAAAGAAGAACCAATTTTCGATAAAACACCTACTCCACCCGAATCACCAAAACCGGACATCAACATGGCCGGGCAACAAAATCCACCCGATCTTTTTAATACCAAGATCGAGGACCTTCCTCGAACTATACCAACATCTCGCCAATCGGCCATCCGTGCTCCCGAAATAGATACTTTCACAGTGAAAGGTAACCATTTGCAAATGGTTAAGGACTTGTGCTTTGACGGAAGACATAAAAGGGATCCTCATGAGCATCTTGACAAGTTTGAGATGATTTGTAACTTATTCAACTATGGGGAAAATCAAGGCAACAATGTCAAGATGAAGCTTTTTCCTATGTCTCTCACGGGAGAGGCTCATAAATGGTTGAAGGGTTTAGCACCGGATAGTTTGATTACTTGGGGTGCGGTTAGGGAAGCTTTGATTGAGAGATTCTTTCCGGCTAATCGGGAAAGAGAACTTAGGCTTGTCATTCGTTCTTTTAGGCAAGATGAGGATGAGTCCATAGTTGAAGCATGGTTAAGAATGAAAGATCTATTGTGGGAATGTCCCGGGCATGGGGTAAGTGACACCGAAATTGTGGGCATATTCTTAGATGGGATGAATAGGGAAAGTTATGAGAAAATGGTGATGACTTGTGGGGGTAGTACTAGTTACAAGACCTCAAGTGAGCTTTGGAAAATGTTTGAGGATATGGTAAAGGCTGAAGTCTCAAGGTCTCCAAGTAGAGATAGGAAGTCACGTAGGGTAGTGTTTGATCAAATAATCGCACTATGACTCAACCGGAGGTGTGAGTGGATTTGGAGGTGTTTTGCTGGCGATTCCCTTCCGGTCAGAGGGTCAAAGACCGCTTTACGCCTATTGTTTGTTGATCATAAGTCGTTTCGTGCGACTTAGGGTTTATGAGATAGTTTAGGGTTTTTGTTTATGAATTCGGAGGTCGAATGCGAATTATGTATTTAGAGAGAATTGTATATGATCCTCTGCCGTATGGCTTCCTCCTCTATTTATATAGAGGGTAAGAAACTTGGGGAAGAGGGTAAGAGAATTAGGGTAAATCTCTTCCTCTTTTGAGAATATCTTATTTCCTTCTTGAGGGGATTTGTGATAATCTCTTTGCTAGATCGTGTCCATGGTATTTGGACATAGGTATATTATTTTATTCTGAAAATCATGGAAAGAATCTATATCCGATCTTCTTGACATGTTTTCTCTCGGAGCTGGGTATTCGTTACCTAGGGAGCTCCGGAACGATTATGTGGAACGGAGGTTGAGCTCCGTTAAGTAATTTTACCTGTACGAAGATGTCTTCGTGTCTGCTTCGGGTATGGAGCTAAAGCTCCGTATAGGGTATATCATCAGGTAGTAGCTAGAGTCGATGAGGGTGGAAGTTCCGAGGTAATTTAAGAAATTAGGGCACTTTCAAACCGAATGGATGAAAGGTTCTCTATGGTGGAGAACAACTTTGGTGGACTAGAGCGTGATGTGAAGATTATGGCCGGGGGATGTAGTCATTGTGGTGGACCACACCATCCCGATGAGTGTGATTCGGTAGTTAAAGAAGATGTGAACTTTGTCCAAAACCAACGTCCGGGCCAATATCAACCTCTCTTCCAACGTGGTGGAAATTTTCAAGGCCGATATCAAGGTAACTCTTCTAACTCTTCTAATTCTTATCTAACAATCGTGGTGGAAATTTTCAAAATAGGTGGCAAAAGGATGATAATCATGGCGCACCTCAACAACAACCACCACCATCACCTCCAAGGAAAGAAGAAAATCAGGAGGAAGGATCACCTCTCGTGACCATGATGTCCAAGTTCCTTGATAAACAAGACAAGAGAGAGGAGGCTCAAGAGAAGCGAAATGCTTCAATGGAGAACTATTCGAAGCTTTTGAATGACAAGATTGGAGGATTGCACGACAAGATAGATATAAGCAATCATAACAATCAAGCTTTGATTTCCAACTTGTAAAATCCCTCACAAGATGGTTTAACCCACGAGTGTAAAATAACAAGTCAAGTATGAACTAGATTGAACTAGTATTACTTTAAATACAAATGCAAGAATATAAATAAAGTAATAATGACTTAAAGCAATATTTAAACAAGTAAATAAATGGTGGAACACAAATGTAATTTTCAAGTGTATTTTCTTTATTGATGATAAACAAAATACAAGATTGTTGCGGAACCTAGATATTACAAGTATGTAACTATCTAAACAATCTTTGAATTACAAGTGATCTATACTTGCTAAATAATCTCCTTGGATCGATATACTTAAAGATGCGAAGAATAACTATTTAGATCGAGAGTATTTTAGCAAGTTCACCAAATTGCAAAAAAGTAATTTGTACGAGGTATGTGACTTTGTATTTATAGGCAAATAAATTCAACAGTGAATTTTATTATGCCGTACAAATATGGTTGCATGCATTTAAGGCAACTACTTTAATTCCTTAAATGCATTGGTTAAAGTACAAGGATAAAGTCATATTGATGTGACTTGTCATCCTTTTAACCAACCACCTTTACACACGTATTGTACTTTTATCAATAGACAAATGGGTTGTCCGTGTAAAAGTGTGTAAAGGCATAAAGTCAGTTCCTCGTAATCAGTGTTCAGACTTGTAAGGTCTAGAACACTGATAAAGGCTCCAGTCGGGAGATCTGGTAAGACTGTCAGTGGGCTCCACTGCTTGTCAGTCTTCTTTCTTCAGACTTCAGTCTTTGACTTCAGTGAGAATGTCTTCAGTAGAAACGATCTTGACTAGAGTGAAGTCCAGTGAGCTAATCTGGAGGATTCCAGATTTCCTGTACAAGTAAATAGCTCACTGGTCTTCTATTATTTCTGGACAAATCTTCAGTGTCGCTCCAGTCGTCAAGTCTGGAGCGAGTCCAGTAAATCTGGACCTAACAAATTCCCCCTATTTGTTCAGAAATAATGCAAGGTTTTTCAAGCTTCTATCTATACAATTGTATGCTTGAAAAACACTTGATTTTTGACTAAGTCTAAAAATTTAAGTTACTGGAAACACCTTATAGATCATCAGTGTTCCAGTTTTCATTTTTTAGTTCTAACTTAGACTTAATCTGATCACTTACTTGTGAATCAAAATATGTAACTATATTTACAGCCATCAACAGAAAATAAGTTACAATTTTGGGAAATAAATACAATTTTAATACAAGTAAATGATGAAGAGTCAGGCCCTTCTCTTTGAAGTCTGTCCTGGAGCATCTTCAGTGGCCTTTCTCTTTGGAGATGGTGAGGATGGTACAGAAACTGGTGGTCGCATACCCAGAGCAGCTTCCATCTGTTGTATTCTCTTCCAGACCTTCTCAATCCTCTTCATAAATGCTTTGACATCAGAAGTTAAATCAGTTTTCCCCCTAAAAGTCAAGCCTATCTCCTTCAGTTCTGTCCATCCAAATGACTGGACTGAAGCATTCTTCCTTTCATCCACGAAGTTACCTTCTCTGGTCAACTTCACTTGAAACCTGGTCATCTGTTCATGATTTTCAGCAAACTTAATCTCAGCACTTATGATCTTTCTGGCATCAGCCCTGAACGTCATCAGTTCATTATATTTATCTTTCAATTTGGCAGCCTGAATCAATGCTTCAGTTTCCCTGGATACCTTTTCTTGTTCCAAGGCAGACTGGATTTCTTCACTATTTATTCTTAATGAAGTATCCAAGGGAATGAAGGTACTGAGGTCTGCATCTCTGGCTGCCTTGAGCTGTTTGGCAGTAAGTTTGGGTAAACCCTTTATTTTCTTTCGATAATCCATCTCCAGAGCTGCAACATTTTGTCTGACCTTCTTTTGGAGGTTCACCAGTTCCTCCGTTCTTTGTCTGATCAGCTCAACTATGCTGACACCATAAGTCACTGCATCATATGTTTGTTCTTCTAAAGAGTACCTGGAGCGAACATAAACATCATCCATTACATCCAGACATTGATGAACTCTGGGGTCTTCCTTCATTCTTTTATATACATCAACATGTATGCCCAACCTGCCAGCATTATAAGAATCAAGAGTCCCCATTTTTGCCATTTCCATTTTGTGAGCCTGTAGTTCATCCTTTTGCCTTTTCTTAAAAATTTCAATCATTATGCACTCCTGCTCCAGTCTCTTTGAAGTCTGTCCTGGAGCATCTTCAGTGGCCTTTCTCTTTGGAGATGGTGAGGATGGTACAGAAACTGGTGGTCGCATACCCAGAGCAGCTTCCATCTGTTGTATTCTCTTCCAGACCTTCTCAATCCTCTTCATAAATGCTTTGACATCAGAAGTTAAATCAGTTTTCCCCCTAAAAGTCAAGCCTATCTCCTTCAGTTCTGTCCATCCAAATGACTGGACTGAAGCATTCTTCCTTTCATCCACGAAGTTACCTTCTCTGGTCAACTTCACTTGAAACCTGGTCATCTGTTCATGATTTTCAGCAAACTTAATCTCAGCACTTATGATCTTTCTGGCATCAGCCCTGAACGTCATCAGTTCATTATATTTATCTTTCAATTTGGCAGCCTGAATCAATGCTTCAGTTTCCCTGGATACCTTTTCTTGTTCCAAGGCAGACTGGATTTCTTCACTATTTATTCTTAATGAAGTATCCAAGGGAATGAAGGTACTGAGGTCTGCATCTCTGGCTGCCTTGAGCTGTTTGGCAGTAAGTTTGGGTAAACCCTTTATTTTCTTTCGATAATCCATCTCCAGAGCTGCAACATTTTGTCTGACCTTCTTTTGGAGGTTCACCAGTTCCTCCGTTCTTTGTCTGATCAGCTCAACTATGCTGACACCATAAGTCACTGCATCATATGTTTGTTCTTCTAAAGAGTACCTGGAGCGAACATAAACATCATCCATTACATCCAGACATTGATGAACTCTGGGGTCTTCCTTCATTCTTTTATATACATCAACATGTATGCCCAACCTGCCAGCATTATAAGAATCAAGAGTCCCCATTTTTGCCATTTCCATTTTGTGAGCCTGTAGTTCATCCTTTTTCCTTTTCTTAAAAATTTCAATCATTATGCACTCCTGCTCCAGTCTCTTTGAAGTGTCATCATCAGTAGGAAATTCTGATGAACTCCCAGTGGTTTCAATCTCTCCTCTAGATACCACATGTTGCTTTCTTTTTACTGACTTCAGAGAAGTTGTGATATCTGGGAATGCTTCAAACTGGGGCTCACTGGCATCAGTACCAGCAGCCTCTTTTTCCTGCACAATGGCTTCAGTGCCAAGTGCTTCTTGTGCACTGGCATCAGTACCAGTCACTTTTTCTTGTTGCACGAATGGCTTCAGTGCCAAAGGCCTTTTCAATTGCACTAGCCATCACTTCTTTCTTTTTCATCACCAACCCTTCTGGAACGGACTCAGTGGCAACAGACTTTTCCCCCTTGGAATGTCCACCAGTTTGAGACTTGTGGGCATTCCATAACTGTTCAAGCATGTGTCTGTTTGAAGCACCAAATGTTCTTCCTGCCACTGGAGTTGTGATATTCACAGTCTTCCTTAGCTCAGTCACTTCTTTCTTTTTCATCACCAACCCTTCTGGAACGGACTCAGTGGCAACAGACTTTTCCCCCTTGGAATGTCCACCAGTTTGAGACTTGTGGGCATTCCATAACTGTTCAAGCATGTGTCTGTTTGAAGCACCAAATGTTCTTCCTGCCACTGGAGTTGTGATATTCACAGTCTTCCTTAGCTCAGTCACTTCTTTCTTTTTCATCACCAACCCTTCTGGAACGGACTCAGTGGCAACAGACTTTTCCCCCTTGGAATGTCCACCAGTTTGAGACTTGTGGGCATTCCATAACTGTTCAAGCATGTGTCTGTTTGAAGCACCAAATGTTCTTCCTGCCACTGGAGTTGTGATATTCACAGTCTTCCTTAGCTCAGTCACTTCTTTCTTTTTCATCACCAACCCTTCTGGAACGGACTCAGTGGCAACAGACTTTTCCCCCTTGGAATGTCCACCAGTTTGAGACTTGTGGGCATTCCATAACTGTTCAAGCATGTGTCTGTTTGAAGCACCAAATGTTCTTCCTGCCACTGGAGTTGTGATATTCACAGTCTTCCTTAGCTCAGTCACTTCTTTCTTGATAATTTGAATTTCTGAAGACAAGTGCTTTGGCATTTCATTTTCAATCATATGTACCACCTGAGGCAACAACCCATCTTGAATGGTTCTAAGAACTGACCCAGAAATTTCTGAAGTAATTTCTTTCAGCATATCACCTCTAAATTTGCGTACAACTTCATCACTGAGGGTGCTTACAATAGAATTCTGGTCAAGGGTTGGCCTGCTTTCCAGATTACTAATCCTGGTGGTCAACTTCTGAACCTCATCTGTCAGACCTGCCAGTGGTTGAACAACTTCAGCTTTCACTGCAGTCTGAACAGAATTCACCAGCTTTGCCTCTAATCCTTGAACTGCCACTTTAATATTTTTAGAATTTTCGTTTGTGGCCAGAACCAGTTCATTCATTTTCTCAAACACCAGCTTCTCATTTCCAGCAAAGAGGTTCATTTCTGATGCAAGATTATTTGATAAAAAAGATTTAAAATCAGAAACAACCTGAGAAGATGACTGGAGTGATCTCTCCAGGTCCGCCACCTTAGTCAAAAGGCCTTGGACCTCGGCTGAAGAAGAAGAGGTGGAGAGACCACTAGGAGGTGTCAGTTCAGAAGCCATCCTGGTCACCAAGGGTACTTGTGCCTGGACCCCTTCAGTGGAAGTTTCAGATGTTACAATAGTGGAGTCCAGCACACGGTGTTCATGAAAATCAAGTGGAGCTTCAAGTGGTGGTGGTTGATTTTGTGAAATTTGGAGTGAGGGTGGATTGAAGTAAGGAGTGTTTTGCGGTATTGAAAGTGGTGGTGGTGGTTGATTTTGTGAAATTTGAAGTGAGGGTGGATTGAAGTAAGGAGTGTTTTGCGGTATTGAAAGTGGTGGTGGTGGTGGTGGTGCAATAATGGATTCTGGTGGTGGTGGCATTTCTGTAGAGACAAGTGGTGGGGTGACTGAAGCAATAACAGAAGTAACAACATTTTCTGCTTCATCACCCAGAAAGTTCATATTTACATCAAACATAATACCTTCAGACATTGGGGAATCTACCTCATCCCAATCTGGAGCCGTCCCAACTGTCTGATCATCCACTTCTCTATTTAAATCCAACTGAGCATCTTGCACACCAGTCACCTGCTCATCAACCTGTACAACATTTTCCTCCTGCTCAACAATAAGAGACCCATCTTCATTCATGATATCACCAGCCGAAGAATGAGAGACTGGAATCACTAGAGGTGAGGCTCCAGTAACGCCAGTTTGTTCAAGAGAAGCTACTTGAATGTTTTCTCTTAAGACATCTCCAAACTCCTGTTGGGAGGAATCTGGATGGCTTGATTCGGCTCTATTAGGATTGACCTGAACTCCATCCTTCCTAAGACGTCTGGAAGTTCAAGGTCGAGTGGGGAGTTCTATAGGTACAACAATTTCAGTCTGATGAGAGTCAGGAGCCACTTGGGTTACTGGTTGCACTATTTCAGCATTGAGGACTCCAGAGGGTCCTTCACCAATTTGGTTCCCACCTGGAGCCTCTTCTGGCTCATCTGATGATGATGCGTCAGTTGCATCATTTCTAAAATGGTTTAACATATTTACAGGAATTTCGACCTCACCAGCTCTTGATTTTAATGAAGTCAACTCCCTCAGAAAGTCACACACAGAAAAATGGTTTGTATCGTAATCATACTGATCACCTAGAGCTCTTAGAAAAACAAGTGACAGAAAACGAATATATGGAATATGAGGTTTTCTACCTTTCACTTTTAAACACTCAACAAGGTCATCGAAGAAAATCTGAGCAAAGTCGACCCTGTATCCAAACCATAGGCAGTAAGCAATCTGGAGTTGCATTTGATTTAGCTGGTCCAACCCTCCAGAGCTGCCACCCAAACACTCAACAAGATGAGTGAAGAAGTATCTCCATGAGTCTGTAAGCTAGCTCATGTAGATGGGGCCTTTTCTTGATAACTGGCCATGCTCATCCAGTATATCAGTATGTCCCATCAGTCTACACACATCCCTGTAATTTAGACCAGTAGGGAGAGTAATGGCCATCTCATTTTCAGCCAAATAATTCAAGTGAAGAATATCTCTAAGAGAGTCAACAGTGAGAGTTAAGGCCCTGGTGCCTTGTTGCAATGTGTAGTTGATGGATTGAGTGTTTTCAACATACACAACAGTGTACCAAAATTCACATAAGTAATCGTGATACATTTTTCCGGGATTGAGAGTAAGAGCACCGTAGAGTGGACAACTGAGGAAAAAGGCATTCAGTCGTCCAATGAGAGAAGTGGGAGCATGAGAGGTGCTAGAGAGTCTAGCCATCCAATTATTCATATTTATTCTGATCGCCTTTGCCTCTAAAGTAATATGAGGTGCCTTTACTATGTTGGCAACGGGAGCATATTCAGCAGCGAGAAGATTTTTGACAGAAGATGTTTGTCGAGGGGCCATTTTATTTGGTAGATAGATGATATGAAACTAAAAATTTAGGGTTTATGAAGATTTTATGAAGTAAATATGAGAGAGTGTTAGGACCAGTTTGAGTGAAACTGGACAGTCTCCAGTTGCACCTGGAGACCCAGAAGATTTGTCCAGAAATATATTGAAGTCCAGTTGCATCGTACAGTCAACGCAACTGAAGACTTCCTCCAGTTGAGAACTAACCAGTTGAATAATCATTCCAGTTGAAGTCGAAGACAACAAATGGAAGATAGAGAATGATAATGGCAGCGAAGCCCAGTTAACATTCTAGTCAGTTACAAACTGGAGACCATCAGTGGAAAGCTCTTACAAAGCTTTACACTGATTACGAGGAATTGACTTTATGCTTTATGTGCTATTACACGGATAAAAAGATTTATCTATGTATAAAGTACTAAAAGGTACATAAAGCTGGTTGAGTAAAGTTGCTTTATACTGCAACTTTACACAGCATTTTAAGGAATTAAATGCTATTCCTTAAATGTTCTCAACCATATTTGTACGGCCAAAGTTAACATCCCAATGTTAACTTTGCCTATAAATACAAGTCATTGCACAACAAGAATAACACAGAAAACATACACTTTGCAAACCTGCAATATTCTTGGTGAACTTGTGCAATATTCTCTCAATCGTAAAAAGGAACATTTCACAACTTTAAGTGTTTCTATTGTTTAGAGAAATTCCAAGTGTAGATCAATTGTAGTTCATAGGTTGTTAGGATATTTACATACTTGTATTATCTTGGTTCCGCAACAACCTTGTAATTTATTTAAAGTTAATAAATAAATACACTTGAAAATTACATATTGTCTCACCAATTTACTTTATAAGTATTTTATATTATTGCATTGTTCTTTACTTATTGTCACTTAAATAAGTAATCTATCTAGAACTTGGTATATACTCTCTGTAACTGGTCGTCTCCAGTTCAGCGCTTATATTGCAAAGTAACTCCACCATCGACATAGAGGTGTCTTCAGGTAGTACCATCTATTGAGTTGGGACTTACAAGAGGTATCAGAGCAGAAGGCTAATAAACTTGCCTAGATCTGCTTAGATGACTACTACTGAAGGTGGAGATGGTTCTGCTTCAGGTGAAAACCCTTTGAATACTAATACACCACCTGCTCAAAATGTTAATACAAACCCTCCTCCTCCTACTGCCCCAAACCATGTCCATGTACATTATTCTAACACTCATGTTCCAAAATTTGATGGAAACAGTGAGACCTTCGGTACATGGAAGGCTAGAATGCTTTTGCATTTTGGTGGGATAGAGAGATATATGCTGAAAATCCTTAAGGATGGACCGTATATACCCATGTCTCTTGGGGTAAGTCCTCTTCTAGATCCAACTGGAAGAAGAGGTTCAAGAGAAAAGCTCGAAGACCACTGGTCTGATGAGGATACAAAATTGAAAATACTTGCATTATTTCTAAACAAATAGGGGGAATTTCTTAGGTCCAGATTTAGTCCAGATTTACTGGACTCGCTCCAGACTCGACTACTGGAGCCTTACTGAAGATCTGTCCAGAAACGTGTTCTACTGGACCTACTCCAGATTTGGAATCTGGAGTCCCTCTGAAGATTTGTCCTGAAATAATGGAAGACCAGTGAGCAAATACTTGTATAGGAAATCTGGAGTATTCTCCAGATTAGCTCACTGGACTTCAACCCCAGTCCAGATCAACTCTACTGAAGACATTCTGACTGAAGTCAAAGACTGAAGTCTGAAGAAAGAAGACTGACAAATGGCGGAGTCCACTGGAAAGTCTTACCAGATCTGTACACTGGAGGATTGTTAGTGTTCTAGACCCTACAAGTCTGAACACTGATATCGAGGATTGACTTTTCCCTTTACACACTTTCCTAAGAACAATCCACTTGTTCTTTACCAAAGTATACGTGTGTAAAGGTGGTTGGATAAAAGGATACAAAGTCATTTGATGTGACTTTATCCTTATTCCTTATCCAATACATTTAATGTTCTTATCGGATCATTAAATGTATGCAACCATATTTGTACGGCACAAAATTCACTGGTGAATTTTGTTGCCTATAAATACAAGTCATTTCCTTGAGAAAAATACTTTTAAGCATACACTTTGCATGAAAGTGAATTTGTCCAAATACTCTCGATCTTAAACAGGATACTTCACAACTTTAAGTATCTCGATCCAAAAGAGTTATTTGACAAATATAGATCATTTGTAACTCACAGGTTGTTAGGATACATACTTATTTGTATTATCTTGATTCCGCACAACCTTGTGTTTTATTTAACATCATAAATAAAATACACCATTGAAAATACATAATGTTCCACTTTACTTGTTTATTGCTTTATGTCTTGTATTACTTTGTTTATATACTCTTGCATTTATTTACAAGTAATACTAGTCCAATCTAGTGCTTATTAGACTTGTTGTATTTTACACTTTCCTGGTTAACCATCGAACTTAAGGGACTCACATTTGGTATCAGAGCAGAAGGCTAAAC
>CM067170.1:94886409-94963319 GCA_034093135.1 Erigeron breviscapus | reverse complement strand
GTTGAAGTTTGATCAAGATCTCTCATCCTTGCTTTCATCTACAGATAATATAGACGATTTCCCTTTGATTTGTGATCATAAGAGTTGATCATATGGATCTTACTTCTGGTCTCTAGGGTTGAGATTGATTTGATTATGTTTCATTGTCGATTATTGGGGTTTTCGGGTAATTTAATGTATTGTAATTGTATCCTCCTGTTCCTGGAACAAGTGATCATGTGAAATCAATATATGAGTCATATTTTGGGTGCATATGAGGTTCATAGGTCGTGGTGGTTTCTATGGTCATCTGATGGTCGAAAATTGCTTGCAAAACTAAGGGTTTACTAGATCTGAAAAATTAGTAATATTGAAAAAATCATATCTCTTTCAATTAGAAGAGTTATAAGATGAATCTTATATTTTTGAAAAGGTCTATGTGTCCTCTTGATTCGATATGAACAATGTTTCTTTTGATTTTGCCCAGATATGGGTGAAAAATGTCAATTTCCAGAAGTGGTCGGATTTAAGACGAATTCCGTAGGTCTGTTTTGAAGACGCCATAACTAATTCATTAGAGATCTTCAAGAGTCAAACTTTATATTTCTGGAAAGGTCTTTGAATTCCCCACATTCCTTAAGAACTAAGTTTTGACTCATTTGGTCGTCTTGAGGTCGAAAAGTCGCCTGCAAGTGAAGGGCGCGAGTCAGTCTTTAGACCAGCACTCCATATACAGCGCATATAACCTATGTGCGGCGCATATCGGGGCCTGGGAGGTTTATGGGTGATTTTTGAAGCAAATATGCGACGCATATTCAAAGCATGCGCCACATAAAGGGTCTGTGAGCCCGTTTGAGGTCCGAAACAAGCATTTAAGGGTCCTATAAGTGTACCTAAGTTAATGTATGGTCTTATAACCTTATTAGGTTGGGTTTATACAGGTTTAATGACTATGAACTCGAGATAGGTTATCGGGATCACAAACAAGATACATTAACGTTGCTTATTGATCGTCACGAGGTAAGATACACTACTTTGACACGCTGAGGGTTCAACGAAAAGATGGTTTCAAATAATAACTTCCCAACTTATATCTTGAATTGTTTGTGGGTATTCGGGGTTACACGGGAGGTGATATGGGTTATGTAGTTGACCATTGAGACCTGAAATGCAGTCCCAAATGAAGTATAATGTAGTTTATGTTATGATATGAAGTATAATGTAGTGTATGTTATGATATGAAGTATAATGTAGTGTTATGTTATGAAGTGATATGCAGTAGCTTGTGATGCTTTGAGATGTAGTATATGTTGTTGATTGTTGATATGTGCATGATTGTATGGCTTGCTCATCTAGTTCACTAGACTTGTTAAGTTGCCATGACACGTGCACGTTTAAGGGCCCAAAACGTAAAAGCAGTAAACGTAGTAAATGTTTAGGTAATGCAGTCACCTAAACTAAATAATGCAGGATCGAGCTCGTTAAACTTTGATGCAGGAAAGTGTTAAGCTTAACCCGTACTTGCCCTAGCCCGGCTAAGTGCGTTGACGTAGGTTGCTTGGGTGGCTCCTTGCAACATGGTCATTGAGATGCAGTTGAGTAATACGAGGGGTCTGACCCGCCCTCATTTGTCTTGTGCATACGGATTACTCGGGGATTAGCTTGCCATTCCTTAACGACGTTTGATGTTCAACTGAATGGTTGTCATCTAGTCGGGTGTAACTTATGTTACACATTGACGTAGTTAAAATGTAGTAAAGCAGGTAAAACGTAGTAATGCAGTTAAAATGTAGTTACGCAGTTAAAAGTAGTAATGCAGTTATGTGGTTATATGTGTGTAATGCAGAATGAAGGATAGGCACATTTAGGGTGTTTCATCCTATTATGTAGTTTTGATGATGTGATATGCTTGATGTGTGTTGTGCCTTAATGAAGTTGATTAAATCCACAATGTTTGAAATGGATAAATGTTTTATAACTTGAGTGTTATCTTACTTAGCTAATTCGTTAGCTAACACTTGTCTTTTGAAATGTGTTGCTCCCTCAGGTTTAGCGTAGCTGAGGTAGTTGGTGAAGAAGAGCGAGGAATGGGTAGATAGCTTGCTGATGACCTTAGCTACCCATAGTTGTTGCACATTTTTAGACTCTTGCTTATGTTTTGGCATTTATGTAGTTTGCATGTTATGTAGTCGGTTGTTTTGTGTTGGGCAGCCGACGGGTTTCTATTTAAACTTGTTTTGACGATATGACCGAGTAACACCAATGATTAAAGAAACCAAACAGATTTTAATTGGTTTGGACTTTCAAAGTTTACTTCCGCTTTGTTATAACGCCGTTAGGCAAAAAATTTTGGAAACCCGTATTTTTAAATGAAGGGTGTTACAAGTTGGTATCAGAGAAATGGTTTAAGTGAACCAATGACTATAAGTGTGTCATAGGAATTGGACTTAAACCGATAGACGACAAGTTAGGCTTAAGTAGGTATGCTTAGCTTTGAGATGAAATGCCTTAGGACGGGTTGGGATGAGTGAGAGTGTAGGAATAAGGCTATATGATGATGTTTATTGATATGTGAATATGTGTTTAGCCTTTATTCTTCCTTTCTCGCTTCTCCGTCGCTAAGTTATGCTATTGCTACGATAGACGGTCCTCGAGGTGATCTTCTATTCCTCTAACTGAATTTGATAAACTTGTGCTCTATATTATGTGAGAAGTTGTTGAGATGGACAAAGGTTGAAGGATTAGGTGAGATGGTGTTCCATCAATGTTGCCTAGCCCATGGGGTTAGTGACAAGGACCGCAAAGGATATGAGATGTTGTATGTGTGCTGAAAATCATGTGAATTGGAATTTATGGGAAAAGAGGCGATACATAAATGTGGTAACGAACATGCATGTGAAAGGATACAATTACAATTATGGGGGGGGGGCGGGGGGTGGGGGGGGGGGGGGGGGGGGGGGGGGGGGGCTTAGGTTATCGGGATCACAAACAAGATACATTAACGTTGCTTATTGATCGTCACGAGGTAAGATACACTACTTTGACACGCTGAGGGTTCAACGAAAAGATGGTTTCAAATAATAACTTCCCAACTTATATCTTGAATTGTTTGTGGGTATTCGGGGTTACACGGGAGGTGATATGGGTTATGTAGTTGACCATTGAGACCTGAAATGCAGTCCCAAATGAAGTATAATGTAGTGTATGTTATGATATGAAGTATAATGTAGTGTATGTTATGATATGAAGTATAATGTAGTGTATGTTATGAAGTAATATGTAGTTGTGATGTTTGAGATGTATGTATGTTGTTGATTGTTGATATGTGCATGATTGTATGGCTTGCTCAACTAGTACACTAGACTTGTTAAGTTGCCATGACACGTGCACGTTTAAGGGCCCAAAACGTAGAAGCAGTAAACGTAGTAAATGTTTAGGTAATGCAGTCACCTAAACTAATTAATGCAGGATCGAGCTCGTTAAACTTTGATGCAGGAAAGTGTTAAGCTTAACCCGTACTTGCCCTAGCCCGGCTAAGTGCGTTGACGTAGGTTGCTTGGTTGGCTCCTTGCAACATGGTCATTGAGATGCAGTTGAGTAATACGAGGGGTCTGACCCGCCCTCATTTGTCTTGTGCATACGGATTACTCGGGGATTAGCTTGCCATTCCTTAACGACGTTTGATGTTCAACTGAATGGTTTTCATCTAGTCGGGTGTAACTTATGTTACACATTGACGCAGTTAAAATGTAGTAAAGCAGTTAAAACGTAGTAATGCAGTTAAAATGTAGTTACGCAGTTAAAAGTAGTAATGCAGTTATGTGGTTATATGTGTGTAATGCAGAATGAAGGATAGGCACATTTAGGGTGTTTCATCCTATTATGTAGTTTTGATGATGTGATATGCTTGATGTGTGTTGTGCCTTAATGACGTTGATTAAATCCACAATGTTTGAAATGGATAAATGTTTTATAACTTGAGTGTTATCTTACTTAGCTAATTCGTTAGCTAACACTTGTCTTTTGAAATGTGTTGCTCCCTCAGGTTTAGCGTAGCTGAGGTAGTTGATGAAGAAGAGCGAGGAATAGGTAGATAGCTTGCTGATGACCTTAGCTACCCATAGTTGTTGCACATTTTTAGACTCTTGCTTATGTTTTGGCATTTATGTAGTTTTGCATGTTATGTAGTCGGTTGTTTTGTGTTGGGCAGCCGACGGGTTTCTATTTAAACTTGTTTTGACGATATGACCGAGTAACACCAATGATTAAAGAAACCAAACAGATTTTAATTGGTTTGGACTTTCAAAGTTTACTTCCGCTTTGTTATAACGCCGTTAGGCGAAAATTTTTGGAAACCCGTATTTTTAAATGAAGGGTGTTACAAGTTGGTATCAGAGAAATGGTTAAGTGAACCAATGACTATAAGTGTGCCATAGGAATTGGACTTAAACCGATAGACGACAAGTTAGGCTTAAGTAGGTATGCTTAGCTTTGAGATGAAATGCCTTAGGACGGGTTTGGGATGAGTGAGAGTGTAGGAATAAGGCTATATGATGATTGTTTATTGATATGTTAATATGTGTTTTAGCCTTTATTCTTCCATTTCTCGCTTCTCCGTCGCTAAGTTGTGCTATTGCTACGATAGACGGTCCTCGAGGTGATCTTCTATTCCTCTAACTGAATTTGATAAACTTGTGCTCTATATTATGTGAGAAGTTGTTGAGATGGACAAAGGTTGAAGGATTAGGTGAGATGGTGTTCCATCAATGTTGCCTAGCCCATGGGGTTAGTGACAAGGACCGCAAAGGATATGAGATGTTGTATGTGTGCTGAAAATCATGTGAATTGGAATTTATGGGAAAAGAGGCGATACATAAATGTGGTAACGAACATGCATGTGAAAGGATACAATTACAATTATGGTCCAGAACATAATTGCAAGTGTATCACGACGCGAGTGTGTTTGTATGGCCATGCTTGTGTTGACCGGTGTACAAAGTAATGAAGATGGAGAGATTTCTATGTAGTGAATCTTTATGTGTCGAGAGTAAACATCGTGTAACAACTTTAATGACGTTGATGCCTCGTGTGTGTGGAAATGTGTGAAGATCGGTGAAAAGTTATAGCCGTTAAATGTTTATGATAATTATGAAGTACATGAAGTTAAATGAAGTCTAAAGGTACGTGAGGAATGAAGTGGTTGGTAGACAATGTTGTTGAGTCTACTAGTTCAAAGACATGGACTTGAAGTTGACAATTAGAGTTAATGCTGGATATTTGAAGTGTGATAAGCAGGTGATGCACAGAAGGGTTACCGGATACACGTATGGAAGGATACAGTTGCAATTCCGGTCGCGAACGTAATTGTAAATGTATCACGACATGTGTGTGTTTGTGAGACTGTGTCTGTGTTGATCCGAATGAAGTGAAGATGGAATCACTGGTTGGTGGCATAATTAACCATGTGAAGAGTAGACATGTATCTATGGATTAAAGAATGATGAAGCTGAAGCAAGTAAAGAAGATAACGCTATGGATGATTGAACCTTTTAACCATGAATCTCTTCCATTCGATGAACACCATGTTATGATGTGAGGTTACCTTCGAGCTGCGAAGTCTTAAAGTTGTGCTTGGGTGTAAGGAAGACGCTTAGATTTTGTTTGAAATTATCTTTCCTGGTCATAGATGGTATGCGGCGCATATTCTGAGTTTTTAAGTTTATGCGGGGCATGTGCAAATGCATGAAAGTTACTGTTCAGAAATGCTCGAGTTATGAGGCGCATGCACCATCCATGCGGTGCATATTTTGGTCTGTTTTGGATTTACGACTTGCTCAGTTTAGATTTCGTTACGGGATGATATATGACGATTGGAACGAGTATTCACAGGTGGAGATTCTTCCTTATATTGCATGAATGTGTGGTGAACTAACACGTGAACCTTTTTAGCAGTTTTATCGCTTACTGCCTTCGCCGGTGTGACGTGAAGGTGTTGTTGATATCCTATATTTGTACAAGATTTTATGTTTGGCCGCTTCTCAAAGATAATGATTTTTTTTCCCTTATGAAAAGTTAAGAGGTTGGATGACGGAGTTAACTATGGATCCTTAAATCACAAGAAGTAGAAGTTTTTAGGAGCATTCGGTTCCGAATTGATCATGTTTCTCGCCTATGTGATTTACTCATGTAAGGCAAAGGTTGTGTATTTCTAAAGTCGAGGTCACTCGTAATTTTGAGATGTTCTATTAATGTTCTCGATTTCATTGCGATCGTGAGGTCAAACCTTCTGTTGATGTGTGACGAGTGCTACTTTTATTCAAAGACACCTTTCGTTTTTTCTCACTTATAGGAAGAAGTTATTGTTTTCGATTGTGGGATGTATTTCTTTCTATAAGATGGGTTTACGATTGGTACTACCATATGATGAAGTTGATGATGAAAGTCCTGTTTAAGTTAATTATACGCTCATTAACTCTATTGAGTTTCTTGAAGTCCTGCATGTTAACGAATGGTCCTTACCATGTCGTGAACTTAAGGGATAAAGTTTAAAGTTTCTCTAGACCGTTCAGTCATTACATTCGGTGATGACATTATTATCTATTCTAAGTATGACGAAGAACATCATGTTGTGTAAGGAACGTTACTACGATTTTCTATAAGTAAAGGCCTAATTTTAAATTCGCCCAAAGTGAGTAAAAGTTAAAGTAGAAGCTGACGCGTAGAATTGAAAGGAACAAGGTTCCATTTAATGTTTAATTCCATGACTATAAGGTTAGGGTAAGCAATTGCTACAATGAGCCAGTCCAAGGTGATGTTTCTAGAGACAAATTTGTTGGTATTATGTGGGTGGATACTGAAAATTCATAAATAACCAGCGTGGAACTATAAGTCTAAAAGTAAGATTTCGGTATCCGAGAACGAAATGACTAAAAGTTGTACTTGAGGAAGTTTATGAACCGTGGTGACATGCTCATTTGGATGCTGCCTGAAGTGTGATACGACCTATTATGATACGAGGTGTAGTAAATTTTATATGTTGACGTGTGATTGGGTTAAAAGTCAAGACTAGACACCGAAAGTTTGGTAGCAATACAAAGAGTTTAACGATCCTTTAACGAAAGTGAGGAGTCATGTCACCATGGACTAAGAGACAAAGTTGCGTGGGAAGCGAAAGTTAATGATAAGACATGAGCAGTTAGTAGGAAAGTGTCCAAGAATGCTTATTTTGTTTTGTGAGCTATTACGCCGTTTCCTTGGACATGAAAGAAAAGATGTGTGATCAAGAAGTGCTCTTAAAGTGTGAAAGTAAATGGTGGAATGTTTTGAATCGAGACGGCCATTATATGAAAATTTTAAAGATGTTTGACAAAGTATGAGGAAAATGATGAACTCAAGTGATGCCTATCACTCTTAGATTGATGGGAAAGAGAATGAATGAGTTAGAAACTTGGTAAAACCATATGATGGCGTGATGGTGCCTCAAGATTTATTGTTGTGTTCATAGGCAACAATGATTATGCCATAGGTGTTGGATGTCATTTCATAATACGACAAGTTATTGAAGGGAAATCGTGCTAGATGTAATGCTAGTGCGTAAAATGTGGGAAATCGTGCTAGATGTAATGCTAGTGCGTAAGACGTGGGAAATCGTGCTAGTGTAAAGCTAGTGCGTAATATGTAAGTTGATTAAAGATGTAAGATGTGGGATTACAATGTGACGTGAGATTTAAGCAAGATATGTTATGAAGTTACGTTTAAGTGGTAAGTCTATGTTGATGTGGTATAAGACATGGATTAAGATGTGAGTATACGATGATATGATGTATATGTTGATATGAAACCAATGTGGACCCGTGGAGAGATATGAGTATTGATGTTAAGGAGTGTTTGTAGTTGGCCTGGTTGAGATCCTTGGCCAAAAGTAAAAGAAGTTTCATAGGAAGTTAATTGAGCTTGTGCTAGTGGGATGGAATCATATTTACGGTGAAAGTTGATTCGAAAGTTATCCTCACCTATTTGATGCTGAAATGATTCCGAGGACGGAATCCTCTTAAGGGGGAGGTAATTGTAACATCCCAAACTTTTTAATTAACGGTTGACTTGAGTCGTTAAGTCAACGTAAAGTGTTCGTTAAGTTTAGGGTGGATTAACGCTTATATGTAGTTAAAGTGTTTTATGTGTGAGACTTGAATGTCTTATTAACTGATGTAGAAATATGTTTAAAGAAGAAGTTATGTGCCTTTTAGAGGTGTTCAAAGTGTTAATCAAGTTGTATATAGTCTATAGAGGTGTTTTGGGCTAATAATATGACTTTACAAAGTTTAGGGACCAGTTTTGACATGGTGTGAAAGTCAAAAACGGGATTAGGGTCAATGAGGGAGTCATTAGTTTATCAAATCAGATCTAATAACTTTTCTCCCAAGCCCTAGCCACCCCTTTGATCCCCTATCAAATTCCTAAGCCGAAAATCCTTCAAAACGTGTGATTCAAGTGAAGTTTGATCAAGCTCTCTCATCCTTGCTTTTATCTACAGGTAATATAGACGATTTCCCTTTGATTTGTGATCATAAGAGTCGATCATATGGATCTTACTTCTGGTCTCTAGGGTTGAAGATTGATTTGATTATGTTTCATTGTCGATTATTGGGGTTTTCGGGTAATTTAATGTATTGTAATTGTATCCTCTTGTTCCTGGAACAAGTGATCATGTGAAATCATTATGAGTCATATTTTGGGTGCATATGAGGTTCATAGGTCGTGGTGGTTTCTATGGTCATCTGATGGTCGAAAATTGCTTGCAAAACTAAGGGTTTACTAGATCTGAAAAATTAGTAATATTGAAAAAATCATATCTCTTTCAATTAGAAGAGTTATAAGATGAATCTTATATTTTTGAAAAGGTCTATGTGTCCTCTTGATTCGATATGAACAATGTTTCTTTTGATTTTGCCCAGATATGGGTGAAAAATTTCAATTTCCAGAAGTGGTCGGATTTAAGACGAATTCTGTAGGTCTGTTTTGCAGACGTCATAACTAATTCATTAGAGATATTCAAGAGTCAAATTTATATTTCTGGAAAGGTCTTTGAATTCCCTACATTCCTTAAGAACTAAGTTTTGACTCATTTGGTCGTCTTGAGGTCTAAAAGTCGCCTGCAGGTGAAGGGCGCGAGTCAGTCTTTAGACCAGCACTCCATATGCGGCGCATATAACCTATGTGCGGCGCATATCGGGGCCTGGGAGGTTTCTGGGTGATTTTTGAAGCAAATATGCGACGCATATTCAAAGCATGCGCCACATAAAGGGTCTGTGAGCCCGTTTGAGGTCCGAAACAAGCGTTTAAGGGTCCTATAAGTGTACCTAAGTTAATGTATGGTCTTATAACCTTATTAGGTTGGGTTTATACAGGTTTAATGACTATGAACTCGAGATAGGTTGTCGGGATCACAAACAAGATACATTAACGTTGCTTATTGATCGTCATGAGGTAAGATACACTACTTTGACACGCTGAGGGTTCAACGAAAAGATGGTTTCAAATAATAACTTCCCAACTTATATCTTGAATTGCTTGTGGGTATTCGGGGTTACACGGGAGGTGATATGGGTTATGTAGTTGACCATTGAGACCTGAAATGCAGTCCCAAATGAAGTATAATGTAGTGTATGTTATGATATGAAGTATAATGTAGTGTATGTTATGATATGAAGTATAATGTAGTGTATGTTATGATATGAAGTATAATGTAGTGTATGTTATGATATGAAGTATAATGTAGTGTATGTTATGATATGAAGTATAATGTAGTGTATGTTATGATATGAAGTATAATGTAGTGTATGTTATGATATGAAGTATAATGTAGTGTATGTTATGATATGAAGTATAATGTAGTGTATGTTATGATATGAAGTATAATGTAGTGTATGTTATGATATGAAGTATAATGTAGTGTATGTTATGATATGAAGTATAATGTAGTGTATGTTATGATATGAAGTATAATGTAGTGTATGTTATGATATGAAGTATAATGTAGTGTATGTTATGATATGAAGTATAATGTAGTGTATGTTATGATATGAAGTATAATGTAGTGTATGTTATGATATGAAGTATAATGTAGTGTATGTTATGATATGAAGTATAATGTAGTGTATGTTATGATATGAAGTATAATGTAGTGTATGTTATGATATGAAGTATAATGTAGTGTATGTTATGATATGAAGTATAATGTAGTGTATGTTATGATATGAAGTATAATGTAGTGTATGTTATGATATGAAGTATAATGTAGTGTATGTTATGATATGAAGTATAATGTAGTGTATGTTATGATATGAAGTATAATGTAGTGTATGTTATGATATGAAGTATAATGTAGTGTATGTTATGATATGAAGTATAATGTAGTGTATGTTATGATATGAAGTATAATGTAGTGTATGTTATGATATGAAGTATAATGTAGTGTATGTTATGATATGAAGTATAATGTAGTGTATGTTATGATATGAAGTATAATGTAGTGTATGTTATGATATGAAGTATAATGTAGTGTATGTTATGATATGAAGTATAATGTAGTGTATGTTATGATATGAAGTATAATGTAGTGTATGTTATGATATGAAGTATAATGTAGTGTATGTTATGATATGAAGTATAATGTAGTGTATGTTATGATATGAAGTATAATGTAGTGTATGTTATGATATGAAGTATAATGTAGTGTATGTTATGATATGAAGTATAATGTAGTGTATGTTATGATATGAAGTATAATGTAGTGTATGTTATGATATGAAGTATAATGTAGTGTATGTTATGATATGAAGTATAATGTAGTGTATGTTATGATATGAAGTATAATGTAGTGTATGTTATGATATGAAGTATAATGTAGTGTATGTTATGATATGAAGTATAATGTAGTGTATGTTATGATATGAAGTATAATGTAGTGTATGTTATGATATGAAGTATAATGTAGTGTATGTTATGATATGAAGTATAATGTAGTGTATGTTATGATATGAAGTATAATGTAGTGTATGTTATGATATGAAGTATAATGTAGTGTATGTTATGATATGAAGTATAATGTAGTGTATGTTATGATATGAAGTATAATGTAGTGTATGTTATGATATGAAGTATAATGTAGTGTATGTTATGATATGAAGTATAATGTAGTGTATGTTATGATATGAAGTATAATGTAGTGTATGTTATGATATGAAGTATAATGTAGTGTATGTTATGATATGAAGTATAATGTAGTGTATGTTATGATATGAAGTATAATGTAGTGTATGTTATGTAGTCGGTTGTTTTGTGTTGGGCAGCCGACAGGTTTCTATTTAAACTTGTTTTGACGATATGACCGAGTAACACCAATGATTAAAGAAACCAAACAGATTTTAATTGGTTTGGACTTCCAAAGTTTACTTCCGCTTTGTTATAACGCCGTTAGGCGAAAATTTTTGGAAACCCGTATTTTTAAATGAAGGGTGTTACAAAAATTGCAGCTGGTCGCGGCGCGAGAATTGCAGAATTTGGACACAATTTGGGCAGAGATTTTTCTCGCGGCGCGAAGGTGATTTTCAACTGTATCGCGGCGCGATGAGTACCACTCGCGGCGCGATAGTGGGCGGCCAGGTAAGTTTTCCTTTTCTTTTAATATTATAATCGAAAATAAAATTGAAGGTCTTAAATTAAACCACAGCGGCCGATCTACTCCTTCTCTCACTCTATTTTTCTTTCTCTTTTCTTACTACCTCTTCCCCAAAAAATACACACACACACGACATCACACACACACTAGTCTTGTGATTTCTTCTTCTTCTCTTCAAGATCTTCTTCTCCTTTTCTCCACTCCATCATCATCATGTCAAGAGGGGTAAGTTTCTCAACTCTTTTCTCTTTAATTTTAATTTAATTAGATTAGGGTTCTATTTATTTTCTTTAATTTTCTTTCAATTAGTGCTTGATTATTGTATAGTTGTACTAGTATTATTGTTTATTGTACTTAGGGGTGATTAATTTTGCAATAATCTTAGAAAAACCTAATTAGGGTTCATAATTTTAATTTGGGGGTTTTTAAGATTTAATCATCCTTTAGTTGATTTAATTTAAATTAGTTATTGCATTGTTAATTAGTTATAAATCCCACCCAGAAAATCCAAAAAAAAAAACCTGAAAAATTACAGTATATCGCGGCGCGAGATAACCCTATCGCGGCGCGATATCTGGGTCTGTTTGCCAATTTTTGTCGTTTCTTTGCTTTGGCCTTTCATTGTTGCTTCCTTCTTCTCCCTTTTACTTATTGGGTTATCATTTGAATGTTCTTACAGAAACAACAGGTGGGGCAAAAATACGAAGGATGGGTTTGGCCAGACAACTATCAGTTTGACTACGTCCAAGAGAGTTACAGACCACCAACTGCCCCAGCAAGTAAGAAAATCAGGGAACTCAGACCACCAACACATCCTTGGCTGCAATTCAAGGATGTCCCAAAGGCGGAACGCCAAGTGTTCTTGAATCGGTTGGTAGAGATTCAGGATTACGACTTGACTTCCCCTCGCACCATGGACTGGCAGTTAATTCGTGATGTGCTCCTTGTCGAGTACTTTTAGGCTAGGTTTAGGACAGAGTATGTTGATGAGGAGTCAGGTTGGATGGCGGTTATTGATATGTGGAAAAGGGTTATTGAGTTGAACAAATTGGTTAGAAATGAATGGTGCCAAGAATTCTACTCAACTCTCAGAGTGGAACTTCTACCTATTGAGGACATCAGTGAGGATCGAGTGATCCATTTTAGACTAGGTGGCAAGCAGCGCCACTGCACGATTCTAGAGTTCGGGTATTTATGTGGAATGTTCGAGAAGAATGAGTTTAACGACGGGTTGGTACAATCTTTTTTGGAAAAGAGCATACTGGATACCTCACATTTTGATGATGGGATGAGCTTTAGTGATTATTGGCATAGCATCTTGGGGAAGGGCACTTTCAGTACGGGGGTAAGCAAGGTGTCGGAAATTAGGTCCAAAAGGTTGAGTATTCTGCATAAGATGATAACATATTCTTTCATTCATCGGGGAAATGCGAATGATAATGTATGTAGTGATGATTTGTGGTTGTTGCGGCAGTTTCAGGAGTGTAAACCTACTAGATACGGTTGTGCTCCCTATATTCTAGCCCGTCACATGCAGAAGCACCGGGAGCATAGGTACTTATGTGGTCACTTCGTGACCTCGATCATGGAAAGGCTCAGAATGGCGAATACAAGTGAGGGGAGAAGAGTAACTGAGGTTGAGCCTATTAGTATCATTGATGCCACCGAGTTGCGGAAGGCAAGGTTGATGGGGACTAAGGCGTGTACTTTGAGGTCTGATTCAGAGGATGAGGAGGAGCCGGCAGCCCAGAGACAGAGGGTGGACTCGCCACCCCAGGTGCAGCAGCCACCTCCTAACCCCTATCCATCTTATGATTTTGCAGGTTGGGGATCCTCGCTTGATCAGATCCTGGCAGAGCAGAGGGAGATCAGAGATACTCAGGATATGATCATGGATGGTCAGAGGACTTTTTGGAGCCAGGTTACCCGCTTAGGGTACCAAAACGAGTATTGGTCCCCGTACGTCAACAATTGGATCCGGCTGCAGTCACCACCACCACCGCCGCCTACACACTCATTTAATCCTCCTCCCATTTTTCTTCCTGCCAACACCACTTTTGGGTTCTTCTGTCCACACCCAGATCAATAGCAGCAGCCCGGTTGGGCAAGCCCTAGTTCGAGCACAACGGGCCCTAGTTGAGCACAGCAGACACTAGTGGGGGCGCTCAGGAGATGCCCCAGTTTGGGACGTTCCAACATACGCGTGGGGAGCGTTACTCGGTGCATGCGTATGATTTTTACAGGGGTATCTTTGGTGAGCCAGCCGATCCTGATGCTGGTGATGGTGTTCCATCTTCTCATCCTATGGATGAGAATTGATTTACTCTCTCTTCTTTCTACTTTCTGGAACTTATGAGACATTGCACTTTATTTTCTTTCAATTTGGTTGTAATTCCGCCATTATGGCGATGAGACATTTGTTTAGTTGTTCTTGTATTTTCTTTTAGTACGAACTATGTAGTTGGTTGTTTGGTATTTTTGTTATTGGTGTTTATCACGTGATTGTTTCAAGTTGGCAAGTTGATTATTTCGAGATTGCTTTTGGAATTTATGGAACAAACAAGCGGGTATGCTGGCAGTCAGTTCAGCGCCCACTTAATTTTGGCATTCAACTTTGCTATGGAAAAAATCATGATTTCACCCGGAGGTTTTTCATTTTTTTTTTCTTTCTACATTTTTGCACTTTTCCCTTTTTCCCATTATTTGCCTTACTTATTCGTCCATTGAGGATAATGTACAACTTAAGTGTGGGGAGGGGGATGGTAAATTGGAAAAATGAAATTTTTTTGAAGTTTCCTTCCTTTACTAGCATTTTGGTTATGTTTTTAAATTTTTGAGGCTATAGGTTTTATGCAAAGACGAGAAATGAGGTAAACTTGAATTTTTCTAATCTAGGATAGAACTTGAGATTAGTTACCTTTAGCTTTCCTTTCCTAGTGTTTGTGGCATTTCATCATTCCAAGGGGTCATAGGCTTGTTCCGAACTTCAAATAATCTAGGTTGCTTGAAAATTGTACCTTAATGATGAACCAAATGTGAATAATAGCTTCACTAGATGATGTACTGGTAGGCACCGCTTGAGGTTTTCCATTTTATTTTGCAACTTGTGTGCATGAAAAGCTTGAAATGTATTTAATATGCTTGTGGTAATTTGACTTAACATATGGTTTGCACACCGGATGTCCGGTCCTTAATTCTTATGTTATAGGTTGTGGCTCTAGTCATTATGTTTGGTCTTTATATCGGGGTGTCTGGGGTGCTTCGGTATCAAACGGGTGGCACATGCGGGAATGCGCTTAATCTTTTTCAATAGTCTAATGCTAATGTGGTCTTTGAGATTCGAACAAGTAAGTCCTTGGGGTAACTTCGTTTTACCTAGCTCACCTAAAGCTTCCAACTTGGGATGGGTTGTCAGAAAGTTCGCTACACGGGTCTCATCGAAAATCACGGGTGTTAAATTATAAAACTTTTTATTCTCGCATGTGTTTGTGTTTAGAGCATGGTCTCTGGATATGCAACCCAACCTTGAGTTCTGGCGTATGTCTCTTAACGATACTCACGTATCCGTAGAGAACCGCTGGCCGGACGCATAAAGTACACTTTCGTATGATCACCCGATGTGTGGATAGAGTTGCAATTATAGACCGTAGGAGTATGTTTTGTCAAGGGACTAATAAGTATACCGTAATGAAAACCTAATGGAAACCCAATGGCGTGAGTGTTTAAGTGGACAAATATACCAATAATCATTGTGGAATATTGCTTATGTTGCCAATAATATTGTTGATGCTTGCTAGTAGATTGTATGTTTAGTAGGAACGAGCTTAAGTTCAATTAGAATGATAGAAATGTTAAAGAGGCGAACATGAGCATAGGGAGGATTCTAATTACTGAAAGATGGTTTTGTTCTAGATTAGTAGAATTTTCTGATTTCGTCTAAAACTTTGCTCATTAGTTTTTAAATGCATTTGCTTTTGGTATTCAACACCGATTGGTTGGAAACTTCCCACATAACCATGTTTTGTTTTGTGACATTTTGATTTGATTGGCTTATGAGATTGGTTTAAGTGCATACTTGCTTGAGGGCAAGCAAGGTTTAAGTGTGGGGAGGTTTGATGTGTCTCAATTTATACATATTTCCCACATCCTATTTGGACAATTTTTACTCGTTTTATAGCCGTTTATACTTGTTTTGTGGTGCGTTATGGTGTTTGCTAGTGGTTTTAGGTCTACAGCAGGTATATCACTCACAAATGGTAGAAAATGGCTTAGGAATGGTCCATATGCACTAACGGATGAAGCATGGTCGAGCTCGGAGCAGAATTTGTCAAGAACCGGAGCAGATCGCGGCGCGACCAAGGCAGATCGCGGGGCTATCCTGTTGAAATCCTTTGTCGCGGCGCGAGAAGTCTATATCACGGCGCGGTAAATATCCCTGTATTCAATCGTTCCAGTTGTAGCACCCATCAAAGCGCGACCAAAGCCTATCGTGGCGCGAGATTGAACTGACATGTCGATTTTCTCTCTCCTGGGGTATAAATACCAACCACCACTCAACCCTTAACCTAATCTGGGATACTTGGGCATACACACTTTATTTCCAGCCGTTTTTGAAGGTTTTTCTAAGGGTTTTCATCACTCCAACTCCATTGAAGACTTGAAGATTAATTTTGGCTCTTGATTAGTTATTGTAGCTCGATTGTTACCTCGATTTGGATTATTTCTCTATTTTGGTACATTATGTTCTCCTTTTTATTTGAATCTTTAGCTCTTTCATTATGAGTAGCTAAATCTTTATACATCTATGAAGATGAAATGAAACAATTAGTTATGGTTGCATAATATTTTGAATTCAAGTTGGTTTTACTTAACATTTTGTCAAAATCTTAATGAAGTGATTTCTTTTGCCTAATCTTGTGTTCTTGGTGATATTTGTGTTCTTCGTTAGTGGTACTAGTTGAATACAAGTATTATTTTAGTTGTTTGTCTACGAATAACTCTTGCTAGGTCATGGTATGATAGTAAAGATACAAGTTTAATAGAAGTTACTTTGTTAAGTGGATTTAACGGTTGGTGGTACCACGTTTCTTTCACAAAGATAAAATTGTTATTTAAATAATCAAACAAACTAGTTAGTTCAAGGAATTGTAATAGGGATGGTGGTACCACTTGTTGCAAGAAATTGGATTGATTAGGTGATTGAGTCGATTTTACAAACCAGTTTGTGTTTTTGTCTTATCACGATTATTATCACCAACATTTACGAATTTTGAGCTTAACCTATATGCAATCTAGACTTTTTGTGGAGCGGATTCGACATAGATGGCTTGTTAACTATTGTTTACAACTCAAACTATTTTCGCGTGCTCTCGTTAATCCGGTTGAGTACTTTATTTTACTCGTTAATTACTTAGCTTTCAGAAACGCAAAGTGAAAATTCGGTCACGCCAAACCTTTTACTTGTTTCACATTTTTACAACCTTTAGTGCAACATTCAGTCCTTGTGTTCTGTAACCCGTTTCGTAAAAATATGGATTTCCAAAAATTTTCGCCTAACGGCGTTAAATCATGCGGAAACGATTTAGGAAAATACTCAACTAAGGAAAACAGTTGAGAAAACATAAGTGGTGTTACTAATAGCATCAAATCAGTAATAAAAGAAATCCATAAGATTGCCCAACATAAAGCAATCATAACATAGTCTTTACATAAGTTCCATAAAGGAAATCAATAACATAAGGTTTATGCGAAGCTATTGGGTAAACTAAAGCCAGCTTGATCATCTACCCATCTCTCGCCAAAGCTTCACACGTCATCTCAATGCCTAACCTGAGGGGTGTCAACACATTAAAAGAAACAAGTGTTAGCTATAAAGCTAAGTAAGATAACACCAGGTTTAAGCAAAACATTTCATCCATTTAAATCGTCACTTTCAAACATTACGTCATTTTAATTAGGCATTCATACCACCGTATAAACATATCCACATCACATATCCACATCACATATAAGCATAGAGTTCATGACCCTAAGCGTGCCTAATCAATTTCGTCATCTCATCTCATCTCATTAAGTTGTGACTAAGTCACCGTTAAGTTGTAACCGAAGTTACCGTTTCATTTAATGTACCCTCCCACATACGGGCACTACGTACTCTCCACATACGAGCACGATTTATACGTATCTAGTACCCTCCCACATACGGGCACTACGTACTCTCCACATGCGAGTACGACGCACTCTCCACATACGAGCACGATTTATACGTATCTAGTACCCTCCCACATACGGGCACTACGTACTCTCCACATACGAGCACGATTTATACGTATCTAGTACCCTCCCACATACGGGCACTACGTACTCTCCACATGCGAGTACGACGCACTCTCCACATACGAGCACGATTTATACGTATCTAGTACCCTCCCACATACGGGCACTACGTACTCTCCACATACGAGCACGATTTATACGTATCTAGTACCCTCCCACATACGGGCACTACGTACTCTCCACATACGAGCACGATTTATACGTATCTAGTACCCTCCCACATACGGGCACTACGTACTCTCCACATACGAGCACGATTTATACGTATCTAGTACCCTCCCACATACGGGCACTACGTACTCTCCACATACGAGCACGATTTATACGTATCTAGTACCCTCCCACATACGGGCACTACGTACTCTCCACATGCGAGTACGACGCACTCTCCACATACGAGCACGATTTATACGTATCTAGTACCCTCCCACATACGGGCACTACGTACTCTCCACATACGAGCACGATTTATACGTATCTAGTACCCTCCCACATACGGGCACTACGTACTCTCCACATACGAGCACGATTTATACGTATCTAGTACCCTCCCACATACGGGCACTACGTACTCTCCACATGCGAGTACGACGCACTCTCCCACATACGAGCACGATTTATACGTATCTAGTACCCTCCCACATACGGGCACTACGTACTCTCCACATGCGAGTACGACGCACTCTCCACATACGAGCACGATTTATACGTATCTAGTACCCTCCCACATACGGGCACTACGTACTCTCCACATACGAGCACGATTTATACGTATCTAGTACCCTCCCACATACGGGCACTACGTACTCATGCGGAAACGATTTAGGAAAATACTCAACTAAGGAAAACAGTTGAGAAAACATAAGTGGTGTTACTAATAGCATCAAATCAGTAATAAAAGAAATCCATAAGATTGCCCAACATAAAGCAATCATAACATAGTCATTACATAAGTTCCATAAAGGAAATCAATAACATAAGGTTTATGCGAAGCTATTGGGTAAACTAAAGCCAGCTTGATCATCTACCCATCTCTCGCCAAAGCTTCACACGTCATCTCAATGCCTAACCTGAGGGGTGTCAACACATTAAAAGAAACAAGTGTTAGCTATAAAGCTAAGTAAGATAACACCAGGTTTAAGCAAACATTTCATCCATTTAAATCGTCACTTTCAAACATTACGTCATTTTAATTAGGCATTCATACCACCGTATAAACATATCATTAACCACCGTCATCATAACATATCATATCGTAAACATATCATTAACCACCGTCATCATAACATATCATATCGTAAACATATCATTAACCACCGTCATCATAACATATCATATCGTAAACATATCATTAACCACCGTCATCATAACATATCATATCGTAAACATATCATTAACCACCGTCATCATAACATATCATATCGTAAACATATCATTAACCACCGTCATCATAACATATCATATCGTAAACATATCATTAACCACCGTCATCATAACATATCATATCGTAAACATATCATTAACCACCGTCATCATAACATATCATATCGTAAACATATCATTAACCACCGTCATCATAACATATCATATCGTAAACATATCATTAACCACCGTCATCATAACATATCATATCGTAAACATATCATTAACCACCGTCATCATAACATATCATATCGTAAACATATCATTAACCACCGTCATCATAACATATCATATCGTAAACATATCATTAACCACCGTCATCATAACATATCATATCGTAAACATATCATTAACCACCGTCATCATAACATATCATATCGTAAACATATCATTAACCACCGTCATCATAACATATCATATCGTAAACATATCATTAACCACCGTCATCATAACATATCATATCGTAAACATATCATTAACCACCGTCATCATAACATATCATATCGTAAACATATCATAAACATAACTACGGGGAAGCATCATAGGCATCGTCATCATTATTCCCCGAGTACCTCCCATATCAACCCAACCACATTATAGGTTATACATTACCGTTATGGAGGTTTAGTTTATGAAACCATTTATGTTGCACCCTCAGCGTGACAAAAGTAGTGTATCTTACCTCGTAGTAGTATGTGCGCGCAAACAAAGGCTACAAGTGCTTAATAGTAATCCCCCGACACCTATCGTACATTAAAATATGAAGTATAAGTCATTAGGGACATTAAATGGACTTTCGTACGACTTTAGGACTCATAGAATCCGTCGAAACTCGACCTTCACTCACTAATTCAACCTTTCAGGAAACTTGACCTCAAAATCATCCTTTAAACTCATTACCATTAGAAAGTAGACTCTCTCACGATTCTAGGGATAGCTTATTTGTCAAAAACGGAGTTACGGTTCAAAAGATATGGCCATTTGAAAAATCAAACGAATTTAGCTTCCTGAAACGAATTTAGGCCATACTGAACGAACTTAGTTGCTTCCAAACGAACTTAGTTCCAAACGAACTTTAGCTTCCAAACGAACTTAGGATGTCAAAACGAATTTAGGACTTAAAACGAATTTAGGCTAAAACGAATTTAGGACTTTAAAACGAATTTAGGACTTTAAAACGAATTTAGGACCTTTAAAACGAATTTAGGACCTTAAAACGAATTTAGGTCAAACGAACTTAGGCTTATATAAAACGAATTTAGGACCTTTAAAACGAATTT
Organism: Erigeron breviscapus; assembly: GCA_034093135.1. Lineage (NCBI taxonomy): Eukaryota > Viridiplantae > Streptophyta > Magnoliopsida > Asterales > Asteraceae > Erigeron > Erigeron breviscapus. Next base: position 94,942,622 of record CM067170.1, on the reverse strand, counting down.
AAACTTCGTTTGGAACCATCAGGAACGAATTTAGCTTCAGAAAACCCTAACTTCGTCCAGAAATCATAAAACGACTTGTTCTTCGATTTTTCCAGACATCAATCGACTTGGGCTTCACCCAAAACATGTTTTTGACACATATAAACATATTTTGATCATAATGATCGATTACAAACTCGTTTGATGTCGTTTGGATCGTTAATTTGCTTAAACACGTTTGAAACCCTAATTACTTCAAAACCTTATTAAAATCAGATTTGATCCTTTATAAAACATCATTAAATCTGTAATATAGACATCAAAACCTAGATTACCTGTAACAAATGATATCCGATCCGATTCAATACAAAAACCTTTGATTTGTTTGATCAAAACCTTGAAGAATTGCTTGAGAAATCAAAAGAGGATTAAAGGGTTTGTGTATGAGATTAATGAAAGTAATTTGGCTGCAAATGATCAGGGATTAGGCCAACCCTAATCATAATCCCGTTTTTAACTTTTCAACATTGTCAAAATTGGTCCCTGGACTTCATATCGACTTTATTTCGCTTAAAAACACCTATCGGGGATACATATAACACACTAAAGCACTTTCGCACACTACATAGGCCTTTTACACATCATTAAGTCTACTTTATTGTCACTCAATAAAGATAATTAAATCTCACATATAGGGCACATAAACATATAAACACGTATTTCCACGTAAACATATCACGGACTTAGAATTTGACCTAACGACGTTAGTCAACATATACGTTTAAGTTTTGGGATGTTACAATTACCTCCCCCTTAAGAGGATTCCGTCCCCGGAATCACTTCAACATCAAAAAGGTGGGGATAGGTCTCCCGCATTACGGACTCGGTCTCCCAAGTCATACTTTCGCCGTGATTGTGTTTCCACTTTATGAGAACTAGATCGATAGTCTTTCGTCGTAGCTTCTTTTGTTTCCTTCCCAATATAGCAACAGGTTCATCGACAATCTGCTTGTTGGGATTAATACTTACGTCCTCGAGTGGAATGACATCCGTTTCATTCGCATAGCACTTACGTAGATAACACACATGAAATGTGTTGTGAATTCCATTAAGTTCTGGAGGTAAGTCCAGCTTAAATGCCTGTTCATTAACCTTCTTAATGATCTTAAAAGGTCCAATGAATCTGGGGCTTAACTTTCCACGTTTTCCAAACCGTAATACACCTTTCCAAGGCGACACCTTGAGTAAAACCATTTCACCTTCTTTAAAATCAAACGGCCTCCTTTTCTTATCAGCATATGACTTTTGCCTTTCACGAGCAACACGTAAGGCTTTCTTTGCAACATTAACTTTATCGGCCGTAATTTGTACCACTTCGGGTCCAGCAAATTGCTTTTCCCGGGCTCCAACCAACAACTAGGAGTCCGACACTTTCTACCATATAACATCTCATAAGGTGGCATTCCAATGCTCGCATGATAACTATTGTTATACGCAAACTCAATAAGAGGTAGGTGTTTATCCCACGAACCACCATAATCCATTACACAAGCTCTGAGCATATCTTCGAGCGTTTGAATAGTCCTTTCACTTTGCCCATCGGTTTGCGGATGGTAGGCTGTGCTCAGACGAACTTGCGTACCAACTTCCCGTTGAAAACTCTTCCAAAAGTTGGAAACGAATCGAGCATCACGATCTGACACAATCGATATCGGAACACCATGTTTAGAAACCACTTCATCAATATACAACGTAGCGAAGTTCTCCATAGGAGCAGTCTCACGAACTGGGAGAAAGTGAGCACTCTTCGTTAATCGATCGACAATAACCCATATCATATCGTGACCACGAGGCGTCCTCGGAAGTTTGGTCACAAAATCCATCGTAATGTGATCCCATTTCCACTCAGGGATCTCAAGTTGCTGAAACTTCCCGTAAGGCTTTTGATGTTCAGCTTTCACCTTCGCACACGTCAAACATTTCTGCACATACATCATCACATCGTTCTTAATACTGGGCCACCAATAAATAGGCTTCAAATCTGCATGCATCTTTGTGGCACCAGGGTGTACAGAATACTTAGTTTTGTGAGCTTCATCCATTACTAACTCACGATTGCCTCCATAGAGAGGAACCCATATTCTACCTTTGTAGGTTCGAAGGCCACGACTATTTTCTTCCATTTGGAGTCTGTTCTTCTTCTTTTTCCCAATAGACTCCGCTTTCACATTAACATCCTTTAACGCTTCGATTTGAGCTAATCGAATAGGTTCCAGTAAATTCGACTCAATCTTTGTAATCATCGCACATAATCTACTCTTCGCATATCCTTTGCGGCTTAAGGCATCGGCAACCACATTAGCTTTGCCTGGGTGATATTTAATCTCACAATCATAATCCTTTAATAACTCCATCCACCGTCGTTGTCTAACATTCATGTCCTTCTGAGTAAACACGTACTGTAAGCTCTTATGATCCGTATAAAGGGTACACTTTGTACCATACAGATAATGTCGCCACAACTTCAGAGCAAAAACAACCGCAGCCAGCTCAAGGTCATGAGTAGGATAGTTCCGCTCATGAGGCTTCAGCTGTCGAGAGGCGTAAGCGATAACTTTGTCTCGTTGCATTAGTACACACCCTAACCCCGTGATGGATGCGTCACTATAAACCACTAAATCATCTGTTCCTTCGGGTAAGGCTAAGACTGGAGCTTCACACAACTTCTTTTTCAACGTTGTGAAGGCTTTCTCTTGAGCATCAGTCCATACAAATTTCACACCTTTCTTCGTTAATTCAATCATTGGTTTAGCAATGCGCGAGAAATCCTGAATGAAACGTCGATAATAACCAGCCAAACCGAGAAAACTCTTTATTTCAGTAGGAGACTTAGGCTGCTCCCACTTCGACACCGCTTCTATCTTTGAAGGATCTACTTTTATACCATCAGAGGAGACGACATGGCCGAGGAAATGAACTTCCTTTAGCCAGAACTCGCACTTGGAGAACTTAGCATATAGCTTTTTCTCTCTGAGTACTTGAAGGACAGCTCTCAAATGCTCTCTATGTTCCTCTTCCGACTTTGAATACACAAGAATGTCGTCGATAAAAACAATAACGAAATGATCCAAAAATGGTCGACAGACACGGTTCATCAAATTCATAAACTTGGCTGGAGCATTTGTCAAATCGAATGGCATGACAAGGAACTCATAATGACCATAACGAGTTCGGAACGCTGTTTTGGCTACACTTTTTTCTTCAACCTTCAATTGATGATAGCCAGACCGTAAATCAATCTTTGAGAAATAAGAAGCACCTTGAAGTTGATCGAACAAATCATCAATGCGAGGGAGTGGATACTTATTCTTCACCGTTCTTTTATTCAGCTCGCGATAATCGATACACATACGCATGGATCCGTCTTTCTTCTTTACGAAAAGGATAGGAGCACCCCAAGGAGAGGAACTCGGACGAATAAAACCTTTATCTAATAGTTCCTGAATTTGAGTCATCAGCTCCTTCATCTCTGTCGGAGCTAATCGATACGGAGCTTTGGCTACAGGAGTAGCACCAGGAATAAGGTCGATAGAAAACTCGACCTCACGGTCAGGAGGAAGACCTGGAAGATCTTCAGGGAAAACATCAGGAAACTCGGAAACAACTTCGACATCAGAGACTGAAGGCTTCGCGATACGAGAATCAATGACATAAGCTAGAAAATGTGACTTAGTTTGCCGTATACAACGAAGTGCTTTCATCATCGAGATCACCTTAACATTTCCCGGCTTCTTGTCACCGTAAACACAGACACCTTTACCGTCAGGGGTAGCGATACGAACTATTTTCTTTGCACATAAGACAACAGCATCATTTTTCGACATCCAGTCCATACCGAGAACAACATCAAAACTAGGAATGGTAGCGGGTAACAGGTTAGCAGTAAACAAACGACCCTCTATTTCTAAAGGACAATCAGAGTAACCTTCCCGAATAATAGACGTCGCACCATTAGCCACCTCTACTTCTATAGGGCACCGTAAAGAACTAGTAGTCATGTCTAACTTAGGAGCAAACAGAGTAGACACAAAAGATTTGTTCGCACCAGAATCAAATAACACATTAGCAGGTTTGGAGTTAACAATAAGGATAGCAGTAACTACCTGATCATCGTCTTTTGCCTCCTCAGCCGTCATCTGAAAAGCACGGGCTTTGGCTTTAGAAGCGTCTGCCTTCTTTCCCTCATCTTTCTTCATCTGTGGGCAGTCTGCAATACGGTGCTTGGTGTCTCCACATTTATAACATCTAGCCTTGTCAGTGCATTGATCAATGGTATGACCCTGAGTTCCACACTTATTGCACCTGCGGGTCTTAGCAGAACATTGACCAGAATGAAAAGCCTTGCATCTAGAACACCATTTTCCATCCTTGTCTGTCTTTCTTTTGTCAGAGGACAATGATCCTTTGAATTTCTTACCAAAACGGTTAGACCACTGAACTTCCTCTTATTACCAGACTTCTTTTCATCATCCTCATTCTCAACTTTCTTGTCCGAAGCGAAATCATCTTCAAACTTCTTAGACTCCTTGATAACTTCAGTCAGAGTCTTATGCTGCCTGCAGATACCTCGATAACTCGGAGGCAAACCATCATTAAAAATCGTAACATGGTGTTTACTCCTGAAACATAAGGTTTCAATACATAGAAATCTCTCCCACTTCATTACTTTGTGCACCGGTCAACACAAGTATGGCTATACAAACACGCTCGCGTCGTGATACAGTTGCAATTACGTTCCGGACCATAATTGTAATTGTATCCTTTCACATGCATGTTCGTTACCACATTTGTGTATCACCTCTTTTCCCATCGATTCCAATTTACATGATTTTCAGCACACATACAACATCTCATATCCTTTGCGGTCCTTGTCACTAATCCCATGGGCTAGGCAACATTGATGGGACACCAACTCACCTAATCCTCCAACCTTTGTCCATCTCAACAACTTCTCACATGATATAAAGCACCAGTTCATCAAATTCAGTTAGAGGAATAGAAGATCACCTCGAGGACCGTCTCTCATAGCAATAGCACAACTTAGCGATGGAGAAACGAGAAACGGGAGAATAAGGCTAAAACACATATCATCGTAGCGTAAACATCTCATAAGCCCTATCACACTCGCGCTCGTCCCAACCCTTCCTATATCATCTTTCATTAAAGCTAAGGCATCCTACAAATACCTAGCATGCACATCTTAAGTTTAAGTCCAAATCCTATGGTCAATAGGCCTTGGTTCACTTAAACTACTTCTCTGATACCAACTTGTAACACCCGTTTCGTAAAAATATGGATTTCCAAAAATTTTCGCCTAACGGCGTTAAATCATGCGGAAACGATTTAGGAAAATACTCAACTAAGGAAAACAGTTGAGAAAACATAAGTGGTGTTACTAATAGCATCAAATCAGTAATAAAAGAAATCCATAAGATTGCCCAACATAAAGCAATCATAACATAAACCACCGTTATCATAACATATCATAACACGTCATCATAACATATCATTAACCACCGTCATCATAACATATCATTAACACGTCATATAACATATCATTAACCACCGTCATCATAACATATCATTAACCACCGTCATCATAACATATCATTAACCACCGTCATCATAACATATCATTAACACGTATCATAACATATCATTAACCACCGTCATCATAACATATCATTAACATATATAACATATCATTAACCACCGTCATCATAACATATCATTAACACCGTATATAACATATCATTAACCACCGTCATCATAACATATCATTAACCACCGTCATCATAACATATCATTAACCACCGTCATCATAACATATCATTAACCACCGTCATCATAACATATCATTAACCACCGTCATCATAACATATCATTAACCACCGTCATCATAACATATCATTAACCACCGTCATCATAACATATCATTCGTATATAACATATCATTAACCACCGTCATCATAACATATCATTAACACGTATCATAACATATCATTAACCACCGTCATCATAACATATCATTAACCACGTCATATAACATATCATTAACCACCGTCATCATAACATATCATTAAACCGTCATATAACATATCATTAACCACCGTCATTTTAATTAGGCATTCATACCACCGTATAAACATATCCACATCACATATCCACATCACATATAAGCATAGAGTTCATGACCCTAAGCGTGCCTAATCAATTTCGTCATCTCATCTCATCTCATTAAGTTGTGACTAAGTCACCGTTAAGTTGTAACCGAAGTTACCGTTTCATTTAAAGTACCCTTCCACATACGGGCACTACGTACTCTCCACATACGAGCACGATTTATACGTATCTAGTACCCTCCCACATACGGGCACTACGTACTCTCCACATGCGAGTACGACGCACTCTCCACATACGAGCACGATTTATACGTATCTAGTACCCTCCCACATACGGGCACTACGTACTCTCCACATACGAGCACGATTTATACGTATCTAGTACCCTCCCACATACGGGCACTACGTACTCTCCACATACGAGCACGATTTATACGTATCTAGTACCCTCCCACATACGGGCACTACGTACTCTCCACATACGAGCACGATTTATACGTATCTAGTACCCTCCCACATACGGGCACTACGTACTCTCCACATACGAGCACGATTTATACGTATCTAGTACCCTCCCACATACGGGCACTACGTACTCTCCACATACGAGCACGATTTATACGTATCTAGTACCCTCCCACATACGGGCACTACGTACTCTCCACATACGAGCACGATTTATACGTATCTAGTACCCTCCCACATACGGGCACTACGTACTCTCCACATACGAGCACGATTTATACGTATCTAGTACCCTCCCACATACGGGCACTACGTACTCTCCACATACGAGCACGATTTATACGTATCTAGTACCCTCCCACATACGGGCACTACGTACTCTCCACATACGAGCACGATTTATACGTATCTAGTACCCTCCCACATACGGGCACTACGTACTCTCCACATACGAGCACGATTTATACGTATCTAGTACCCTCCCACATACGGGCACTACGTACTCTCCACATACGAGCACGATTTATACGTATCTAGTACCCTCCCACATACGGGCACTACGTACTCTCCACATACGAGCACGATTTATACGTATCTAGTACCCTCCCACATACGGGCACTACGTACTCTCCACATACGAGCACGATTTATACGTATCTAGTACCCTCCCACATACGGGCACTACGTACTCTCCACATACGAGCACGATTTATACGTATCTAGTACCCTCCCACATACGGGCACTACGTACTCTCCACATACGAGCACGATTTATACGTATCTAGTACCCTCCCACATACGGGCACTACGTACTCTCCACATACGAGCACGATTTATACGTATCTAGTACCCTCCCACATACGGGCACTACGTACTCTCCACATACGAGCACGATTTATACGTATCTAGTACCCTCCCACATACGGGCACTACGTACTCTCCACATACGAGCACGATTTATACGTATCTAGTACCCTCCCACATACGGGCACTACGTACTCTCCACATACGAGCACGATTTATACGTATCTAGTACCCTCCCACATACGGGCACTACGTACTCTCCACATACGAGCACGATTTATACGTATCTAGTACCCTCCCACATACGGGCACTACGTACTCTCCACATACGAGCACGATTTATACGTATCTAGTACCCTCCCACATACGGGCACTACGTACTCTCCACATACGAGCACGATTTATACGTATCTAGTACCCTCCCACATACGGGCACTACGTACTCTCCACATACGAGCACGATTTATACGTATCTAGTACCCTCCCACATACGGGCACTACGTACTCTCCACATACGAGCACGATTTATACGTATCTAGTACCCTCCCACATACGGGCACTACGTACTCTCCACATACGAGCACGATTTATACGTATCTAGTACCCTCCCACATACGGGCACTACGTACTCTCCACATACGAGCACGATTTATACGTATCTAGTACCCTCCCACATACGGGCACTACGTACTCTCCACATACGAGCACGATTTATACGTATCTAGTACCCTCCCACATACGGGCACTACGTACTCTCCACATACGAGCACGATTTATACGTATCTAGTACCCTCCCACATACGGGCACTACGTACTCTCCACATACGAGCACGATTTATACGTATCTAGTACCCTCCCACATACGGGCACTACGTACTCTCCACATACGAGCACGATTTATACGTATCTAGTACCCTCCCACATACGGGCACTACGTACTCTCCACATACGAGCACGATTTATACGTATCTAGTACCCTCCCACATACGGGCACTACGTACTCTCCACATACGAGCACGATTTATACGTATCTAGTACCCTCCCACATACGGGCACTACGTACTCTCCACATACGAGCACGATTTATACGTATCTAGTACCCTCCCACATACGGGCACTACGTACTCTCCACATACGAGCACGATTTATACGTATCTAGTACCCTCCCACATACGGGCACTACGTACTCTCCACATACGAGCACGATTTATACGTATCTAGTACCCTCCCACATCAACCCAACCACATTATAGGTTATACATTACCGTTATGGAGGTTTAGTTTATGAAACCATTTATGTTGCACCCTCAGCGTGACAAAAGTAGTGTATCTTACCTCGTAGTAGTATGTGCGCGCAAACAAAGGCTACAAGTGCTTAATAGTAATCCCCCGACACCTATCGTACATTAAAATATGAAGTATAAGTCATTAGGGACATTAAATGGACTTTCGTACGACTTTAGGACTCATAGAATCCGTCGAAACTCGACCTTCACTCACTAATTCAACCTTTCAGGAAACTTGACCTCAAAATCATCCTTTAAACTCATTACCATTAGAAAGTAGACTCTCTCACGATTCTAGGGATAGCTTATTTGTCAAAAACGGAGTTACGGTTCAAAAGATATGGCCATTTGAAAAATCAAACGAATTTAGCTTCCTGAAACGAATTTAGGCCATACTGAACGAACTTAGTTGCTTCCAAACGAACTTAGTTGACCTTGAACGAAGTTTAACGTTTGAAACGAATTGGATTAAAACGAACTTAGCTTTAAAACGAATTTAGGATAAAACGAACTTAGACCCTTTAAAACGAATTTAGGCTTCAAGTTTTGTACTAACGAATTTAGAAAGCTTCATACGAACTTAGATGGTGCTCAAACGAACTTAAGCTTGTGTCAAACGAATTTAGACCTTCAAAACGAATTTAGGATTAAAACGAACTTAGGATATAAAACGAATTTAGGACCTTTAAAACGAATTTGAACTTCGTTTGGAACCATCAGGAACGAATTTAGCTTCAGAAAACCCTAACTTCGTCCAGAAATCATAAAACGACTTGTTCTTCGATTTTTCCAGACATCAATCGACTTGGGCTTCACCCAAAACATGTTTTTGACACATATAAACATATTTTGATCATAATGATCGATTACAAACTCGTTTGATGTCGTTTGGATCGTTAATTTGCTTAAACACGTTTGAAACCCTAATTACTTCAAAACCTTATTAAAATCAGATTTGATCCTTTATAAAACATCATTAAATCTGTAATATAGACATCAAAACCTAGATTACCTGTAACAAATGATATCCGATCCGATTCAATACAAAAACCTTTGATTTGTTTGATCAAAACCTTGAAGAATTGCTTGAGAAATCAAAAGAGGATTAAAGGGTTTGTGTATGAGATTAATGAAAGTAATTTGGCTGCAAATGATCAGGGATTAGGCCAACCCTAATCATAATCCCGTTTTTAACTTTTCAACATTGTCAAAATTGGTCCCTGGACTTCATATCGACTTTATTTCGCTTAAAAACACCTATCGGGGATACATATAACACACTAAAGCACTTTCGCACACTACATAGGCCTTTTACACATCATTAAGTCTACTTTATTGTCACTCAATAAAGATAATTAAATCTCACATATAGGGCACATAAACATATAAACACGTATTTCCACGTAAACATATCACGGACTTAGAATTTGACCTAACGACGTTAGTCAACATGTACGTTTAAGTTTTGGGATGTTACTGTTCGATCCTGGTCTTGCCAGTTAGCTATATTATATACGAACGGGTACACTGCCCGTAAGTGTATTGTAGTCAGTTAGCGGTAGATCTTGTTATAAATTTTTAAACTAGATTTCACACATCAGTATGTTAGTGTGAAGCCTTATGTTGGAGACCTTGTTTGGCAATGTGATTTAATTTGTGTCATTGCTCGTTGATATGTAAGTATGATAGATTTATGCTTTGCATGCTAATTGGTTTATTGGGTGAATTGAAAATTTGAGTTCATATACGAGTTTCAGAATGTCGTTAGTTAGTTGTAAAGAAGAAGGTAAGATACTTATGTGGGGTACTGAATGTATGCTAATGTGGTGTGATATTATTTGGTGTAAGACCATTGGGTAGTGAGACCCGTGGCATCATTATTGTGGTGAAAGACCATACGAGGTATGGCAAAGAGAATCAGTTGTGTTGTAACATGATTAAATTGGTTGTTTAAAGCTATGGATGCACATGTTATATGTGAGTATAAAGTTGTAGGGATTGAGACTTCTAGCATAAACATGATTGTTTAAGTGCATGTTAAAAGACCATCCAAGGTATGGTGAATGTGTTTAGTTATGATTGTCATGCTTTTCTTAGATGAATATTTGACTACTTGATGTAATATGATAGATATTACGAATGAAAATGACATAGCAAGAACTTGAAGGTTATATAGTAATGATGAACTTGTAAATGTTAAGCATGGTAGTTATGAAACTAAATTTATTCCAAAATCTTTCAAGTCAACTTGGTTTCGTTTTCCTTTGGGAGTGTGTGAAGCAATGTCTGGGATTGGAGTGGCCAAGAGTTTACGATGTCAATATTTCGTGGGAGAAGAAGGCGGCTTATTTGAAGATCCCTATTTGAGAGGATACAATTGTTTTTGGCGGAACCTCGACTTCTGTTGCTACTTTCGCTTGTGCGTTATGATAATCGTTGTATGGCAGTCAAGTCTTTTATGTTTGGATCGTCGACATCGAAAGGAAACCATAGTCTATGGAGAATATTCTTGTTCTTCATGATTTTTCTCAATGTTACTCCGAGGATTTCATTCTTTATAGTAGTTTCCGAGAGATTATAATTATCCTTGTTGATAAAATGAAAGATAGTAGGATGCGCGTACGTTTAATTATTCGTGAGTTTGATAAAGTAACAATCGAAGACGAGTACCTGTTGTCAAGACTTGATGTTCTATTCGAGCAATTGGAAGCAATGTCGTATAATTCTTAGATGGAGTTTCATTTCAGTTATCATCAACATAAAGCGGGTGATGAAGATGTTCCTGAAAATGCTATCCATTTTTTTTTATGGGAACGTTGAATTCGTAGTTATACCCTTCTTTCACGAATCTTATGAACCGCAATTGTCGTCCGTTATGCAATAAACCCGTAATTGTTTTCATTGACAACGTTTTCTTTATTCTGAATGGCAATCCGGTCACAAAGTTATTTTACGTGAAGTCTTGGAGATACTATGAAAGGCAAAGTTCCATGTCAATTCGATGGAAGAGCAATCTAAATTAGGAGAGGTGCAATTCTCTTGATCGTGTAATTACCAAAGGAGAGAACGTGGTTGATCCGGCATGGATTAGTGTGGTGATGAAATAGGAGAAAACTTACAAGACTAACTAAGATTAGAAGTTTCGTGGTTGGCATGTTACTAATGTTGTTTTACTTTCGACCTCTTCGAAGATAGTTTCGCTATTCACAGAGTTAACTAGAAAGAAGGTGAGGTAAGTTTTAAAATAAAATAATAATAATATAATAATAATAATAATAATAATAATAATAATAATAATAATAAATATAAATATAATAATAATAATAATAATAATAATAAATATAAATATAATAATAATAATAATAATAATAATAAGAAGAAGAAGAAGAAGAAGAAACTGAATCTCGACAGTCACGAGAAAAATGATGTAAAGCCCCGATGCTCATATTACCCGAAGATTTGGAAGATATGACGGTTTAATATGACGTTTCAACAGACGGTCTTGGTTGTGCTCTCATGGAAATAGTGAAAGTTGGACGACGCTACGAAGCATTAACAGAAATCAAGAAGAATCGCTCCATTCACGATTTAGAGTTCATCGGATTTGTTTTTACTTTAAAATTTTTGGTGTTTTTACCTCTATAGTGTCAAATTTATCGCTTTTATTCGATCATATAAGTCTTAAGTACTTTCTTTTTCTTATCGATCAACGAAATCTCAACCATTGTCTAAGAAGTTGGTTAACTCTTTCGAAAGATTACGTCTACGAATTTTGGGTGTCGCCCCCGGTAAGCCAATATAGTAGCGGATGCTGTTAGTCTGAAAAGTTTTCACCTCTCTTGTTGTGTTTCACCGGTGTACATGTTGATCACAATTGATTTTTTTTCCGATCGAATAGAGGAGACTCAGGAAATATTTTGCAACTGGTCATTCAGAATATATGCGAGCCAACAAGGTTGTTCTTTGCTTGGATTTGTCTTAAGGACTCGCGAGAATTCGTTCTATCTTTCGTGTTCCTCGATATAAGAAGTATTATGTTATTAAGATTTCATGTGTATTTAAAAAGAAGTTGAACTTTAAAATGAATTATAATAAGACAATTTCGAAGTGTTAACGAGAAATTTAAATGTCTTTAATGTTACCGTCATCGGGTGCGGCTTGGATCACGAGGTCGTGATCCGTTCCAAGTGGGGGAGAGTTGTAACACCCCAAGATTTTAAAAAGCAAAATAAATGAATTATTATAACTTTACCATTAAAATAAATTCCTAGTATTTAAAATTGAATTACGGGATTTAATTAGTTGGAACTTTAGTGGATAGCGGGTATAATACCTCTTTTTATTTGAAGAAAACGTGGCAGGAGGATAATAACCTCCTGATGATTCATTTCAATACTCTTCACCTAGTTTCTTCCTCCCTTTCTCTTATTCCATTCTTTAACAATCTCAAACTCAAGAATTCATGTATCTTTAAAAGGATTAATCTCTCAAATTATAAGTAAACTGTATAATAATAATCTCCAAGAATTCTAGTAATAAAGTTGGGAGATTTTGTGGGTATGTATGTGTGTGTGTGACGAAAATTAGAAGAAAAAGGAAGAAAACCAAGTTTGTTGTTGCATGTCTGTTAGGTCCAGATTTACTGGACTAGCTCCAGACTTGAAAACTGGAGAGTCTCTGAAGACTTGTCCAGAAATAATATTTACTGGACCCACTCCAGACGAGAAGTCTGGAGTCCTACTGAAGATTTGTTCAGAAATAATGGAAGACCAGTGAGCAAAATACTTGTATAGGAAATCTGGAGTCTTCCAGATTTCAGCTCACTAGACTTCACCCCAGTCCAGATCTATTCTACTGAAGACATTCTCACTGAAGTCAAAGACTGAAGTTGGAATAAAGAAGACTGACAAATGGCGGAGTCCACTGGAAGTCTTACCAGATCTACAACTGGAGATTTGTCAGTATTCTAGACCTTACAAGTCTGAACACTGATTACGAGGAATTGACTTTTTGCCTTTACACACTTTTCAAAGAACATTCCACTTGTCTTTACAAAAGTGCTTACGTGTGTAAAGGTGGTTGGTTAAAAGGATAAAAATCATATTGATGTGACTTTATCCTTGTACCTTAACCAATGCATTTAATAACCTTGTCGGTTCATTAAATGCATGCAACCATATTTGTACGGCACAAATTCACTGGTGAATTTGTTTGCCTATAAATACAAAGTCATCTCCTTGTTAAAATTACTTTTTAGCAATTAGGTGAATTTGTCTAAATACTCTCGATCGTAACAGGAATACTTCACAACTTTAAGTATTTCGATCTAAAGAGTTTATTTAGCAAATATAGATCATTTGTAATTCATAGGTTGTTAGGATACTTACATATTTGTATTATCTTGATTCCGCACAACCTTGTATTTTATTTAACATCATAAATAAAATACACTTGATAAAATTACATTGTGTTCCACCTTTATTATTGCTTTAAGTCTTGTATTACTTTGTTTTTACACTTGCATTTATATTCAAGTAATACTAGTCCACTCTAGTGCATATTAGACTTGTTGTATTTTACACTTTTGGGTTAAACCATCAAGTGAGGGACTTCACATTTGGTATCAGAGCAGAAGGCTAAACAAACTTGCCTAGATCTGCTTCTTTGATGGCCAACTCAGAAAATACACAAGGAGGTTTTAATTTTGGTCCTGATCCTAATATCAATGATCAAAATAATGAACCACCACCTGTCATTAACACTAATCCACCCGTTCAAAATAATAATCCTCCACCTCCTCCTACTCCTGCTTCTCCACATGTGCATGTGTACTACTCAAACAATCCTATTCCTAAATTCAGTGAGAATAGTGATGAATTTGGCACGTGGAAGGCTAGGATGATATTGCATATCACTGGAATTGAGAGAAACATGATGAAAATTTTAAATGAAGGACCTTACGTCCCCACATCACCTCTCAATGCTCTTCTTGATCCAACTGGATCTAGAATAGGCAGGGAAAAGAGGGAGGAACATTGGTCTGAAAAGGAGAGGAGATTGGTAAATCTAGATACCCTTCTCAAAAACATGATCCTCGGGGCTGTTCCAGAAACCCTAATTCCTACACTAGTTCTTTTTCCCAGTGCTAAAACCATGTGGGGTGAATTAGTGAACCAGTATGAAGGAGGAGATGACACCATTGTCACTAGAAAGGTCTCCTTAAACAAGAGGTATGAGTCATTTTTTGCTCAGCCCAATGAGTCTCTCACTGGCACTTACACCAGATTTATGAGCATCATTAACCAGTTGAGAGGACTGGGGGTTGAGAAAGACAATGATATACTTCTGGAGAAATTTTGTGATATTTTACCCACCAAATGGTCTCACATGATCCTGGTCTTAAGACAAGGTAAAACTGTGCACACTCACAATCTTTCAACTTTATATGGAGCTTTCAGATACACTAAAGAAAATCAAGCTCAGAGAGTTGTGGCAGAACAAGATGCCTATAACCATGTCTCCAGTAGTTCCAGTGTGGTCAGTCATACTGAACCACAAGGTACAGCACTAATATCTTCTGAGAATGTATTTTCTATGAAGAAGATGGTGTCTGAATTTATGGAATCTGGAGAATCTAGTCTTATCTCTCCAGACTGTGATGAATCTGAAAATGATGACTTGGTTGCAATGATTGCTAAAACGTTTAACCGTTTCAAAGCAAGAGCAAATAGGCCATCTGGACAATTTGCATCCAGTTCTTCTACTGATAAGACCAATCTGACATGCTTTAAGTGTGGCAGAAAAGGTCATTTCATGAAAGATTGCAAGTCCAGTCAGTTTGTATCCCAGCCTGGTCCATTTACTTCAAATAAAAAGCCTGATGATAGCTACAAATCTAAATACAAAAATATTAAGGCTCAAATTGCTCTCATGGCACAACAAATGGAAAATAATAAATGCATGATTGCAACAACTGAAGAGAAATGGGTTCCTTCTGATGATTCATCTGTTGATGAAGAAGAGGAAAGAGATTGATATTACATGGCTCTGGCAGACGAAGAGCACCTGGTGAAGGAAGATGTCACATCTGGAAGATGGGTGGACATTGTTATCAAAAAGGTTAGTGATTATGATGTGGAAACTGACACTAAACTAAAATTGGACATTGCTGAAGCTCTTAATTCTGATTTAATCTTTGTTGAAACTGTTAGATCTGACTGTGTAAATGGTCTAGAAACAGATTTTTCTAAAATTACAGTTTTAAAATCAAAATTAAAGGAACTTCAAGATATTGAACTGGCATTTCAAGCCCAGGTTCTGGTAACTGAACAACTGATTCAAGAAAAACAAGATCTTGAAATCATTTTAGAAAAAGAAAAACTGGTTATTAAATCATGGCTTGAAACCAGAAAGCCATATGATGCTGGAGTAAATCAATTTCCCACTCAAAAACGTGCTTATTTAGATGGAAATACTCATGTTGCATCATTAATACCAGTAATTGATCGTTTACCAGAGGGTTTCAGGCCCATTACCATTTATGATGAGCCTGTAACTCCTAAGGCCAATATTTTCCCAGTTCAATCTCCAGAGGTTAAGACTGGAGCATTCCAGATGACTGCTCCAGTTAAAAAGGTCTATTGGAATAAACCTTTGCCTCAGACTGCTTCTAAAGAACCCCAGGTTCAAAAGAAGAAGACCAGTTCCCTTCCTAAGCCTAAAGTCCAGTCAACTGAAAAGGCTCAGGTGTCATCTGATGAAAGTATTTTGTTAAGGTTAGAGAGCCAGTTTCAATTACTGACTCGTCAATTTCAAAGTTCTAATGCAAGATTAAACAAATTTGAGAGTACTTCATCTGGCCCTAGACAAAATACCAAACCTTTTTCAAAGAAAGATAAATATATTTCTCCAGTTGAGAAAAAGAAAAAGGTTTCAAAACTATCAATCCCAGTGGTCTTTTCAACTAAGACTGCTGTTGAAGAAAGTGAACTCAACCAGATACCTCCAGTGAACCCATCAGTCGATGGGTTCCCAAATCTAACTGATATATCTGGTGGATGTGCAGGTCGATCGAAAGAAGTTTGTCTGGTATCTTGACAGTGCAGCTGGCAGGACAATGACCGGATGTAAGACCCTGCTGGAGGAGTTCATAATTTCTGATGGACCCTCCATTAATTTTGGAAATTATGGTTGTGGAAAGACTGAGGGGTATGGTGTTCTGAACAATGGATAAGTCAAATTCAGACGAGTTGCATTTGTGAATGGTTTGAAATATAACCTGATCAGTGTGTCAACTGTGTGATGATGGCTATCAAGTTCTATTCAATATTGCTCAGGGCATTGTATTCAACAAGGACAGGAAGGTAGTATTGATTGCTCCCAGAAGAGGGAATGTGTATGTGATGGATATGGAAAGCTCTCCTTCAGAGCAGTGTTTCTATACTCAAGCTGATGAAGACACAAACTGGTTATGGCACAGAAGGTTATCCCATTTAAATTTCAAAAATATAAATAAGTTGTCTAGAAAACAACTGGCAGATGGGATACCTTTAGTTTGCTTCAAAAAGGAAAGGCCATGTCCAGGATGTGAGATGGGTAAGCAGAAACGTACCAGTTTCAAGACCAGACAGAACTTTAGCATATCTGAACCACTTCATATGCTTCATATGGACCTCTCGGTCCAGTGAATGTTCAGACTCGTGCTGGTAAAAGATACACTCTGGTAATAGTCGATGAATTCTCCAGATATTGCTGGGTTATCTTTCTCAGGTCTAAAAATGAAGCTGCTGTTGAAATCATCAGTCTTATCAAGCAAATTGAGCTCAAGCACAAGCGAAAAGTGTGTCAGTTAAGAAGTGACAATGGAACAGAATTCCAGAATGCAACTCTGGAGTCATTCTGTACTGACACTGCATCTCCCAGAATTTCTCATCAGCCCGCTCTTCAGAACAGAATGGAGTGGTGGAAAGAAAGAATCGAACGCTGATAGAAGCTGCCAGGAGTATGCTTGCTGAATCTGGTCTTTCTACCAGTTTCTGGGCTGAAGCAATTGCTACTGCTTGTCACACCCAGAACCGGTCTGTGTACATCAAAAGACACAAAAAGACAGCCTATGAAGTATTAAGAAATAGAAAACCAAATATTGGTTATTTTCACGTCTTTGGATGTCCAGTTTACATCCTAAACGACTCCAGTCAGTTAGGCAAATTTGATGCCAAAGCTGATAAAGGATATTTCTTAGGTTATTCAGCCATTCGCAAGGCCTTCAGAGTCTATAACAAGAGACTGGAGAAGGTCCATGAGTCAATACATGTCACATTTGATGAATCAAATGCAGCAATCAATAAAAAGCCAACCCTTAATACTCCCCCAGTAACTCCAATTGTCTTCTGTGAATCTGATCCTATCAACTACAACAAAGATTCTCCAGAAGATGTTTCCAGTCATCCTGATCTGGAACCTGTTCAGACTAAGAAACCCTCCAGTAGTACTCCATTCTATCCTTCAATTATTTTCAAGCTACCCTCTGAAATTATTATTGGATCAGATGTTCGTACTACTCCCCCAGTATCAGTCCCAGTTGAAACTGAACCAATACTTCAAGAAATGCCTTCAAACGAAGAAGTTCATGATGCAAATCGTGATTTAAATGATTCAGATGAAGATGTTGAAGTAGTCTGGCAAGATCCTCCTCATGAAGCAACACCAGAGGAGACTCAACTGAACTCTTGCACTGATATTGTTGTCAGTAACAATCCTGGTCAATACTCTAGATGGACAAAAGCTCATCCTATCGATCAGATCATAGGTGACTCCAGTAGAGGGGTTCTGACCAGAAGAGCCTCCAGTAATCAATGCTTATATGTCAGTTTCTTATCACTGATAGAACCAAAGAAGATTGACGAGGCTATGGAAGATCCAAGCTGGGTGATATCTATGCAAGAAGAGCTTCACCAGTTTGAAAGGAACAAGGTTTGGTACCTGGTTCCTTTCCCAGTTGGAAAGAAAGAACCAATTGAAACCAGATGGGTCTTCAGGAATAAGGTAGATGAAGATGGCCATGTCATCAGAAACAAGGCCAGACTGGTAGCACAAGGGTACTGCCAGTCAGATGTCGATTTTGATGAATCATTCGCTCCAGTGGCTAGACTTGAAGCGATCAGAATATTCTTAGCATTTGCGGCTCATCATCAATTCAAGGTCTACCAGATGGACGTTAAAAGTGCATTTTTGAATGGAAAACTTGAAGAAGAAGTTTATGTCAGACAACCACCAGGTTTCATTGATGAAAAACATCCCCACTGGGTATATCGTTTGGACAAAGCACTTTATGGTCTCAGACAAGCTCCACGTGCCTGGTATGATACTCTGACTAAACATTTATTGAAACATGGTTTTAAAAGAGGTGCAATTGACAATACCTTATTTATTCTTCATGAAAAAGGTAATCTTCTGATGGTACAAATTTATGTTGATGATATTATTTTCTGGTCTACTGATGACAAAATGTGCAAGAAATTTTCAAAAATAATGTCAACTGAATATGAGATGAGTTTAATGGGTGAATTAACATATTTCCTAGGACTCCAGATTAAACAGACCAGAGATGGTATTTTTATTAATCAAGAGAAATATGTTAGAGATCTTTTAAAGAAATATGATATGAACTCTTCACCATCTAAATCCACTCCAATTTCTGCACCACTAACACTGGACTCAGATCCAGATGGTAAACCAGTGAACACCACTATCTATAGAGGCATGGTTGGTTCACTGATGTATTTAACTTCCAGTAGACCAGATATTATGTTTTCAACATGTTTATGTGCCAGATATCAGTCTAATCCAAAAGAATCTCATATGCTTGTTGTAAAGCGCATACTGAAATACCTTAAGGGTGTCCCCAGTTTGGGTCTTTGGTATCCCAAAGGCTCAGACATGGATCTAATGGGTTATTCAGATTCAGATCATGCAGGTTGTAAGATAGACAGGAAATCCACTACTGGTGGATGTCATTTCCTTGGTGGCAAACTGGTCAGCTGGACCAGTAAGAAGCAAACTTCAGTTTCATTGTCCACTGCTGAAGCTGAATACGTGTTTGCAGCCAGTTGTTGTGCTCAGATACTCTGGATGAAGAACCAGTTGCTTGATTATGGTATTAAGTATTCAAAGACCCCAATCTTTTGTGATAATACCAGTGCCATTTCTATCTCGAACAATCCAGTCATGCACTCAAAGACGAAGCACATTGATCTCAGGTATCATTTTATTCGTGATCATATTATGAAAAACAACATTGAACTCCATTTTATTCCCACTGACAAACAACTCGCCGACATTTTTACTAAACCACTGGATGTAAAAACTTTTGAATATCTTGTTGGTGAGTTGGGAATGTTAAACCCTTAAATCTGGAACCATGGTATTGAACGCCTTTGTGTACTATCAGGGATCCTTGATTTAAAAGATTTATAATCTATAACTGCTTAGATATTGAACGCCTTTGTGTACTATCTCTGCATTAATAGATTTCTGGATCAACATTCCAGGGGGAAGACTGAAAGATATATTTTTGTCCTTAAAAATGTTTTTAACTTCAGGGGGAATTTATTAATTTATTTTCTCACTGGACAAAATTTTCTGGAAAATATCACTGGTACCTTGTAAATGTGTCCCTCTCACTGGTAATTAGATAGGTTGAAGTGCATGTTTGAGGTAACTTCTGTCTCCTTGTAAATGTGTCCCTCTCACTTGTCTGTATTAGTTGATGTGCATGTTTGAGGTTGTCACCTTGTAAATGTGTCCCTCTCACTGGTAATTAGATAGGTTGAAGTGCATGTTTGAGGTAACTTCTGTCTCCTTGTAAATGTGTCCCTCTCACTGGTAATTAGATAGGTTGAAGTGCATGTTTGAGGTAACTTCTGTCTCCTTGTAAATGTGTCCCTCTCACTGGTAATTAGATAGGTTGAAGTGCATGTTTGAGGTAACTTCTGTCTCCTTGTAAATGTGTCCCTCTCACTGGTAATTAGATAGGTTGAAGTGCATGTTTGAGGTAACTTCTGTCTCCTTGTAAATGTGTCCCTCTCACTGGTAATTAGATAGGTTGAAGTGCATGTTTGAGGTAACTTCTGTCTCCTTGTAAATGTGTCCCTCTCACTGGTAATTAGATAGGTTGAAGTGCATGTTTGAGGTAACTTCTATCTCCTTGTAAATGTGTCCCTCTCACTGGTAATTAGATAGGTTGAAGTGCATGTTTGAGGTAACTTCTGTCTCCTTGTAAATGTGTCCCTCTCACTGGTAATTAGATAGGTTGAAGTGCATGTTTGAGGTAACTTCTATCTCCTTGTAAATGTGTCCCTCTCACTGGTAATTAGATAGGTTGAAGTGCATGTTTGAGGTAACTTCTGTCTCCTTGTAAATGTGTCCCTCTCACTGGTAATTAGATAGGTTGAAGTGCATGTTTGAGGTAACTTCTGTCTCCTTGTAAATGTGTCCCTCTCACTTGTCTGTATTAGTTGATGTGCATGTTTGAGGTTACCAGTCTCCTTGTAAATGTGTCCCTCTCACTGGTAATTAGATAGGTTGAAGTGCATGTTTGAGGTAACTTCTGTCTCCTTGTAAATGTGTCCCTCTCACTGGTAATTAGATAGGTTGAAGTGCATGTTTGAGGTAACTTCTGTCTCCTTGTAAATGTGTCCCTCTCACTGGTAATTAGATAGGTTGAAGTGCATGTTTGAGGTAACTTCTGTCTCCTTGTAAATGTGTCCCTCTCACTGGTAATTAGATAGGTTGAAGTGCATGTTTGAGGTAACTTCTATCTCCTTGTAAATGTGTCCCTCTCACTGGTAATTAGATAGGTTGAAGTGCATGTTTGAGGTAACTTCTGTCTCCTTGTAAATGTGTCCCTCTCACTGGTAATTAGATAGGTTGAAGTGCATGTTTGAGGTAACTTCTGTCTCCTTGTAAATGTGTCCCTCTCACTGGTAATTAGATAGGTTGAAGTGCATGTTTGAGGTAACTTCTGTCTCCTTGTAAATGTGTCCCTCTCACTTGTCTGTATTAGTTGATGTGCATGTTTGAGGTTACCAGTCTCTTTCAAATGGTTATCATTGGTACTTTACTGGAGTGTCCCTCCAGTGTACCAACAGTGCATGCTTCACTGGCATAATCCACCAGTGATACTGGAGTGTCCAGTCAACCTCCAGATGCACTGAAATGAGTCATGGTTTGTCAATCATAATATTTTAATACTTGGTCATTGTGCGTGCCACGTAAGCACACTCTTTGAAAAGATATTTATCTTATTATCCTACGTGGCATGTATTTTTCAAACCTAATGATGGTATTTTTTACCTTGGGAAGACAAAAAATGCAAGTTGGTTACTGTTTGTGGGCTGTAAACCGTCACACATTTATGTGTGATGTGATGTACTTAATGCGGATCTCAAAACCCGATCAAAATTATATTTGATAAATTCAAATTTAACCGTTTGAGTTCCACACTCTCTCTCCCATATATACCCACTTTCACTTTCATTTGCATTTACTTCGAACATATTTACTCCCAAAATTCTTCAAATTCTTTCATTTACTCTCTTTTTCATTCAATTTCCAATCATCAATCTCTCTCATATTTAATTCATCATATCTTTATCAAAACCCCTAAATTCAGCTTCATTTTCATCTATCTACCAAATAAAATGGCCCCAAGACAATCAAACTCACCCAAAAATCTGCTCGCTGCTGAATATGCTCCCGTTGCCAATGTAGTAAAAGCACCTCATACTACTTTAGAGGCAAAAGCGATTAGAATAAACATGAATAATTGGATGGCTAGACTTTCTAGCACCTCTCATGCTCCCACTTCCCTCATTGGACGACTGAATGCCTTTTTCCTCAGTTGTCCACTCTACGGTGCTCTTACTCTCAATCCCGGAAAAATGTACCATGATTACTTATGTGAATTTTGGTACACTGATGTGTATGTTGAAGATACTCAATCCATCAACTACACATTGCAACAAGGCACCAGGGCCTTTACTCTCACTGCTGACTCTCTTAGAGATATTCTTCATTTAAATTATTTGGCTGAAAATGAGATGGCCATTACTCTCCCTACTGGTCTTAATTACAAGGATGTGTGTAGACTGATGGGACACACTGATATAATGGATGAGCATGGCTAGTTATCAAGGAAAGGCACCATCTACATGAGCAAGCTTTCAGACTCATGGAGATACTTCTTCACTCATCTTGTTGAGTGTTTGGGTGGCAGTTCTGGAGGGTTGGACCAGATAAATCAAATGCAACTCCAGATTGCTTCCTACCTATGGTTTGGATATAGAGTAGATTTTGCTCAGATTTTCTTTGATGATCTGGTAGAGCGTCTAAAGGTGAAAGGTAGAAAACCTCATATTCCATATATTCGTTTTCTGTCACTTGTTTTTCTTAGAGCTCTGGGTGATGAGTATGATTACGATACAAATCATTTTTCTGTGTGTGATTATCTGAGGGAATTAAGTTCATTAAAATCAAGAGCTGGTGAGGTTGAAATTCCTGTAAATATGCTGAACCATTTTAGAAATGATGCACTTGATGCATCATCATCAGATGAGCAGGAAGAGGCTCCAGGTAGGAACCAAATTGGTGAAGGACCCTCTGGAGTCCACAGTGCTGAAATTGTACAACCAGTAACCCAGGTGGCTCCTACTCGACCAAGAACTTCCAGACGTCTTAGGAAGGGTGGAGTTCAGGTCAATCCTAATAGAGCAGAATCGAGCCATCCAGGTGATATCATGAATGAAGATGGGTCTTTGATTGTTGAGCAAGTAGAAAATGTTATACAGATTGATGAGCAGGTGACTAGTGAGCAAGATGCTCAGTTGGATTTGAATAGAGAAGTGGATGATCAGACAGTTGGGACGGATCCAGATTGGGATGAGGTAGATTCCCCAATGTCTGAAGGTAATATGTTTGATGTCAACATGAACTTTCTGGGTGATGAAGTAGAAAATGTTGTTACTTCTGTTATTGCTTCAGTCACCCCACCACTTATCTCTACTGAAATGCCACCACCACCACCACCATTTTCAATACCACAAAACACTCTTTACTTCAATCCAACCTCAACTATTTCACCAAGTACTCTCCAGATTTCCTCCAATCAACCACCACCACTTGAAGCTCCACTTGATTTTCCTGAACACCGTGTGCTGGACTCGAATGTTGTAACATCTGAAACTTTCACTGAAGGGGTCCAGGCACAAGTACCTTTGGTGACCAGACTGGCTTCTGAACTCACTCCTCCTGGTGGTCTCTCTGCTTCTTCTTCCACCGAAGTCCAAGGCCTTTTAAGTAAGGTGGCGGACCTGGAGAGATCACTCCAGTCATCTTCTCAGGTTGTTTCTGACTTTAAATCTCTTTTATCCAATAATCTTTCATCAGAAATGAACCTCTTTGCTGGAAATGAAAAAATTGTTTTTGAGAAGTTGAATGAACTGGTATTGGACACAAACAAAAACTCTGAAACTTTTAGAGTGGCAGTCCAGGGATTGGAGAAGAAACTGGTAACTTCTGTTCAGACTGCAGTAAAGACAGAAATTGTACAACCACTGGCAGGTCTGAAAGAAGAAGTTCAGAAATTGACTGAGTCAGTAAGCCGTTTGGAAAGTAGGCCAGTCCTTGACCAGAATTCTGTTGTAAGCACCCTCAGTGATGAAGTTGTACACAAATTTAGAGGGGAAATGCTGAAAGAAATTACTTCGGTGATTTCTGGGTCAGTTCTTAGAACCATTCAAGATGGTTTATTACCCTGGGTGGTGAAGATGATTAATACTGAGCTGCCCAGTCACTTGCCTCAAGAACTTGAAATTGTTAAGAAGGAAGTGATGACTCTCAGAAATACTGTGAATCTCACAACTCCAGTGGCAGGAAGAACATTTGGTGCTTCAGACAGACACATGCTTGAACAGTTATGGAATGCCCACAAGTCTCAAACTGGTGGACATTCCAAGGGGGAAAAGTCTGCTGCCACTGAGTTTGTTCCAGAAGGATTGGTGATGAAAAAGAAAGAAGTGGTTGTCAGTGCTATTGAAAAGGCCTTTGGCACTGAAGCCATTGTGCAACAAGAAAAAGTGACTGGTACTGATGCCAGTGCACAAGAAGTAGTTGGTACTGAAGCCAATGTACAGGTTGAAGAGGCTACTGGTACTGATGCCAGTGAGCCCCAGTTTGAAGCATTCCCAGATATCACAACTACTCTGAAGTCAGTAAAAGGAAAGCAACATATGATATCTGGAGGAGAAAGTGAAACTGCTGGGAAATCATCAGAATTTCCAACAACTGATGAAGACACTTCAAAGAGACTGGAGCAGGAGTGCATAATGATAGAAATTTTCAAGAAAAGACAAAAAGATGAACTTCAGGCCCATAAGATGGAAATGGCAAAAATGGGGACTCTTAATTCGTATAATGCTGGCAGGTTGGGCATTCATATTGATGTATACAAAAAGATGAAGGTAGACCACAGAGTTCATCAATGTCTGGATGCATTGGATGATGTCTATATTCGCTCCAGGTACTCTGAAGAAGAACAAACTTATGATGCTGTAACTTATGGTGTCAGTGTAGTTGAACTGATCAGGCAAAGGAAGGAGGAACTGGTGAACCTCCAGAAGAAGATCAGAAAGAATGCTGGTGCTCTGGAGATAGAGTATAGAGGGAAGATAAAAGGCTTGCCAAAACTCACTGCCAAACAGCTAAAAGCAATCAGGGATGCAGATCTGAGCACTTTCATTCCCTTGGATACTTCACAAAGAATAAATCGTGAAGAAATCCAGTCTGCCTTAGAACAGGAGAAGGTATCCAGGGAAACTGAAACATTGATCCAGGCTGCCAAATTGAAAGATAAGTATAATGAACTGATGACGTTCAGGGCTGATGCTAGAAGGATCATAGGTGCAGAGATTAAATTAGCTGAAAATCATGAAGGCATGACCAGGTTTGAAGTAAAGTTGACCAGAGAGGGTAACTTTGCTGATGAAAGGAAGAATGCTTCAGTCCAAGCTTTTGGATGGACTGAACTGAAGGAGATAGGCTTGACTTTCAGGGGAAAACTAATTTATCTCCTGATGTCAAAGCATTTATGAAGAGGATTGAAAAGGTATGGAAGAGAATACAACAGATGGAAGCTGCTCTGGGTATGCGACCACCAGTTTCTGTACCATCCTCACCATCACCCAAGAGAAAGGCCACTGAAGACGCTCCAGGACAGAAGTCAAAGAGAAGGGCCTGACTCTTTTATCATTTACTTGTAATTGTATTTATTTCCCAAAATTGTAACTTATTTTCTGTTGATGGCTGTAAATATAGTTGCATATTTTGATTCACAAAGTAAGTGATCAGATTTAGTCTAAGTTAGAATCAAAAAGATGAAACTGGAACACTGATGATCTATAAAGTGTTTTCGAGTAACTTAAAATTTTTAGACTAAATCAAAACAAGTGTTTTTCAAGCATACAAAATTGTATAGATAGAAGCTTGAAAAACCTTGCATTATTTCTAAACAAATAGGGGGAATTTGTTAGGTCCAGATTTACTGGACTCGCTCCAGACTTGAAAACTGGAGAGTCTCTGAAGACTTGTCCAGAAATAATATTTACTGGACCCACTCCAGACGAGAAGTCTGGAGTCCTACTGAAGATTTGTTCAGAAATAATGGAAGACCAGTGAGCAAAATACTTGTATAGGAAATCTGGAGTCTTCCAGATTTCAGCTCACTCGACTTCACCCCAGTCCAGATCTATTCTACTGAAGACATTCTCACTGAAGTCAAAGACTGAAGTTAGAATAAAGAAGACTGACAAATGGCGGAGTCCACTGGAAGTCTTACCAGATCTACGACTGGAGATTTGTTAGTGTTCTAGACCTTACAAGTCTGAACACTGATTACGAGAAATTGACTTTTTGCCTTTACACACTTTTCGAAGAACATTCCACTTGTCTTTACAAAAGTGCTTACGTGTGTAAAGGTGGTTGGTTAAAAGGATAAAAATCATATTGATGTGACTTTATCCTTGTACCTTAACCAATGCATTTAATAACCTTGTCGGTTCATTAAATGCATGCAACCATATTTGTACGGCACAAATTCACTGGTGAATTTGTTTGCCTATAAATACAAAGTCATTTCCTTGTTAAAATTACTTTTTAGCAATTAGGTGAATTTGTCTAAATACTCTCGATCGTAACAGGAATACTTCACAACTTTAAGTATTTCGATCTAAAGAGTTTATTTGGCAAATATAGATCATTTGTAATTCATAGGTTGTTAGGATACTTACATATTTGTATTATCTTGATTCCGCACAACCTTGTATTTTATTTAACATCATAATAAAATACACTTGATAAAATTACATTGTGTTCCACCTTTATTATTGCTTTAAGTCTTGTATTACTTTGTTTTTACACTTGCATTTATATTCAAGTAATACTAGTCCAATCTAGTGCATATTAGACTTGTTGTATTTTACACTTTTGGGTTAAACCATCAAGTGAGGGACTTCACAATGTCCTATCTAGTGAAATCTCTCAAAGATTAAAGGTATTTTACCCATTTCAAATTAATTTGTTATTTGATTTTAGGGTTCTTGGAATGAACTAATTTGGGGGCTTTTCATAAGAATAAGTTACTTGCATTATTTCAATTTAGGGTTCTTGCAATCCATCTAATTTGGGGATTTTGATGAAAATTGGTATTTTACTTAGAACCCTAGTGTTATGGTCAATTGAGAACCATTCAATGTTGTTGTTTTCCACTTTCTTTGTGAAGGATTATTTTGATAATGATTTGGAATATGGATTTTTGGTAAGAAAATGTGTTGACATGTTGGTCAAGTTTTATGAAATTGAATAAGGAATTGGTAACTTTAGTGTGGCCATATTTGGTTTAATTGGGAAATGATATGAGTAACGATATTTGAGAAACCCATAGAAACTTAATGACAATGTGAGTTATGTAAAAGTTGGGTTGGGCATTGAGATGCTAGTAAAGATAGTAATGTATGGCTTGTTAGCCTTGTGTATGAAGTAATTGTGCTAGATGACCAAATATGTGTTTATGATTTGTTACTAGGTGGAAAGCAATATGATTGTTATATGGTCATCATGGATTTGGTTGTCGCGAAGGAGGTGAGTACTCTTGCATACGATTATATGTACATTGGGTCGATTACCATATGATGGTGGATTCCGTGTGTGGTAATCGATTCCGCGTTAGGGCCTAATTTGAGGCCGGGACCTAAGAATCCCATAGTTGAATTGAGATGAGGCCTAAGAACCTCTTGTTGAATTGAGATAAGGCCTAAGAACCTCTTGAGTATATTGTTAGCGTATATGGATCCATGTATGTTTTGTTAGCGCAAAGGTGAGTATGCAAGTGATGGTATGACGATGTCATTGGCTACATGTGATAGTCCTTTGTGTTTTTGCCCTCCTTCGTGTGTATAAGCGTATGCAATGGTATTCACTAAGCTTTGGCTTACTTTTTAGTTGTTTACCCTTTTTATAGGTTGTCCCGGAAGTGGAAACAAGATTTAGTGCTTTGAAGAATATGGATGATTTGAACTGTGGAAATGTTGACTTTTGCGGTAAAAAATTGGTTTGTGGTTAGAACCCATAGTGACTCCTTTGGACTAATGGCTCTTGGTACTTTTGAAGTGTTTTTGGTAAAGTTTGTTATGCATATTTCTGCAAATAATAGTTTGGAGTCATGGTCTTTTGCAACTTAAAGGATTTGATGATTTCGAATGGTTGGCAAAATGGGTAAATGGCCCGTTTCGTTGTAAATTGTATACTTGATCAAATGAAAGCTTTTAGAATGTTGAGTCTTGTGTCTTTAACCCATTTTGAAGTTTGGCAAATTGGTTTGAAGTTTGAAAATGATTGGAGAAAGTTTACAAGTTGTATGAAATGTCAAAATGGGTGTTTTTGCTGTCAGATGCCCATATGCGGCGCATACTGGGCATATGCGGCGCATTTCTGGAGTTTTGAGGAGTCTGGGTGCTTACTGACTAAAATATGCGTCGCATGTCTTAATACATGCAGCGCATATTTCTGGTCTGATAAAAAATGCGGCGCATGTTTTTATGAATGCGGCGCATATTTTTACTGAACAAAATATGTGGCGCATGTATAAAAACCTGTGGCGCGTCTTAAAAAAAATCTTATTTTTCCTAAAATGAGTTTGGGACCTTTCAGTGTGGTGGTGGTAAAGTTTTGAAGTGTTTTTGGTAAAGTTTGTTATGTATATTTCTGCAAATAATAGTTTGGAGTCATGGTCTTTTGCAACTTAAAGGATTTGATGATTTCGAATGGTTGGCAAAATGGGTAAATGACCCGTTTCGTTGTAAATTGTATACTTGATCAAATGAAAGCTTTTAGAATGTTGAGTCTTGTGTCTTTAACCCATTTTGAAGTTTGGCAAATTGGTTTGAAGTTTGAAAATGATTGGAGAAAGTTTACAAGTTGTATGAAATGTCAAAATGGGTGTTTTTGCTGTCAGATGCCCATATGCGGCGCATACTGGGCATATGCGGCGCATTTCTGGAGTTTTGAGGATCTGCATATGCGGCGCATACTGGGCATATGCGGCCCATTTCTGGAGTTTTGAGGAGTCTGGGTGCTTACTGACTAAAATATGCGTCGCATGTCTTAATACATGCAGCGCATATTTCTGGTCTGATAAAAAATGCGGCGCATGTTTTTATGAATGCGGCGCATATTTTTACTGAACAAAATATGTGGCGCATGTATAAAAACCTGTGGCGCGTCTTAAAAAAAAATCTTATTTTTCCTAAAATGAGTTTGGGACCTTTCAGTGTGGTGGTGGTAAAGTTTTGAAGTGTTTTTGGTAAAGTTTGTTATGTATATTTCTGCAAATAATAGTTTAGAGTCATGGTCTTTTGCAACTTAAAGGATTTGATGATTTCGAATGGTTGGCAAAATGGGTAAATGACCCGTTTCGTTGTAAATTGTATACTTGATCAAATGAAAGCTAAAGAATGTTGAGTCTTGTGTCTTTAACCCATTTTGAAGTTTGGCAAATTGGTTTGAAGTTTGAAAATGATTGAAGAAAGTTTACAAGTTGTATGAAATGTCAAAATGGGTGTTTTTGCTGTCAGATGCCCATATGCGGCGCATACTGGGCATATGCGGCGCATTTCTGGAGTTTTGAGGAGTCTGGGTGCTTACTGACTAAAATATGCGTCGCATGTCTTAATACATGCAGCGCATATTTCTTACTGAACAAAATATGCGGCGCATGTATAAAAACATGCGGCGCATCTTAAAAAAAAATCTTATTTTTCCTAAAATGAGTTTGGGACCTTTCAGTGTGGTGGTGGCCGGCAGACAGAACAGCAGCGGCGGCGAGTGGCGGAGCAGCAGCAGCGTCGGTTATGTGGTGGTGATGAAGTTATTAATGCCTAGAGTTAAAGATGAAACCCTAAGTGTTGTTGGGGATGATAGTCGGAGTCTTTTTCCGGTGAAAAGAGCGGGGGCAGGCGGCTGTGAGGGTGGCCGGAAGTTTGGCCGGCGGTGGGAGTGAGAGAGGGAGGAAGATGATGAGTTTTTATTACAAATAGTCCTTGTGGTTACGAAATTGACGATTATACCCTCACGTGGTATGCACGTGAGGAGTTTAACGAAGCAAAACTAACGGTTGTTAGTGCCAGGGACGGTTGGCAATAAAAATGCATATCTCAGGGACACCTTATGGAGAAAAAGAAGCACAGTGAATGGACGATTTGTAACAATTTCTCTTTTTAAAAAGTTTTGATTATTACTCATTCTTTGACACTTTTAACCGTCTTTGTCCACACAAATACGTTTTTGTAATTTATAGTTTTTATTCCGGTAAAATATTTCAAATGTAATGACATAAAGTTCCGGAATTACAATTTATGGGGCATGACATACGAAAGCTTATGACAAAATATGACTTTGCAAGATTCTAAGAGGTCCTAAAGGCACCATCACTTTGCAAAGCGAGATGTGTCACTTTTCCTAAGCAAACCGACGCGATAGACATGCCCTCCTCGGTTGAAGAAATCGGTTTGCTCGTTGAATAAGTGACGAGTTACAGACAAATTTTTGTGGATCGTTCATGGCATCCGATCGCTAACTTAAAAAAATTTTAGTGTACATTAAATTGTACATAAAAAATATAATTACAATGATATTATTCATACTTTTAATTAGTATGAACTAATTATAAAAATTCGTCATATTTTTATGTATTTAAAATTATATTAAACCAAAGTATGTTTAAATGTTTATCACGGATATTAATTATGTATTTTTTTCCCTAAAAGATTATATGGACTTGAAGATGATAATAAATAGGTTTGTAAGTTAATAACGAACGTGACGAAATAACTAAACACAATAATTGAGGACCGAAAACATGTCACGTTGAAAACATATGGACTGCCAAGTGGCTGGTGCATGTAAAAAAGAAAATAAAAACGAAAAAGACGGGGGAAATTACACAAGCTCACGAGGAAAACAAGCATAACACAAAAAATAAATAAAAATATCATCAAATAAATTAAATAAAATTATAAAATAAAGAGTCATAAATAAGCCACGTGGGCAACTAAAATAATGGTTCCCGAAAATTAGCGACATGTAAGCTGTTAAGTTTGAAACAAAGTCTCGGTATTTTGTCGTTTTGCTAAATGGATGACGTGGCACCGAATAATGGCCCTCCATTGTTGTATGTTTTTGTAGTTATCTGAAATCTGTTGATGTCTGCTTTCAGACCATCATTTGGAGCCACACGTCACCGTCTAATGGGACCCTTAGCCAGCTATAACGCATTTAACTTTTTGTCCTTTTTAAAGATTTTTTATCATATATTTTGTGATGATGACGTTGGTGGATATGGATCGATGATAAACTGATTAAACTTCTTTTAAACTTCTCAAACTAAATATTTATTACTCGACAAGCAATGATATATTCGAATAAAAAATAGAATTACAGAATATTTCTAAGTATTTTACAAGATGTTTATCACTTCATGTAAACGCTATGATTTTTTTTCCGTGACTTTTACTCACTTGTTACAAAACATAACTTTAGATGTCGACTCATACATTAAAAGGAAATTCAATTTTTCGTTAATGATTACAAAGTGTATAATTAGTTTGATACGTGTTAGTCATCGAATTGTAGTTGCCTTATGGCGTATCAATCATCTAGCTTAATTAGTTGCACGTATGGTAAATGGTAACGGGTAATTGTGAAATGTAAAATTTTTTCATTTAAAATCTAAAACTTTTAAATTGTAAAGACCAACTACAAAACAAGGTTACAGCCACAACTATTTTCATGTGGTTATATTTGACTCGATCAAGATTCAAGATGGTAAATTCATGTTATATCTTGAACAGTTTATTTTTAACAATACAAAAAAATTAAATGAACAAGATTAAAAACTCAACATTTAATTTTTACTTGAAAAAGTTTTTGATATAAATTATTTTTTTTTCCAGGTCAAACATCAAAAAAATCAGTCACTTTAATTTTAGATCAGTTTTGTTAATAAATTTCTCATACGTAAGCTAAACAAACGGTCCAACTAGTTAAAGTTAAACCAACATGTTCAATAGGATTTTCTAAGGAATTGGATGACATTAATTTACATATTTTTTTCCGAATGAACAACAAAGAATCGTCAGATATTCTGTATAAAGTGACTAATTGACGAAAAGTTACCGTTTAGTTTTTTAGTCCAGCTGCATGGAGCCTTTAGACTCCCCAAATTATTTCAGATCCGGAGAAGACCCAATAATCTAACCGTTCATAGGCACAAAAACAAATTATTGATAAAAACTTACTTGCATCAAGAATATAACTTGTACACATTAATTTGTATTTTGAAGTTTAGAACTTTAAATTCATTATAGAAATTCAATGAAACAAATTCAAAATATATATATTTAAAAAGAAACATTTAAAATAAAAAAAATAAAATAAAACTGTCTTTTTATAACAACGAACAATAATATAGGCCGGAAATAAAGTGGAGTTGGGAGGAGGAATAAAGGCCATTCAACTACTCCAATGGTATGGAAGTCCTTCAATAAAGGCCTCAATTTGGGGAGACCCAGGTTCGAGGCATGGAGAAGGCAAAGGTTTACTCTAATTTAAGTGTAGTGTCTTTGGGCTGCTTGGTTAGAGGTTTTCCTCCTAAATGGTGAATGGGGGCTACTACCACTGGTGGCACGATGATACTCCAGTGGGTCAGTTAGCTATTCCAAAAAAAAAAAAAAACTACTCCACCCACGATTCCCGCTATCTCTATCTTTAGAAGAAGGCCGTATGTATTCATCGTACGTACCACTTGTCCCTCCCACGTGCCTATCACGTTCCTTACAACAAAACTTAGTTTGTACTTATCCACTAACTATGCTGTGTCTACTTGTACGTTGCCCCTTATGTGTTGTACAAAGCTTTTTTTCACCTTTCTTTTCTTTCTAAATTATATATTGCGTTTAGTTTTTAGGCGGCGTAACAAATTTAAAACTGTGGCATATGATAAACGTCGTATTTCATAGAAACGAAGACTCTTGTAATGGGAAGTGATATTTGTACCACATTTACTAATTTTTTTTTTGAACATCAATTTTATAATCTAACGGCCTTTCGGCGAATTACCGAAAAGTCACTAAAATTACATGAAATAATTGGGGCAGATTTGCCATAAGTTCCAGACTATACTATCTTTTCTACTACGACATTTGATCCAAAAATAAGAAAAAGAAACAATTTCACGAAAAATCTCTAGGCTGGGCATAGTGACTCCTTTGAAAACAACACTGTTCCGATACTTCCATATTACCCACCACCAAATAGATAAAATAGCTTCAACAATATTCTTGGCTTTCTTTGTCAACTGCGTCCCCAATATCTGGTCCAAACACTCACTTGGGCCCCCGTCTGGCATTGTGATTTGAAGCCATGTCGACATCATTATACGTACCTCGGTTGACACAATGCAATCCTTGAAAATATGACTCACTGTTTCTGCACCCTTATTACAAAGAGGACAACATATGGAAGTGATCTCCATACCTCTAATACTAAGGTTGAACCTTGTAGGGAGACGATCTTTGAGTAATCTCCAAAGGAATATGTTGACTTTCTTAGGCACCAAGGAGTTCCAGTGGGTTTTGTGATCTCCAGATGGTAAGATCGATAGATCCAAGTGTAGTCTAATGTCCCTTACTGAAAGACAAGTGTTTCCATTAAGGTTCCAACGCCATGAATCCGGCTTTGCAACCAATGTTACTGCCTGTAGGTTATCTATCAACTCCTCTATTTGAGATTCCTCACGGCCGCCCCTTATGCCCCTTCCCCAGTTCCAAGTCCATGAGTTGTCAGAGAAACGATCAGATAGTAAGCAATTCGGCTGAGTTTCAAGAGCAAATAAACGGGGGTACCTGTTAGCTAATGATGCTCCTCCAAGCCAAGTATCAGTCCAAAATCTAATACTTCGGCCATCCCCGACCTGACGAGTTATAACTGAGTTAGGTATAGAGTGTTGATCGTGAATAATTGCAAAAGCCGAACAAATCTTGGACCATAATCCGCCTTTTTTTACTTGAAAGGAAAGTGCACTATCGATACCATGAATGGATAAAATAACCCTCGCCCAAAGAGCATTCGGGTTAGTGAGACATCGCCATCTCCATTTGTATAAAAGAGATGGCCATCCCCGACCACATTTACCAATTAATCTACCACACATATTTTACTGACTTGTACCGTATATTTAAAGTTATATTGTGGGGTAGATTTATCAATATTTGTGGTACGATAATCATTTCCCTTTTGTATTACTAACTTTTTTAGTTTTACAGTGCTACGTACAATATCTTATTGTTGTTAACGTACTCATGTATTTTCATTTCTTTTCTTCTTATATAAATCTTTTGCTATGCAATAACCATAACTGTAACTAAACTATATGTGCCTAAAATATGAATCTAGCAAAAAATATATTTTTTAAATGTTTTCATAATATTGTTTTAACTTAATTATCGTGTATAAAATTTATCTACATACAGTTAATTAGAAATATCACTCCGATATTTAATACGTAGTTTTAAACAACAGCCAAAATTTGAAATGATAAAGATAGTAAACAAAGTCCAACCTACTTATGACCATTTCTACCCTATACAACGTTTCATAGGTCATAAGGTCAAATTCAAAATGATCGTTAAAAGTTAACGCCACCAATAAGCTTATGGTCTAGTCGTCAAAGAGAAGGTGGGAAACTTCACACCTCAACTCTTTGGAAATTTTGGATTTGAATTCAAGCAGCATTAACGTTTAATAACTAACTATTAACAACTAACGTTTGTTGTTAAAATTAAAATTAAAAATAAGAATCGAGATGTTAATTACAACCTTGTGATCAATGCTTGTGAAACTTATGAATGTAATGGTTTGAATTAATATTGATTTATTGAAACAGGCAAGTTCATGATGGTATAAGTTCAAAACCAATCTTCCTATTTTGTTTGGATGAAATAACATCATATGGTAAAGAAAGATAATGCATGAAGATCGTAATTTACTTTTTGTGAACATTTACTACAATTACGAATTACAATATAGAATAGTTCTTTTTCGGATGCCTTGGAAGATCAATATAAAAGTAAAAAATATAACACGGAGTAGCATATACGAGTATAATGTATTGACTATTGTGTTCATGAAAGTAGTAGTAGCAGTAGTAGTTGGTTATGTAGGTTAAGAAGTCAACATCAAACAAAAAGCTGCTTGTTGGGCAAGCAAGAACAGACCTTTGTCAAAAGTTATTTGAATATTTAATTTACATTCAAAGTTATTTAAATATTTAATTTACATTATATATGCCTCCCATTCTGCTTTTTTATTAAATAAAACATATGTGTCTAATATGCTAACTTTTAAGCGGGTTTATTATATTTATTTATGTTTGATATAACAAACATAGACATATATTTATATTCTTTTTTACGTTTGATATAACAAACATAGACATATATTTATATTCTTTTTTACGTTTTTGGTTGTTTGTCAATACCATTATGTACCACTATTTTGTTTCAATCGCACTTTTCTCCTTTGTTGTTTTAACTAATATGTTGAAAACTTATATTCAATTATTTTTTTATCGTACTTTTTTCCTTTGTGGTTTTAACTAATATATTGACAACTTACATTCAAATTTTTTACTTTCATTTTTGATTTTTGGTTTATTGCACATATAAATTTAATGTATTCGTTACTATAAACTTTTAGAAACGTTTGTGGTATTAACTTTAGACAAATATGTATTTCATATGTCAAAGCTTTTACTAACATATATAACGACACATTATCAATAACAAAATCTAACCACAATAATTGATACCACGTAATGCACAGAAGTAACCTAAAGTGGTTTTGCCCTTATATATATATACTTGAAACAAACCTATCAATGACATAATGCTTTTTAATTAAACGGTTGAAAATTCAACTTAATTACACTAGAATAATAGGTGTTTCAACTGGACAGTTGAAGCCTCGCGGAGCGGGGCCTAATTTTACTGGTATACAATATGACGAGACAAAAATGAAGTCAATAGTTTGCCTCTTAATTACCTATATAATTTATTAAGAAGTATCAATACATTAACATCGTTGTAAACAAATTCCAATGTTCTTAATTTGTAATATTTCTAACCGGTTCGTATGTTTTACTTAGTAGTCCAAGCAAACTTATAACGACACATTATTTAATATCATTCAGGAGCATCTTAAATTAATTAGACGAAATTTACAATATGATTAGTTTCCTTTTATGTTCTATAACTACGATTGATTTATCCACTAAAAACATTTTGTTCATAATTGATCAAACTCACATATCAGTGAACCAAAAAACATGTCGTGTTGGTGCAAAAATGCAGTAGAAGCTGACTCCGTGGCAAACAGGTTAAGATTGTTTCATAACCATTCCCTAAACCCATAGTCAATTAAGGTGTTACATTTTTGTTCATATACTAGGTGAAACCCGTGCGTTGGACCGGTATTTTTTATTTCTAACATGATTTATCGTAAATAACACAATAAATATAATGTTATCAATAATGTATTTCCATCGTAGATTCTGGTAAAAAATATCAGCAAAATGAAAAATATTAACTTTATTTCAAATGAAAAGCAGCAAACATAATTAGGTGGTTCAGTTCAAGTCATATATTTAACATTCTATCAAGTATTACTTGTTGAAATCTAAATAAAGCTCCATACACACAACCTCACCCCATAATAATAATAATAAGAACTATAACTATGACTTAACATATCGTATATCGTATTGTATGACATGTACATAATATATATATATATATATATATATATATATATATAGAGAGAGAGAGAGAGAGAGAGAGAGAGAGAGAGAGAGAGAGAGAGAGAGAGAGAGAGAGAGAGAGAGAGAGAGAGAGAGAGAGAGAGAGAGAGAGAGAGAGAGAGAGAGAGAGAGAGAGAGAGAGAGAGAGAGAGAGAGAGAGAGAGAGAGAGAGAGAGAGAGAGAGAGAGAGAGAGAGAGAGAGAGAGAGAGAGAGAGAGAGAGAGAGAGAGAGAGAGAGAGAGAGAGAGAGAGAGAGAGAGAGAGAGAGAGAGAGAGAGAGAGAGAGAGAGAGAGAGAGAGAGAGAGAGAGAGAGAGAGAGAGAGAGAGAGAGAGAGAGAGAGAGAGAGAGAGAGAGAGAGAGAGAGAGAGAGAGAGAGAGAGAGAGAGAGAGAGAGAGAGAGAGAGAGAGAGAGAGAGAGAGAGAGAGAGAGAGAGAGAGAGAGAGAGAGAGAGAGAGAGAGAGAGAGAGAGAGAGAGAGAGAGAGAGAGAGAGAGAGAGAGAGAGAGAGAGAGAGAGAGAGAGAGAGAGAGAGAGAGAGAGAGAGAGAGAGAGAGAGAGAGAGAGAGAGAGAGAGAGAGAGAGAGAGAGAGAGAGAGAGAGAGAGAGAGAGAGAGAGAGAGAGAGAGAGAGAGAGAGAGAGAGAGAGAGAGAGAGAGAGAGAGAGAGAGAGAGAGAGAGAGAGAGAGAGAGAGAGAGAGAGAGAGAGAGAGAGAGAGAGAGAGAGAGAGAGAGAGAGAGAGAGAGAGAGAGAGAGAGAGAGAGAGAGAGAGAGAGAGAGAGAGAGAGAGAGAGAGAGAGAGAGAGAGAGAGAGAGAGAGAGAGAGAGAGAGAGAGAGAGAGAGAGAGAGAGAGAGAGAGAGAGAGAGAGAGAGAGAGAGAGAGAGAGAGAGAGAGAGAGAGAGAGAGAGAGAGAGAGAGAGAGAGAGAGAGAGAGAGAGAGAGAGAGAGAGAGAGAGAGAGAGAGAGAGAGAGAGAGAGAGAGAGAGAGAGAGAGAGAGAGAGAGAGAGAGAGAGAGAGAGAGAGAGAGAGAGAGAGAGAGAGAGAGAGAGAGAGAGAGAGAGAGAGAGAGAGAGAGAGAGAGAGAGAGAGAGAGAGAGAGAGAGAGAGAGAGAGAGAGAGAGAGAGAGAGAGAGAGAGAGAGAGAGAGAGAGAGAGAGAGAGAGAGAGAGAGAGAGAGAGAGAGAGAGAGAGAGAGAGAGAGAGAGAGAGAGAGAGAGAGAGAGAGAGAGAGAGAGAGAGAGAGAGAGAGAGAGAGAGAGAGAGAGAGAGAGAGAGAGAGAGAGAGAGAGAGAGAGAGAGAGAGAGAGAGAGAGAGAGAGAGAGAGAGAGAGAGAGAGAGAGAGAGAGAGAGAGAGAGAGAGAGAGAGAGAGAGAGAGAGAGAGAGAGAGAGAGAGAGAGAGAGAGAGAGAGAGAGAGAGAGAGAGAGAGAGAGAGAGAGAGAGAGAGAGAGAGAGAGAGAGAGAGAGAGAGAGAGAGAGAGAGAGAGAGAGAGAGAGAGAGAGAGAGAGAGAGAGAGAGAGAGAGAGAGAGAGAGAGAGAGAGAGAGAGAGAGAGAGAGAGAGAGAGAGAGAGAGAGAGAGAGAGAGAGAGAGAGAGAGAGAGAGAGAGAGAGAGAGAGAGAGAGAGAGAGAGAGAGAGAGAGAGAGAGAGAGAGAGAGAGAGAGAGAGAGAGAGAGAGAGAGAGAGAGAGAGAGAGAGAGAGAGAGAGAGAGAGAGAGAGAGAGAGAGAGAGAGAGAGAGAGAGAGAGAGAGAGAGAGAGAGAGAGAGAGAGAGAGAGAGAGAGAGAGAGAGAGAGAGAGAGAGAGAGAGAGAGAGAGAGAGAGAGAGAGAGAGAGAGAGAG
This sequence comes from Erigeron breviscapus, assembly GCA_034093135.1. Classification (NCBI taxonomy): domain Eukaryota; kingdom Viridiplantae; phylum Streptophyta; class Magnoliopsida; order Asterales; family Asteraceae; genus Erigeron; species Erigeron breviscapus. The sequence goes on along the minus strand of CM067170.1, from coordinate 94,903,601 downwards.
AGAGAGAGAGAGAGAGAGAGAGAGAGAGAGAGAGAGAGAGAGAGAGAGAGAGAGAGAGAGAGAGAGAGAGAGAGAGAGAGAGAGAGAGAGAGAGAGAGAGAGAGAGAGAGAGAGAGAGAGAGAGAGCAAAAATAAGAGAATGTAAAAAGTTTTTAATCGTATCAACAATCTATATAATCCACAACCACATAACTATATACTTATAAAAAAAATATGAATTTACACAAGCAAAAATAAGCGTAATGTCAATAAGTTTTTAATCGTAGCAACAATCTATATAATCCAATTACGAAGACGATAAAGCCTTTCATTAGTTATCACAAATCCATAACGCCATCTCTAAGTAGGTATATACACGTCAATTAATGGCACCAGTTACGATACTTATTAGCATTTCTCCTTTACAAACATAAATAATCAAAGATTGATTAAACTAAAATACAGTGAAAAGATCGAAAAATCTAACCTGAAATAGGTGTTGATTGCGTAAATTTGACGGACATAAAAAAATTTGAATGTTGAATGCCTTTGATATATATGTTATTTAGCCATTCAATTTAATACCCTAAATCCCTAAAGTTTAGTAATGGAAAATAGGAAGAGATTTGGGGATAGAGGATGATTCACATATGAAAAGGATCTGGGATAATTATTTCCTGTGTTGGATCGGAATCATGATTTATCAATTGTGACTTTCCAAATCATAAATTGGTAAAGATGCGCTGCTAATATTTGGGAGGTCTCGGGTTCGAAACCAACTTCTCTTTTATTTTTATTAAAGGATAATTTATGTGTTATATTCACTTAAGTGGACCCTACACATCAGCATATAAATTGATGATGTGGTTGTGTTAGCTAGATCGCTCTGGTAACGCCATATCAGAAATTGCTGACAATGCGGGCTAGGAGAGCGCCAAGTAAGCGCTACGATAGCTTTATATATATATAGAGAGAGAATTATTCATGTGAGTATATGTATGTTAGATACTAACTTGGTGTAAAACCTTTCACATCTTGATTTTTTAATTCATAAAAAACATAGGGTCAATCATTTATATATATATATATATAGAGAGAAGAGAGGAGGGGTTATTTGAGAACTCTTAAAAAAAAGAACTCAAGAACTCCTCTACACCCTAGGATCAAAAACAATAGATGGACCAGATTAAAAATAAAAAAACTCTCTCAACACTAGAGGGGTACTTTTGTCAACTCCCTCTTTTTTTTTCTCTCTCTTACTTTATTAAATTAATACAATTCTATCTAATTCACTAAAAAACTTTTATCTTACAAACCGTAAATCGTTAGACGAAAAGAAAAGCATGGGTAGTCTTAGAATTTCGTCATTTTTCATTAGAGATGCAATTCGACATACTTTTGACGACTTTTTAAATTTTGTTTTTTTTTCATCACGTTCATCTTACACATGTGTAAGTTATTATTCTTTGATGTCCTACTGTAACATCCGTGAATTTTGACCCGTTGACTTTTCGTGTAATATGACTAACAATTTAAGTTAATGAATTAATTGGGTCGTTTTGTGATTTTATGATATGTGGTATATTAGTCGGGTCGTCGTATGTGTAGTCGGTACTTAATTGTGCATCTAGTGGAAGTGTGGTTGAAAGGGAAACGGGTCGGCCCGTGGGTAGTCCATGACCCACCAGCCCCTCCCCAAGACCCATTCCCCTTATCCTTTTCTCATTTCTCTCATCTCTCTCTTTCTCTTCTATCCTCTCTAGTAAAAGAACCCCCATCTAGTCTTCATTTTCTTCCATCTAAATTGTGTTTTGGAATTGCTATAATACAAGAATCGTAATCATCATCTTCTCATTGTCGCCATCCTTGAAGAATCAAAGGCCAAGTTCTAACATTTCACCCATTTTGACCTAAATTCGGATTTGAGCACTAGGAAGAGTTTTGGTAAGTCTAAATCAACCCATTTACTTCTATTTATGTTCATTTACTTGTTTCTAGTTAATTTGGTGCAGTTGCAAGCCTTGAATCGAGTCGAATGGCGATTTTGGGTAATTAGGGTTTTATTTAGGGTTGGGACGATTCGGCATGATTTTGATGTTAATGGGCGGATTTATGGTATGGGTTAAGTGTGGTTATGTGTAGCAATGCTTATTGATGCTTCAAATTATATTGCAAACGCTTACAAATCGTTTTGGGTTGTTTTTGGGGGTGTTTGGGTTCGTTTTGCTGCACTTGCAGCTGCTGGTTCTGGTGTGCAGGTTGTCCCACTGCGGCGCAGTGGGAGGGCATAGTCCCCACTGCGGCGCAGTGGATTCTCTCGGCCTTCCTTGCTTCTTAGGCCACTGCGGCGCAGTGGGCATGGTTTGGCTCACTGCGGCGCAGTGGATTTCCTCGGCCATTTTGCTTCTTAGCCCACTGCGGCGCAGTGGGCATGGTCCTTGCCCACTGCGGCGCAGTGCTTTGTCTCGGGTCCTGGTTCAGTTTAGCCACTGCGGCGCAGTGGGCATAGTTCTGGCCCACTGCGGCGCAGTGGATGGTCATTGTGTTTATGTGTGTTGATAAGAATGTATATGATCCATAATTAGGTGTTGGACGCGAGGTGAACTTCGTTCGGAGATAACTTAACTTTATAGCGATCTTATCTTTCATAACCAATCAAGGTGAGTTTCGTACCTCCCTACCCGCTTGGGATTCGGGCTGAAAAGTGTAAACCTGGCGTGTTTACTTGTATTTATTGATGTATTGATTGTTTGACATGATTGTTGGATTGATGTGACGTGTCTTGTCGTTTGTTTGACTTGGATTGTGTTTTCGTTAAGTGTTACTTATACATTAGGATAGACGTACATACATGGAAGTCGGTTATGCATTCATTGGGTTTTAGATGTGGTGGGAAGGCTGCGGGTGACCCTATACATAAGCATCTGGGACTCGAAGAAAGTAAAATCCTCTGAAGTATATGTACGTATAGTTGGTTTATATTGTGATTAGTGATTAATTTTGATTGATGCATATGTTGTGCATATGTCCCACTGTTAGGGGATTTGACTTATGTATATTGAGGTACGGCCTTGTCCCTCTGTGACAAGTGTGCCCCGTTACGATTATTGATTGTTGGTTCATGTTGTCGAATGTTGATTATTGGTTTATGATTGACGGTTATTGATTGTCGGTTTATGATTATGCATTTACATTTGTTTGTAAGCATTGCATACATTATTGTTGGACCCTCGGCAAGGGATTGCCGGCATCCTGGTGCATAGATGTATGCACCCATTTTGGATGTAGACCTGACCCCGAGTATATAGACATATATATCTCGATGTTTTTGAGATACAGCCTTGTCCATGGCGATGGCAGAGGGGTATCGTTGCATACGTGATTGAAGGTCACGCTTGGGATAGGCATATTTGCTTATTCATTCATTCGGCATCTGCATTGATACATACATCATTTGTGCATCCTCATTACACTCTCATTTCCTTTGTGTAATCTTGTTGTTGGACGATTTTGTGTTGCTTAGAGGCTCGCTGTAAGTCATGTCTAGCCTCTATTCTTATATTGTGATTATTGATGCTGGTTCGTTATGAACCATTACTACGAACTCACCACCTTGTGTTGACTATGCTTAGTACACTTTTCAGGTAATCAGGTACTCCCCGGACGTGGTGTTTAGTTGCTTGCTTGCTGTCTAACCCGGACTTGGACTCATGGATCAAGGATTCATTGACCCTCCTTTTGCATTATACTTAGGATCGTTTGCCATCTTTGGATGTGTTATGTTAACGTTGATGGCTATTTGCTCCTGTTGTATTTTGTTACTTATATTGCTATGTTTTGGATTCACCGAATCATTAATTGCATTTAGTTGTTCTATTGTAATTCCACCGGGTGCTGTATGATTTCCGTGACATTTCGAGCTCCGGCTTGGGGTGTTACAGAATGGTGGCCCTTGCGTGGTCGTAGAGAATTAGGCGGTTTGACCTAGACTACGGCTTAAGTTAAAACTCTTCATATAGCATGCATGGTTAGGAAATTCGTGTGCAATATGAATTTTGTGAATCCCCGTGTGAGTTCGTAGTTAAGACCACTTGTGTGATAGCTTAAATTCAATGTGATGAATGTGGTTACTATGATTGTTGTTGTTATTTGTTGAAGCTAATGTGATGAGTTAGAGCAAAATGAAGGGATGCCATTAACTTAGTATAATATTGCGGCAACCCTAAAAGAACCCGATCAACTCTTTTATGGTTACCCGATACTATAACAAGTTCATGACATCGTGGATTGCGCACGTGTGGCTTAAAGTATAATAAGGAACCGATATGCTTAATGGAAGTTGATGGGTGGAAGGTTAGCCGTTGGTACACCTTGTATACATACCCGGTTGATAACTAGAGAGCATATCGAATTCGGATTATACTTTGAATCATTCGTGTTAGTTGTTTAGTTACATGATGAAACGAACATGAGTACTTAATTTAATGATAAAATATGGCAATAAATGCAACGTGATGATATGATATGTGAAAACCCCTTATGATCCTAACACTACTGCCTTAGCATAACATTATGTAATGTGTATGTGGTACCGATATGAGGGCATTGACTACTTGTGTGACTAACATGCGAGCATTGAGACTAACTCTCGGGTCAACGTGTCACTTGTTTTATAGAAATGGAAAGACCAAGGAGAGTACGAACAAACTATAGGGCTGAAGAAGAAGAGCCTCAACCGGAAGCTCAACCGGAAGTACAGGGAGGTAGAGGCCGTGGTAGAGGCCGTGGTAGAGGCCGTGGTAGAGGCCGTGGTAGAGGTCGTGGTAGGGGCCGTGGTAGAGCTCCTGGTAGAGGCCGTGGTAGAGGCCGTGGTAGAGGCCGTGGTAGAGGCCGTGTGAGGCCGTGGTAGGGCGTGGTAGAGGCTCCTGGAAGCGGTAAGCCGGGTACAGGGGGGTAGAGGCCGTGGTAGAGGCCGTGGTAGAGGCCGTGGTAGGGCCGTGGTAGAGGCCGTGGTAGAGGCCGTGGTAGAGGCGTGGTAGAGCCGAACTGTAAGGCCTGAGGTAGAGGCCGTGGTAGAGGCCGTGGTAGAGGCCTGTGGTAGGGCCGTGGTAGAGGCCGTGGTAGAGGCCGTGTAGAGGCCTGGTAGAGGCCGTGGTAGAGGTTCCGTGGTAGAGGCCCTGGTAGCCAAACTTGGCTGAGGTAGAGGCCGTGGTAGAGGCCGTGGTAGAGGCCGTGGTAGAGGCCGTGGTAGGGCCGTGGTAGAGGCCGTGGTAGAGGCCGTGGTAGAGGCCGTGGTAGAGGCCGTGGTAGAGGCCGTGGTAGAGGCCGTGGTAGAGGCCTGGTAGAGCCGTGGTAGAGCTCCTGGTAGAGGCGTGGTAGAGGCCGTGGTAGAGGCCGTGGTAGAGGCCGTGGTAGAGGCCGTGGTAGAGGCCGTGGTAGAGGCCGTGGTAGAGGCCGTGGTAGAGGCCGTGGTAGAGGCCGTGGTAGAGGCCGTGGTAGAGGCCGTGGTAGAGGCCGTGGTAGAGGCCGTGGTAGGGCCGTGGTAGGGGTCGTGGTAGAGCTCCTGAGCCAAAGGCTGAGGTAAGCTCAAACGTGGATAGAGGCCGTGGTAGAGGCCGTGGTAGAGGCCGTGGTAGAGGCCGTGGTACAGGGAGGTAGAAGCCGTGGTAACCGGGTACAAGGTGGTAGAGGCCGTGGTAGAGGCCGTGGTAGAGGCCGTGGTAGGGGCCGTGGTAGGGGTCGTGGTAGAGCTCCTGAGCCAAACTTGGCTGAGGTAATTGCTCAAAGGCGGTAGAGGCCGTGGTAGGGGCCGTGGTAGGGGTCGTGGTAGAGCTCCTGAAGGCCGGGTAAGGTGGTAGAGGCTGTGGTAGAGGCCGTGGTAGAGGCCGTGGTAGAGGCCGTGGTAGGGCGTGGTAGAGGCCGTGGTAGAGGCCGTGGTAGAGGCCGTGGTAGAGGCGTGGTAGAGGCCGTGGTAGAGGCGTGGTAGAGGCCGTGGAGAGGCGTGGTAGAGGCCGTGGTAGAGGCCGTGGTAGAGCCGTGGTAGGGGCCGTGGTAGGGCGTGGTAGAGCTCCTGAGCCAAACTGGCTGAGGCCGTGGTAGAGGCCATGGTAGAGGCCGTGGTAGAGGCCGTGGTAGAGGCCGTGGTAGAGGCCGTGGTAGAGGCCGTGGTAGAGGCCGTGGTAGAGGCCGTGGTAGAGGCCGTGGTAGAGGCCGTGGTAGAGGCCGTGGTAGAGGCCGTGGTAGAGGCCGTGGTAGAGGCCGTGGTAGAGGCCGTGGTAGAGGCCGTGGTAGAGGCCGTGGTAGAGGCCGTGGTAGAGGCCGTGGTAGAGGCCGTGGTAGAGGCCTGGTAGAGGCCGTGGTAGAGGCTGGTAGAGGCCGGAAGGCTGAGGTAAGCCGTGGTAGAGGCCGTGGTAGAGGCCGAGGTAGAGGCCGTGGTAGAGGCGTGGTAGAGGCCGTGGTAGAGGCCGTGGTAGAGGCCGTGGTAGGGGCCGTGGTCAGATGGCGGATACCGCCAAGGGTGTGTATTTAAGGATTTTAAAAGTTGTGGGGCACCGGAGTTTGATGGGAAGGGTGGTCCCACGGAATGTATAAGGTGGTTCGAGGCAATAGAGGCGGTGATAGAAAGGAGCCATTGCACCTACGAAGACCGGATTCCCTATGCATCCGGCATGTTTAGACATGACGCCTTGAGTTGGTGGAACCAGGAAATAACTCTAGGGCGGACTCGGAATTTGGAGTGGATTGACTTCAAGGAAAAAGTAAAGGCTAAGTTTTGTCCTCCGTACGAGCTACAAAATTTAACAATCGAATTTGCAAATCTCAGCATGGAAGGAGCCGATTACAAGGGCTATGTGAGACGATTTCAAGAGTTGTCTACTCTCATTCCTCACTTGGTGGGTACCGAGCCACAAGCCATCCAAAAATTTGTGTTGGGCTTGAACCCTCAAGTCCGATCTTACGTTAACTCAAACATGCCTACTTCCTTGGCTAATGCGGTCAACCAAGCCGGAAGTGTGACTGAAGATTTATTAAGGAGTGGTGTTTTGAGCAAATCCTCATCAAACAAGAGGAAGGAAGTGGGGGAGTCGAGCGGGGTAAGGAAAATGGGGAGGTTTGATCCCAAGAATGCTAACAGGGGTAGAATAATGGCGGCGGTAGAACCGGCTAGGAGGCCTTATACCGGGCCTCATCCTTTCTGTGGGAGGTGCAACAGGCACCATCCCGCCACCACTCCATGTGGTGCATGCTACAATTGCCACCAAGTTGGGCACGCCTCCAAGAACTGTAGGGCTCCAAGAACGGGCCCAATGAATGCGGCTCCTATTCGGGCCGTTCCTCCAAGGTAACCAAAGAAGGGGCGAGTGTTTTGAATGTGGTAGCCGTGACCACTATCGTAATGATTGTCCTCGATGGGTGGGACAACAAGTCCAAGTAGCCGTCCACCCCAATCAACTCCAAATGGTTGGGCCTAATCAAAACCGGGGGCAACAAGGCCACCAAGTGCAACCACGCGGCCGAGCCTTGCGGCCAATGTAAATGAAGCCCGCAATGATCCCAACGTTGTAGCAGGTACTTTTCTCCTTAATGGTCTCTATGCCACCGTTCTATTTGATTCCGGGGCCGATTTTAGCCTCGTGTCTTCTAACTTTATTTGATTCCGGGGCCGATTATAGCCTCGTGTCTACTAACTTTGTGCCTTTGATTGATGTGCATCCTTGTGCTCTAAACTATGTGCTTGACATTGAAATGGTAAACGGGTCACTAACTAGAATTAGCCAAATACTCCGTGATTGTGTTTTGACCTTGGAAGACGTTGACTTCTTCATTGACCTTATGCCTCTTGACATTGGTAGTTTTGATATTATAGTGGGTATGGATTGGTTAACGGCGGTTAATGCGACGATTGATTGTGGTGAGAGAGTTGTTAAGATACCTTTGGCCAACGGTAAAATTCTTAGGGTTCAAGGCGAAACCTCCGATTCCCCAAATTCTAAAGTCTTTAGTGCTACCACCATAAAGGTAGGCTTGAAGACCGTTCCTATTGTTTGTGAATTCCCCGATGTTTTTCCGGATGACTTACCGGGATTACCTCCAACCCGTGAACTTGATTTTCGTATCAATCTTATTCCAGAAGCCGCGCCCATAGCAAAAGCTCCTTATAGACTAGCCTTAACGAAATGCAAGAGCTACAAACTCAACTCAAGGAACTCCAAGAGAAGGGTTTCATTCGCCCTAGTCAATCTCCTTGGGGTGCTCCTGTTCTCTTCGTCAAAAAGAAAGACGGATCCTCCCGAATGTGTATTGATTATCGGGAATTGAACAAGCTCACCGTGAAGAACCGATATCCTCTCCCTAGAATTGATGACTTGTTTGATCAACTTCAAGAAGCTAAGCACTTCTCAAAGATCGATCTTCGCTCGGGTTATCATCAACTCCGGGTACATGAAGATGACATTCCCAAGACGGCTTTTCGCACACGGTATGGCCATTTTGAATTCACCGTAATGCCGTTTGGGTTGACCAATGCACCGGCGGTGTTCATGGACTTGATGAACCGGGTGTGTCAACCATATTTAGACAAGTCCGTTATTGTGTTCATTGATGACATACTTGTATACTCGAAGACAAAAGAGGAGCATGTTAAGCACTTGCGCGAAGTGCTTGAATTACTAAGGAAGGAGAAGTTGTATGCAAAATTTTCCAAGTGTGAGTTTTGGTTGGAAGAGGTCCACTTCCTTGGTCACGTGGTGAGCAAGGATGGTATTCATGTGGACCCAAGCAAGATTGAAGCGGTTAAGAATTGGAGAAGACCCGAAACGCCATCCGAGATCCGCCAATTCCTTGGATTGGCGGGTTACTATAGAAGATTTATTGAAAATTTCTCCCGTATCGCACAACCACTCACTCTCTTGACTCAAAAAGATAGAAACTTCGAATGAGGCGAAAGACAAGAGAACGCCTTCCAAACCCTTAAGGATATGTTATGTGATGCTCCTATTTTGACGCTACCGGATGGGATAGAAGATTTTGTGATTTATTGTGATGCTTCGGGGCAAGGGTTGGGTTGCGTTCTTATGCAAAGGGGTAAAGTCATTGCTTATGCCTCTCGTCAATTGAAGGTGCATGAGAAGAACTACCCGACACATGATTTGGAATTGGGAGCGGTTGTGTTTGCTTTGAAATGTTGGAGACATTATCTCTATGGTACCAAATGTGTGATTTATACCGATCATAAAAGTCTCCAACACATCTTCAACCAAAGTGAATTGAACATGAGGCAAAGGCGTTGGTTAGAGTTATTTAGTGATTATGATTGCGACATCCGTTATCATCCGGGCAAGGCAAATGTAGTAGCCGATGCCTTGAGCCGAAAGGAGAGAGTGAAACCAAGACGGGCTAGAGCTATGAGCCTCACGGTAGGGCCAAGTATTCGTGATCGAATTATTGAAGCCCAAATTCAAGCGACCCTACCGGAAAACTTTGGAAACGAAAACCTAGATGGCATGGAACAACTATTTGACCGAAAGAATGATAATGGGCTTACATGGTGGAAAGACTTTGGATTCCCATATTCGGCGATTTAAGGACGCTTATTATGAATGAAGCCCACCTATCACCTTATTCGGTCCATCCCGGGTCGGATAAGATGTACTTTGACTTGAAGGAATTGTATTGGTGGCCGGGCATGAAGCGTGATGTGGCTAAGTATGTGAGTGAGTGCCTTACTTGCTTACAAGTTAAGGCCGATCACAAGAAGCCACCCGGATTGTTGGTACAACCGGTGATGCCCGAATGGAAGTGGGAGCACATTCAATGGACTTCATTACTAAACTACCGAAGACAAGAAGCGGCCGTGACACGATTTGGGTGATAGTAGATCGGTTAACGAAATCGGCTCACTTTTTAGCCATTCGTGAAACCGATAAATTTGACACTTTAGCTCGTTTGTACATCAAGGAAGTAATATCTAAGCATGGAGTGCCGACTTCTATCATTTCCGATAGAGATGCCCGTTTCAAATCGAAATTTTGGGAAGCCTTTCAAAAAGCCATGGGAACTCGACTTGACATAAGCACGGCATTTCACCCTCAAACGGATGGGCAAACCGAGAGAACCATTCAAACACTTGAAGATATGTTGAGGGCGTGTGCAATTGATTTTGGTGGAAGTTGGGAGGACCATTTGCCGTTAGTTGAGTTTTCATACAACAATAGCTACCACGCTACCATTCAAATGGCACCCTTTAAGGCCTTGTATGGTAGGGTGTGCCGTTCTCCTTTAGCTTGGGCGGAAATTGGAGAGAGTCAACTCATCGGGCCGGAAATTGTGATTGAAACAACTAAGGTAATATCTCAAATTAAGGAGAAGTTGCAATTGGCCCGTGAACGTCAAAAGAAGTATGCCGATGTGAGGCGGAGACCGTTGGAGTTCGAAGTTGGTGAATTTGTACTTTTGAAAGTGTCGCTTGGAAGGGAGTCGTACGTTTTGTGAAGCGGGGAAAACTTGCACCAAGGTATGTTGGTCCTTTCAAGATTCTTGAACGGGTTGGGAAAGTTGCTTATCGGCTAGAATTGCCCCAAGAGCTTAGCGGCGTACATGATGTGTTTCATATTTGTAATTTGCGCAAGTGTTTGGCGGATCCCACACATCATGTGCCTATGGACGAAATTAGGGTTGATTCAAACTTGAACTTTGTTGAAGAGCCGGTAGAGATCATGGACCGTCAAGAGAAGAAGCTCAAGAAGAAGCGATACACCATTGTGAAGGTAAGATGGAATGCTAGACGTGGAGCCGAGTTCACTTGGGAGAGAGAAGACCATATGAAGTCCAAGTATCCGCATTTATTTGTTAATTAGGGTTATGTTGAATTTCGGGACGAAATTCTTTTGACGGGGGAATAATGTAACATCCGTGAATTTTGACCCGTTGACTTTTCGTGTAATATGACTAACAATTTAAGTTAATGAATTAATTGGGTCGTTTTGTGATTTTATGACTATGTGGTATATTAGTCGGGTCGTCGTATGTGTAGTCGGTACTTAATTGTGCATCTAGTGGAAGTGTGGTTGAAAGGGAAACGGGTCGGCCCGTGGGTAGTCCATGACCCACCAGCCCCTCCCCAAGACCCATTCCCCTTATCCTTTTCTCATTTCTCTCATCTCTCTCTTTCTCTTCTATCCTCTCTAGTAAAAGAACCCCCATCTAGTCTTCATTTTCTTCCATCTAAATTGTGTTTTGGAATTGCTATAATACAAGAATCGTAATCATCATCTTCTCATTGTCGCCATCCTTGAAGAATCAAAGGCCAAGTTCTAACATTTCACCCATTTTGACCTAAATTCGGATTTGAGCACTAGGAAGAGTTTTGGTAAGTCTAAATCAACCCATTTACTTCTATTTATGTTCATTTACTTGTTCTAGTTAATTTGGTGCAGTTGCAAGCCTTGAATCGAGTCGAATGGCGATTTTGGGTAATTAGGGTTTTATTTAGGGTTGGGACGATTCGGCATGATTTTGATGTTAATGGGCGGATTTATGGTATGGGTTAAGTGTGGTTAGGTGTAGCAATGCTTATTGATGCTTCAATTTATGTTGCAAACGCTTACAAATCGTTTTGGGTTGTTTTTGGGGGTGTTTGGGTTCGTTTTGCTGCACTTGCAGCTGCTGGTTCTGGTGTGCAGGTTGTCCCACTGCGGCGCAGTGGGAGGGCATAGTCCCCACTGCGGCGCAGTGGATTTCCTCGGCCATTTTTGCTTCTTAGCCCACTGCGGCGCAGTGGGCATGGTTTTGGCTCACTGCGGCGCAGTGGATTTCCTCGGCCATTTTTGCTTCTTAGCCCACTGCGGCGCAGTGGGCATGGTCCTTGCTCACTGCGGCGCAGTGCTTTGTCTCGGGTCCTGGTTCAGTTTAGCCACTGCGGCGCAGTGGGCATAGTTCTGGCCCACTGCGGCGCAGTGGATGGTCATTGTGTTTATGTGTGTTGATAAGAATGTATATGATCCATAATTAGGTGTTGGACGCGAGGTGAACTTCGTTCGGAGATAACTTAACTTTATAGCGATCTTATCTTTCATAACCAATCAAGGTGAGTTTCGTATCTCCCTACCCGCTTGGGATTCGGGCTGAAAAGTGTAAACCTGGCGTGTTTACTTGTATTTATTGATGTATTGATTGTTTGACATGATTGTTGGATTGATGTGACGTGTCTTGTCGTTTGTTTGACTTGGATTGTGTTTTCGTTAAGTGTTACTTATACATTAGGATAGACGTACATACATGGAAGTCGGTTATGCATTCATTGGGTTTAGATGTGGTGGGAAGGCTGCGGGTGACCCTATACATAAGCATCTGGGACTCGAAGAAAGTAAAATCCTCTGAAGTATATGTACGTATAGTTGGTTTATATTGTGATTAGTGATTAATTTTGATTGATGCATATGTTGTGCATATGTCCCACTGTTAGGGGATTTGACTTATGTATATTGAGGTACGGCCTTGTCCCTCTGTGACAAGTGTGCCCCGTTACGATTATTGATTGTTGGTTCATGTTGTCGAATGTTGATTATTGGTTTATGATTGACGGTTATTGATTGTCGGCTTATGATTATGCATTTACATTTGTTTGTAAGCATTGCATACATTATTGTTGGACCCTCGGCAGGGGATTGCCGGCATCCTGGTGCATAGATGTATGCACCCATTTTGGATGTAGACCTGACCCCGAGTATATAGACATATATATCTCGATGTTTTTGAGATACAGCCTTGTCCATGGCGATGGCAGAGGGGTATCGTTGCATACGTGATTGAAGGTCACGCTTGGGATAGGCATATTTGCTTATTCATTCATTCGGCATTGCATTGATACATACATCATTTGTGCATCCTCATTACACTCTCATTTCTTTTGTGTAATCTTGTTGTTGGACGATATTGTGTTGCTTAGAGGCTCGCTGTAAGTCATGTCTAGCCTCTATTCTTATATTGTGATTATTGATGCTGGTTCGTTATGAACCATTACTACGAACTCACCAACCTTGTGTTGACTATGCTTAGTACACTTTTCAGGTAATCAGGTACTCCCCGGACATGGTGTTTAGTTGCTTGCTTGCTGTCTAACCCGGACTTGGACTCATGGATCAAGGATTCATTGACCCTCCTTTTGCATTATACTTAGGATCGTTTGCCATCTTTGGATGTGTTATGTTAACGTTGATGGCTATTTGCTCCTGTTGTATTTTGTTACTTGTATTGCTATGTTTTGGATTCACCGAATCATTAATTGCATTTAGTTGTTCTATTGTAATTCCACCGGGTGCTGTATGATTTCCGTGACATTTCGAGCTCCGGCTTGGGGTGTTACACCTACACATGTGTAGGATAAACCTTTTAGTGGTTTCCACTTGTCCTACACATGTGTAGGATGAACCTTTTAGTGGTTTCCACTTGTCCTACACATGTGTAGGATGAACCTTTTAGTGGTTTCCACTTGTCCTACACATGTGTAGGATGAACCTTTTAGTGGTTTCTACTTTCCCTACACATGTGTAGGATGAACCTTTTAGTGGTTTCCACTTGTCCTACACATGTGTAGGATGAACCTTTTAGTGGTTTCCACTTGTCCTACACATGTGTAGGATGAACCTTTTAGTGGTTTCCTACAACTTCAAACCCTAAACCCTACAACTTCAAACCTTTTAGTGGTTTTCTAACGGCTAACCCTACAACTTCAAACCCTAAACCCTAAAGTGTACCGTATACATCCGTCCCCCTACTACATCCCGCTCTAGCGTTTATGGTTTGAAGGTCGAGGGTTAGCCTAGGCTAACCCTCGTGCTTGAAACCCTAAACCCTAGAGTGGGAACCCTCATCCTTTTTAGGTTTTTAGGGTTTAACATTTAGGGTTTAGTTTTTAGGGTTTAGAATTTTAGGGTTTTAGAATGTAGCTTTCCCCTCGGATTAGCAATTAAGCTTTAGGGTTTAGGGTTTGAAGTTGTAGGTTAGCTCGACTAACCTCACTTCAAACCCTAAACCCTAGAGTGGGAACCTTCATCCTTTTTAGGTTTTTAGGGTTTAGCATTTAGGGTTTAGATTTTCTTGGGTTTTTAGAATGTAGCTTTCCCCTCGGATTAGCAATTAAGCTTTAGGGTTTAGGGTTTGAAGTTGTAGGGTTAGCCACGACTAACGCTACAACTTCAAACCCTAAACCCTACAACTTCAAACCCTAAACCCTAAAGCGCGGGCCGAAGGCCCCCGTAATCACACTCCCCCCTCGAATTAGCATTTAGCCCCCATGGGTTTAGATTTTAGGGTTTAAGAATGTAGCTTTTTCCTCGGATTAGCAATTAAGCTTTAGGGTTTAGGGTTTAGCATTTAGGGTTTTAGAATGCGTCCTCATCATTTTTGAACTTTATAAGTAACTTACCCATGTGTAGGTTGTACTTACCCATGTGTAGGTTGTACTTACCCATGTGTAGGTTGTACTTACCCATGTGTAGGTTGTACTTACACATGTGTAGGATGAACGTGATGGAAAAAAAACGACATTTAAAAAGTCTTCAAAAGTATATCATATCGCATCTCTAATGAAAGAGGACGAAATTTCAAGACTACTCATGCTTTTTTTTCCGTCTAACGATGTACGGTTTGTGAGATAAAAGATTTTTAATGAATTATATATTTTTTGATTTAATAAGAGGAGAGAGAAAGAGAGAGAGTTGGACAAGTTTTTTCATAATGACAATCATGCCCTTCTTGATCTTGATGAATGAAGGGCTAAGATTGGTTCTCGCGTTCTTTTTTTTAGTGGTTCTCAAAATAACTCACCCCATATATATATATATATATATATATATATCTTTTTCTCTCTTTCAAATATATATATAGGGAAAAGATAAAATGAGTCCACCTTATTTTGAGTCCAATTTGAGTCCATTGATTTTCTTCCATCTACTCAAATTCCAACCACCACCACCATCATCTCCGACCACCACCATGATTTTCCGGCGACGGCGACCACCGCCACCACGACTTACACATGTGTAAGTTAACTTACACATGTGTAAGTTACATGGACCCTTTTTGGACTCAAATTAAGCTGGACTCAATTTATCTCACCCCTATATATATATATATATATATAATATATATATATAATAACACAAACAATTTTTTATAGTACAACAACTAATTTTTTACATATCCTAATTTTAAATACATTTGTAAATTTATATTAATATATATTTTAATATAAACATATATTTTAAACCATATATATTGCTTAATACAAATATATAGGATATATATACATATTATATATATATATAATCTATACATAAATATATTATTATATTATTATATTATTATTATATGTATATTAATATATATATATATATATTTTTTTTTTTATTTTGGAGCGGATATATTATGAAGAACAAGGAAAATATTAAAGGAATAAGAGTTTATCTAAGGAGAATAGGAGAGTGGTTTAGTGAGCCATAAAATTGAGAGAAAACTTATTATTATTATAAATTCTCGGGTGTGTTTTTACAAATGAAATGAGATGCCTTTTTATAGGCAGACTAGAGTAACTCTATATAAAATATCTAATCTAAACAAACGGCTAGAAATAAAAGTTACAAAGAAATAAAAAGACAAGTTAGTGGATACAACTTTTTCTTCCACCATTTACAAGATAACAAAAAAGAAAAAGTTAAAGTCTTCCATTATTTTTTGTTTTTGTATAACGTGTCCATCATCTTTTGTCTTTGTCTTCCATGTCCTTTTCTTGAATTATTTGTGTAATATGTCATTGATGACATATGTCTTCTAGAAACCTTATCTCCTAGAAGTCTCGATGAGTGCTGTCTATGGATGGTGGTGATCCGGGATCCGAATCCATTCCACATGATGTTTTTGGATTTTCTTCATTGCGTATGTGTTGTAACTGTAAAAAGTCTCCTTCCCCAACGAAAGGGAGAAGCATGTTCCAGTTTTTGTGTGCCCAGATTTGTAAATAATGTCCTTCGGCTAATAGTGTGAAATTATACCACATTGTGATTGGCACTTCTGGTGTTTTTTGATAATTTTCTATGATTATTTTAGGGTCTTGTTGTTCTGTGAAATTTGTAAAATTAATATTTCGTGTATTTGCAAGACCTTTTAGATAACCTTGACCCCAGGGTGTATGACTTATAAAGATTCTTTTTCTAGCAGGTCTGTATGTATAATCATCGGCATATGGGAAAGATGATATTATTTTGCAACCTACCAATCCTTGTTGATAATTGTGTGTTGAAATATTGCCTGCTACCATGATGAATTTTTCACCCAATCTGTCTAATAATCTTTCTGTCTTTGGATTGAGGCTGAACTCCAAGTAATCAATCATACCATTATGATAGAATTGAAGTACTTCTTCATCTGTCATGTCTGTCTTCATTAAATTGATTTGTAGGAGTAGTGGTCCTAGACCATCTTCGTCTGCTCTTTGTACTACTCTTGTATCTGTTCGTGGATCCTCTTTAAAGGCCATGTTGCACAATTTTTGTTGTAATTCAAGTAGTTGTATAGGAAATTCTGTACATATTTTTTGTGAAATAATATTTTCTAATTCTGGAATATGAGAAATGACAGGTTCTAAACAGTGCCTCCACGGAGTGTCAAGCATTCTTGCTTTGAACATATCATAATTCCTGTTTATGTATATAGTTTCTTTTTTCTCGAGTTGTTGTGTAAGATGTATATTTTTTGCCTCGAGTAATTGCATTTTTTGTTTTAATAAGCAAGATTCTATTTTGTCTTGTATAGAATTTGTATCTTTTCCTTGCTTTTCCAGTTGTTTTTGTAATTGAGCAATCAATTCCTCTTGAGCTTTTATAATTTGCTCAGGATTTGTTTTTGCCATGTCTAAAAATGTTTTAACCTCTTCAGGTTCTATATAAAAATTGTTTACACCAAATTGTTCCCTTGCTGTTTTCAAAGCTTCAGCAAAGCATGTATAGCCTTTAAAAATTGGATTGGGACATTGGATATATTTAGCAACAGTTTCCCATTTATTAAATATTCCAATTTTTAGTCCCCTAAAAATAATATAATGTGTAAATTTTGGTTTTTGAATATGTTTTTCAGGATTTTGTAAACTTTGTTCTTGAAAATAAATGCTTAAAGCATTTAAAACTTGTAGTTTGAAATTTGAAGCCTGTGGCAAGGTT
>CM067170.1:94838909-94878909 GCA_034093135.1 Erigeron breviscapus | reverse complement strand
TTTGGGTTGCTTGGTTGGTTCAACTTTTAGGAGGAAAAACACAAGGGGTTATGAGTTCGTGATTGGGTACTAGCATACATACATAGGGGTGTCAAGTGTGCGATCGTAGAGGGGTTTTGCTTTAAACCCTAATCAATAATAATCTTCATTATTATTATATTGGAAGCTAAGCTAAAAGGTACACATTCACTTTTATCTTTGTTAATTAATTATATTGCATATATGATTCTTTCCGCTGCGTACTCGTGATAATAGTTATGAATCCTAACAGTGGTATCAGAGACTAATATGTGATATATTAGTTACAAAGTTCAAAACTTGAAGGGGGGTTTAAGGGTTGGTTTGATTAATTAAAATTAAATAATTAAAATTAGTTTTGTTTATTTATTTTTTAATTAAAATCGATTTTTAATAAAAATAAAACTAGTGTTTTGTTTTTATTAATTCAACCTATTCAATGTTAATGGTTAATTAAAACCCTCTATGCAAGTTTTGATTATGTGAATTAACATGTTTATGTGATAAATTGCATGTTTTATGTACTTTTTATTTAATGTTGTTAAATAGAAGTAAAAATCATAAGAAATTCATGCAAAATTCTTTATGATTATTATCTAGATATATTGATATGTATTGCTTAGTTTAATGGTCTAATAATTAGGGTAAAGTATTTGATAATTGTGTGACTATGTGAATTTTTCGTGTGATTTTTCCTGTTTGACACCTGTTCACTAAAAAATTCATATAAAATCAACCGAAATGAGTTATGAGCTCTCCTTTGGACAGTAGATGCAAGATTCATAGGGCTACAACTTTGTAGTTCTTCTCGAAGGCCAATTCTGTCGTTAAACAGGCCGAATCTGGTCGTAAAGCTGCTGGAAATTTCCAGTCAGCATCTTATTCTATGTTTTATTTGATAATTACTTGTATATTGTTTAAAGGCTTACGCAATCAAGGTAACTTGATGTATGTGGTCCTCTTCTATGAATGGGGAGTCATTCTTAAACATGTACATTAACCATAGTGACCATGATTTAGGTTGTCCACCATCAATCGTTGCATGATTAATTGTTAATAGTTAGTAAGTTTATTATTTTGCTATTATTGTAAATGGTGATGCAAAATTGTTTTAAGAAAAGAATAAACTTGACTAATAAATATCAAAATATGATTTTGTTTTAATAAAATTGGTGTCTTACAATCAAAAGATACACTGGTTCACCCATTTGAACAAACTCTAAGAGTGGTATAAGTCGGGATGCGCTAGCTCCCTAAAGAAGTGGGTTTTTAATTGCGTCTATCGCAAACCTTACTTCTGCGCTTCTTTGTGCGTTCGAATGGAGCTACCGAGCTCTTTTGTGTTGTTAGGATAATAAAAATGATTTTATGAAACATTATGTTATGAAGATGTGCATGAATCTTCATACATAAACTTTTGATTCACATCAATTGCATTACCCAATCAAAGTTAAGTCTCTGCCACCCACTTTGCTAAGAACACTTGCAAGTACTTTTTGCTCTACGTGAGACGTAGGTGAATTGCAACTCCAAGATAAATTACTACTCATCGTGAGACGGTGGTAGACTATTTACAAGTTCTTAATTGGGCGACTTAAAACGAGTTAAGCGGTGAGACCTTGACCCGTGGCATAAGATGAGACAACACATGATTACAAAACACTTAATACCCCTATAAGTATCGTTGTAAGTCCCATAAATCTAGGAATTATACTTGTAATGCAATTACTGATCGTCACTTACCTTTTGAGTACGTCATTTCTAGCAGATCAACTGATGAAATGATGGTATGTCAATTGGATCCTAGCCTTAATGAAATTAATTGTTAAATGATTTAACATTGGGTAATTATATTTCTTAAGGATTTATTATCGAAAATACTGATTTTTGAACTTGAATCTGTTTTGTAAATGGCAATAAATCCTTCACAAAATATACACCAATCGACTTTCAGGTCGATGCTAGAAAGAGAAAAACTTTCTGGAACCAATTTCAATGACTGGTATCGTCAATTGAGGATTGTCCTAAGAGTTGAAAAGAAAACTGATGTCCTTGAAAATCAGATGCCCGTTATCCCTGATGCGAGTGCCACTGTTGTGCAGTTGGAAGCATACAATACTCAGTAGGATAGACATATTGAGGTTGCTTGTTTGATGCTGGTAGCATGACTCCCGAGCTTCAAAAGCAATTCGAATTTACAATCCGTATGATATGATCAGAGAACTCAAGTCTATGTATGAAAAACAAGCTATAGTTGAATTATTTGAGCTAATTGAGTCACTCCATGATTGCAAACACGAGTATGGGAAACCGGTGAGCGCTCATGTACTCAAGATGAAGAGTTACTTTGAGCACTTGGAAAGGCTAAACTATGCGTATCCTCTGCCTATTGCTATTGGCATGATTCTTAAGTCTCTTTCAAGGGATTTTGAGAGTTTTGTGCGCAATTACAATATGCACAACATGAGCAAAACCATAGCTAAATTTCATGCCATGTTAATTGAGTATGAGAAAAACCTTCTCAAGAAATCCGATACACCCCAAGTTCTTGTGATCAAGGGGGGAAAGGTTCAGAAAGCAAAACAACCGAAAGCTAAGGGCAAGAACGTTGGTAAGGGAAAGCAAGGTGCTTCAGTCTCAAAACCTAAAAAGACCCCTCCGGCGAAAAAGGAGCATCCGGCTAAAGACCAGGCTTGTCATCACTGTGCTGAAGTGGGACACTGGAAGAGAAATTGTCATAAGTATCTAGCTGAGTTGAACGAGAAGAAGAAGCAAGTTGGTTTAACCAGTTCTTCAGGTATTTTCACAAAAGAGTCAAGCCTAACTTGGACTCTACTTATATTTGGCATTGTCGTCTTGCTCATGTTGGCAAGAAACACATTGAAATACTTCAACATGAAGGGATCTTACAATCAAATGATGAAGAATCATTTGAAAATTGCGTGTCTTGTGTTTCCGGCAAAATGACAAGAAAACCTTTTCCGCATAAACCGAAGAGGGCTAAAGAGCTACTTGGACTTATACATACCGATGTATGTGGCTCATTTAGACATGTGTCAAGGAAAGGTTCTAGCTACTTCATAACTTTTACGGATGATTTCAGTCA
This sequence comes from Erigeron breviscapus, assembly GCA_034093135.1. Taxonomy (NCBI): domain Eukaryota; kingdom Viridiplantae; phylum Streptophyta; class Magnoliopsida; order Asterales; family Asteraceae; genus Erigeron; species Erigeron breviscapus. Next base: position 94,875,785 of record CM067170.1, on the reverse strand, counting down.
TTATGGTTATGTTTACTTGCTTAAACATAAACATGAAATCTTTGAAACATTCAAAGAGTTTAAAAATGAAGTAGAAAATCAACTCGGTACAACCATCAAGATTCTTCGTTCGGATCGAGGTGGCGAATACTTAAGCCAAGAGTTTAAGGATTATCTAAAAGCTTGTGGAATTATTCAACAGCTTACTCCTCCATATACTCCACAACATAATGGTGTATCTGAAAGGAGAAATCGAACCTTGTTAGACATGGTGAGATCAATGATGAACCTTACGACTCTCCCATTTTCATTTTGGGGTTATGCTCTAGAGACTGCTGTACGCATTCTCAATATGGTTCAAACCAAGAAGGTTGACAAGACACCGCATGAATTGTGGCATGAAAGTGTCCCTAATTTGTCTTAATTAAGAGTCTGGGGATGTAAGGCACTTGTGAAGCGAGATACGCCTGACAAACTTCAATCTAGATCAGTTAAGTGCATCTTTGTAGGATACCCAAAGGAAACGATGGGTTACTACTTCTACTTTCCTACCAAAAATACTATTAAAGTTGCTAGATATGCTGAGTTCTTTGAAAAGAATCTCATCACTCAAGAAAATAGTGGGAGGATTGTTGAACTTGATGAGACTCAAGAGGAAGATGTGTCACCTTCTGAAAATACTAGCGATCATCAACTTGGGGGGGGGGGGAATGTTCAAAGTGATGAACCTCAAGTTGAAGATAATGCGATTCCAATTCGTAGGTCCTCAAGGACAATACGTGCTCGTGAAAGATTGAATCTTAATATTGAATCTGAAGAACACACATTAGGAGACTTAAATGAACCTCCTAATTTCAAAGCTGCATTATCAGATCCAGAATCTGACAAATGGCTTGAAGCTGCGAATGTGGAAATGAATTCCATGAAAGATAATCAAGCCTGGAGCTTGGTTGATCTTCCACCTAATGGTAGAACCGTTGGGTGTAAATGGATCTTCAAGAAGAAGACCGACATGGATGGAAATGTACACACCTATAAAGCTCGTCTCGTGGCGAAAGGCTATACTCAGCTCTATGGAGTTGACTATGAGGAAACCTTCTCTCCCGTAGCAGACATTAGAGCTATAAGGATTATCTTAGCCATAGCAGCGTACTATGACTATGAGATATGTCAAATAGATGTCAAAACAACTTTCTTGAATGGTTATCTAGACAAGGAAGTTTATATGGTACAACCAGAAGGTTTTGTCGATCCAAAATATCCCAACAAAGTGTGCAAGCTTCAAAGGTCCATTTATGGACTAAAGCAAGCATCGAGAAGTTGGAATAAAAGGTTTGATGAGGAAATCAAAAAGTTTGGTTTTGCTCAAAATCCTGATGAGCCATGTGTATATCGCAAAGCTAGTAGGAGTAATGTTACTTTCCTTGTCTTATATGTAGATGACATATTGATCATAGGAAATCACATTCCAATATTGCAAGATGTAAAATCCCATCTTGGAAAGTGTTTTGCTATGAAAGACTTGGGTGAAGCAGCATTCATTCTTGGAATTAAGATCTATAGAGATAGAAGTAAACAGTTGATTGGACTAAGTCAAAGTGCTTATATTGATAAGATCTTGAAGCGATTCAAGATGGAGAATTCCAAGCGTGGTTTCGTACCCATGCAGGATGGACTTGACTTATCTAGCAAACAAGGTGCCTCTACACCTAAGGAGGTGGAGTGTATGCAGAGGGTTCCTTATGCTTCGGCTGTGGGATCCATTATGTATGCGGTAAGATGCACTAGACCTGATATAGCGTTCGCGCAAAATATCGTTAGCCGATATCAACAGAATCCAGGTGAAGATCACTGGACTGCTGTGAAGAACATTCTTAAGTACCTACGGGCTACTAAAGATTTATTTCTGGTGTATGGAGGAAATCCTGATGCAGAGCTCAAAGTGACTGGATACTGTGATGCTGGATTTTAGACTGATAAAGATGATACAAAATCTCAGTCGGGATACGTCTTCGTTTTAAATGGAGGCGCGGTGGATTGGAAGAGAAATAAGCAAACCACAGTTGCTATGTCTGCGACAGAGTCTGAGTATATTGCCGCCTCAGATGCCGCCATGGAAGCAGTCTGGATTAGAAAGTTTATTTCTGGGCTTAACGTGATGCCCTCAAATAACATACCTTTAGATATGTATTGTGACAATACTGGTACAATCATCATTGCTAACGAACCTGGAGTTCAGAAAGGTGCCAGATATTATCAAAGAAGTTATCATTATGTTCGTGAGCAAATCAAACTATGTGAAATCAATTTACTCAAAGTTCACACAGATTATAACTTAGCTGATCCTTTTACAAAGGCATTGTCAAAAGGAAAGCTCAATAAGCATGCCGAGGGCATATGACTTAAATTAGCTAGTTATATCATGTAAATCTGTGATTGGTATTTGGATAAGGGATGTTGAACAATTATTATTTTAATAAATGAATTAAAGTACTTGGTATGTTTGTTTTCATTTCAATATATAATTGTATCCTATATTTGCATGTTTAAATCCATGAATATTTAATATTCTAAAAGTCCATTGTCGATTAACTATATGAGAATATAGTTAAACTAAGACAAATCTGAGTGATTGGTAATATTCTTAAGAATATTTGAAGATGGTCTTACCAAACTCACATGATATCCATAAGATGCATATTGGACTACCCCACTTAACGAATCATCACTTTATGGATCGGCGTCATTAAGTGAAATTCGTGAAATGGTTGCTTTATTTATCCTTAGACTTGAGATACAAGCAGGTTATGCATGTATGGATTGCATTTTCTTGATATAGTTCTAACAATCCTGAATAAGGTAGTAATAAAGGGCTATTTTCAGAAATGTAGTGAAATGACATGACTAACATGTGTAGTCAAAATAGGATTTGTTCCTTCAACTTGCAATTGAAGAATGATATCATTTGGTGCCCTCAATGATTAATTAAGATGTTTGTATGGCCATACCCAAATGAACTCCAGATGTTGTCTCGATTAATTTGGTAATCTTAAATAGTTGTAGAAATGCGAAACAGAATCGTTAAATTATGAAATGACATTGATCCATATTCATAATTAACAAAGGTATCTGAAACAAAGGGAAAATAAACACTGAAACCGTTTCAAAATACTTTAAGAAACTATACTTAAATATTCCGGGAGCATTGGCGTGTTGTTGCTAGACGCTAACCAATGTTATTGCCTTTATTATAACATGCTCAAGTAGGAGCTGTTGGTATGTGATCACGTTAATATAAACGCATGTCCGGAAAGTATTTAAGCCTACGGGGTCACACGAAATGACACGTATACTCTATGTAATTAATTAATATGTTAATGTAATATATTAATTAATATGTTCACGAAATGATTAATAAACGATCGTTAAAAGTTAAATATATGTTTATTAATTAAAAGAGAAGGACTAAAGTGTAAATTAGGAATTAGAGGTGTTTCCTAATTATACAAAAGGGGGGGGGGGGGATTTAGGAGGAGGTTTCCTAATCCTCCTCAAACTTGTTCACCAAGTTAGAAAACCCTTATAATTAATCCCTATATATAGGGGTTAAGGGCTAAGGATTTTCATTCATTCAAATCAATTAGATTTGAAAACCCTAACTAAAACTTCTCTTCTCTCTTTTCTCTCTAATTTCGGTCGACTACTTCAAAGGAAAAAGGGTTTTGGGTTGCTTGGTTGGTTCAACTTTTAGGAGGAAAAACACAAGGGGTTGTGAGTTCGTGATCGGGTACTAGCATACATACATAGGGGTGTCAAGTGTGCGATCGTAGAGGGGTTTTACTTTAAACCCTAAATCAATAATAATCTTCATTATTATTATATTGGAAGCTAAGCTAAAAGGTACACATTCACTTTTATCTTTGTTAATTAATTATATTGCATATATGATTCTTTCCGCTGCGTACTCGTGATAATAGTTATGAATCCTAACAATTTTTAAAAATATAATCCAAGCATTAATCATGCTTAAATGTTTACTTAATCACATATCAACTTCACCATACCATATTAGCTGCCGGAGTCTTGTTAAATTCATGCCTCATAAGAATTGTCTTATACATTAGTACAAAAATCTTCATTAATAACTTTATGTCCTTTCCATTAATTAAACCGTCTTAAAAAAAGGAGTAATGAGGGAACTCTAGCCCGTGTATCACAATTGGATACCGATCAACTCATTCCGTATGAGTTAATTAAACAGTCTTTTTATTTTAGAACAAATGTTATTTATTACCAGTTAATAATTAGTTTTTCTAAGTAATTAATTAAACGTTAATGATTGAATTTGAATCGTGACATCCAGGTAAACAAAGCCTCTCACTAGTTTATTAGTTTACTAGATTAAACCTGTCCGTTGGACGGTAACTTTTTACAAAAATATAAATCAATAAAATAAGAATTTAAAGAAATGATTTCATTTCAATATGTTGGTTTTTATGATAAATTATATAACTTCATATTAAAAAAAATAATAAAAACATTAAAATGCATATATGAAAACAATAAAATGCAAATATTAAAGTATTGTTGTAACTTGTAAAGAGTGTAAAAACTAAAATGAAACAAAATATGTGTGTGAGAGAGAGAGTGAGAAACCCCCTCCCTTCCCGGCAGCCATATACATCGGAGGGGAACTTTGAGTGGAAGCAAGTCAAGCACCGCCGCCATCGCCAACCGCCTACCGTCACCACTTTCTTCGTCTACAACTTATCTCCGTCCCTCACAAGCTCAGATCTCAAAACCTTATTCAAAGATTATGGACAACTGGTCGATGCCTACATTGCTCGGAAAAAAGATAGATACAACAATCCATTTGGGTTTATCAGATTTCGGCATGTAAACAATCCATCAGACTTCCTCCTTAAACTTCAAAATGTCAAGTCTAATGGCCTCATTCTTGGGGTTTACCTCTCAAAGTCAGATAAACAAGGGAATCCTCGACATTACCCATCCCCTCCCCAACAGAAAAATCAATACAATCCTTCCTTTCACTACACCAAAACTCACCAGCCCACCCCCACTCCAAACCACACCTCCACTGCAAAACATATCGTGATGCCGTATTCCCCTCCTCAACACCAGCAACTACAATCACCATATCCGACCATGACACTACCACTCCCACCATCTGGAAATCAACCTCCATCATCGCAACCGCAAAAAACTTCGACTTCCTCAACAACATGGAAACCATCCTGAAATCTACAAACCCACAAACCAATATCAACATTTCATATGTGGGTGGTCTCACGATTCTTCTCGTATTCCGTGCCTCGTCTCTGGCCACCTCTTTCTTCCAGGAAAAAACTGATTTTCTTCATGAGTGGTTCTCACACTCCGAGATTTGGAATGGCCAAGAAGGCTTATATGGTCGAATAACGCCGGTTAAAATTCATGGTGTCCCCCTCCACATTCGAGACAAAGCAGTTTATAACAAAATCGCTGCAACTATGGGGAAAATAATGGTCTCCACTTTAGCCTCCAACGACGATGTGAATTTATCCCAAGATAACGTCACAATACTTACTTATTCCCAGAAAAAAATTGATCACATAGTCATGGTAAAAAGGAATAAAAGAAGTTATGTGACAAGAATCGTCGAGGATCCTCAAGGTTGGGCCCCATCTTTTCTCTCCATTCCGGTGAACAGTCACGATGCCAAAAGTGACTCCACCAACGGTAATTCTTTTCCCGAAAATAATTCCTTTTCCAAAAATAATCATAACATGGAACTTGATCCCTCATTGGCTGATTTAATATCATGCGAGAAAAGTGGTTCTATTCCATCAAAAACCACTGACAACCCATTTAATGTACCTCTTCATATTCTAAAAAAACATCCTGTTATTCCCGATAATATTGGGGATCAAAACAATCAAGATCCTCTTGGGCCCCCTCATACACCCACGCACTTACCACCTCCTCCTCCATCCCCCACGCGCCTTAATACATTCCAAAAAACACCCAATACCAGAAAAAGACAACGACAACTCTCACTACCCTCACAAACCTCCTTAACCAACAATACACTGGACCGAAATCATACATCAAATTCATTCTCTTTTGACCTACAAACCCCATCGAGACATAGTATGTCAGCCCCTCCCAAGCCAATTACCCCCAATCTATCTTTTAGACATCACCCTACACCCATACCCTTCCTCTCTTTAAACAACGAACCACCACCATCAGATAATTCAAACCCCACAAACCACTCAACAGTCAACATTGTGCCATCACCCACTGTTCCGATCAATCATCCACCAAAACAAACCACAATCACCGAGATTACTTCACCAGAAAATCCTCAAATCCCAGACCCTCCGGTTAACAATTCTTCACAGCTTATCAATAACCCTCACCACATTGGAACAAGAAATAGTGGAAACCATGAAAGTTGGAGACTGTGTTGGAACAAACTTGTCCGGCTTTGAGGAGTTGGTTGAAAACCACATCACCGAAACCCGAGCTGTCAATCTCATCCAATGAATTTCTTAACCATCAATATCCGAGGTTTTCATGACGGGGCAAAGTCTCGCTGGATCAGAAAAATAAAACAAGATCAGAAGATTAATTTCCTGTGCATACAAGAAACCCACAAAACTCTATTACACACCTTCCATTCTCAACTATTTTGGGGGAATTCTAACGTTGGATTCGACTACATTCCCTCAACCGGAATAGAAGGCCGATCAGGTGGCATTCTCAGTGTTTGGGACCCAACAATCTTCACACATACCAACTCCATAAAATCAACTCACTATCTACTCACTTTTGGCATCATCACTGGCATAAGTAATATGTGCCACATCCTCAACATCTATGCTCCTCAAACTCAAACCGAAAAACAGTTGTTATGGGACACCATCTCCGACCATATCTCTAGCCTTCAAGGGTATTGGATTCTTCTCGGTGACTTCAACTCAGTTAGAGGACCTGAGGATCGGAAGAATTCATCCTTTAACCATTCTGAAGCTTTATCCTTCAATGCCTTTATCCATCAGAACAACCTCCAGGAATACACGATGCATGGGAGTTTTTACACCTATGTCAAAGATAATGGCGTCAAAAAGAGCAAAATTGATAGGATTCTTGTCTCACAAAGCTTCTTAAACTCTTGGCCATCTGTTGCGCTCACCACTCTTCCCCGCTCCCTATCGGATCATAGACCAGTCACCTTAATCACTACGTCCCAGGATTTTGGCCCAACTCCATTCCGGTTCTTCAATTCCTGGTTTTCCAAGCCTGAAATCAAGGATTATATAACGTCCTGCCTGGAATCTGGTCCATTCTACGGGAGACCAGATCAGATTTTGAGTGCCAAACTCAAACATCTGAAAACAAAGCTTAAAATTTGGATCCATGAGTATTATGCCCAGGAAAATCAGCAAGTAACCTCACTTTCTAATCAATTAGCTGAACTTGATTCGATCATAGACATCCGAGAGTACACAGATGACGAACTGAATCTTTGGTTTGAAACAAAAAACAAGCTGCTCGAGGTAGAACGCAACAAAACTCAGGATCTTCATCAAAAATCTCGGGTTCAATGGATTAAGCATGGAGATGAAAACACCACTTTCTTTCACAGTTTCATAAATAACAGAAACTCGAAAAACAGAATTGTGGGGCTAGAAATAGAGGGCAACTGGCATATTGACCCACCGAGTATAAGAGAAGCAGCCTACAATTTTTTTCAACATAAATTCTCAGAGCCTCACAAAATCAGGCCCACTTTGATCTGTCATGGGCTAAAATCTGTCCCTGTAGAAGATATCGACCCCCTCATCACCCCCTTTACAATGACAGAAATCCGTGAAGCTGTATGGGATTGCGACAACAACAAGGCCCCAGGCCCAGACGGATTTAATCTGGGCTTTATTAAAACATTCTGGGACTCATTAAAGTTCGATTTTCTCACCATAATGATGGATTTCTATGCAACCGGAAACCTCAGTCCTGGATGTGGGTCGTCCTACATAACCTTAATCCCAAAGAAAGCTTATGTGAAATCACTTTCAGACTATCGCCCGATTACTTTGATCGGATGCATCAAGAAGATCATTTCCAAAGTCTTAGCAAACCGTCTCAATAAGATTTTGCCTAAGATTATATCACCCTCCCAGTCGGCCTACTTAAGCGACAGAAACATCCTAGACGGGCCACTGATGCTTAATGGAAGTTATATCCTGGTTGAAGAGGAACAAGCAAGAAGCCTTTTGTTTAAAAATAGACATCGAAAAAGCCTTTGACTCACTGAATTGGGATTTTCTAATTTCCATAATGGATCAGATGGGCTTCCCACCAAGATGGCTTCTTTGGATACGTGGAATTCTTTCATCTACCAGGTCTTCTATCCTAATCAATGGCTGTCCTACTCAGGAGTTTAATTGTGAAAGGGGTGTGCCACAGGGCGACCCTTTATCACCATTCCTTTTCATAATTGCAATGGAGGCATTCTCAAACATCATGCAACGTGCCTCAACCCTTGGACTGATTTCGAGCATCAAATTACCGAACCATGGTCCCAACATTCATCACTTACTTTACGCAGATGATGCCATTATCATTGGTAAGTGGTCTTCATCTCATCTCAAGAATATATCGAGAATTCTAAGCTGTTTTTACCTTGTCTCTGGGCTCAAGATCAATCATCACAAATCTCACTTCTTCGGCATAAATCTCACACCTGAGGTTTGCAACTCATCGTGGGCCACGCTAATGTGTAAATCAGGAGAATTTCCTATTACCTACCTGGGCATAACTATAGGTGCCAACATGAATCTCGTTAAAAACTGGATCCCAGTTATAAACGAATTCGAAAACCGACTTTCATTATGGAAAGCCTCCACCCTCTCCATTGCTGGTCGTATTACCCTAATCCGTGCGGTGCTTGACAGCCTTCCCTCATATTTTTTCTCCCTGTATAAGGCCCCGGTAAGCGTCTTAACTAAACTTGAGTCAATTCGAAGGTCTTTTTTTTGGGGCGGGTCTTCTTCCAACAGGAAAATTGCGTGGGTTTCTTGGAATAGGGTTATTGCTCCTGTGAATGCGGGCGGGCTTGGGTTGGGCAGTTTAGAAATTAAAAACCTTTCCCTTTTGTCCAAATGGTGGTGGAGATTTCGTAAAGAGCCACAAAGTCTTTGGTGTCAAGTCATTTCAGCCATACATGCCACTTCTAGGAATTGCTCTTCCCTTCCGTGCAGGTCTAATGTAGTGGGAGCTTGGAAATCCATTGCGGGTTTAAGCTCCCACTTAACCCGGTTTGATCTTGCTTTGGATAGTGTGATTACAGGTACACTAGGCAACGACAGTTCTCTCCGTTTCTGGATCGACACCTGGTCAGGCGTCACCCCCTTTTCAACATCTTTTCCTGAGCTATACAAGTTAGAAAAGCATAAAAGTTGCATGGTTAAAGATCGATGCACTGGTAATGGACGTTTTTCTCTATGGGAATGGGCATGGATCAAACCTCCTTCTTCACCTCTGGAACTTCAGCAGCTAGAACTCATGTTGTCCCAAATTCAATCCACCAGACTATCGAGTTGTGAAGACTCCTGGCGTTGCAATTTGGATACATCCCATGGGTTTACAGTCAAATCAATGCGATATAGATTACAAAATGCAGCCTTAGGCCCAAATCTGTGGGCTTTCCCTTGGAATAAACTGGTCCCATTAAAAGTTAACATCCTTGGTTGGCGACTTGAAATGAATCGTGTCGCCACCTTGGATCAACTCACCAGCAGAAGCAGAAACATTCCTGTAGCATCTACCACCTGTTCGTTATGTAATATTCGTGAAGAAACAGCGGATCATTTGTTCCTCCAATGCCCCTTCGCTGATTCATTGTGGACCATCCTTTCCTTATGGAGCCATCTCCCGGATCAGAATCCCCAAAACATTCGAGAACTCATGGACTTCCACAACAAATGTGATAACAACCCAAGGAAGCGACTAATATTTCAACTTATTATCTTAGCTTATTGCTGGGTAGTATGGAGAACTAGAAACGATTGCATCTTCCAGAATAAATCTCCTTCACTCCGCTTCGCGATAAAAGAGTTGAAAGGAACTAGTTTCCAATGGCTTTGCAACAGGTCCTCGTCAACAATTGATATTTCATGGACCCAATGAAGTAGTTTTCAGTTTTAGCTTATGTAATCTCCTGTTTCACAAACCTTGTATGTATCTTCTAGCCACTTGCTAGATTACATATCAATAAAAGTCTCGTTTTTAATGTTCAAAAAAAAAATAGAATGTTTGGATAAAAATGTAATCAATATAACCAAAAAGAATAAAATTGTTCCAACCTGGCCTAGGCTGACCTCACCAATGTGGGTCCAAACTTTCTTGAATTGTTTGATCTTGAACATGTTTTGAGCCGCACTTCGTACCCAAGTGACCGATTTAATGACCTCTATATATACTTGGTGCGCCAATCTTAGTCAAAGTAATTTGAAACTTTAAACTCGTTCCATCATCATAGCCATTTTATTTCTACACGGCATGCCTAAAATGTAAACTTCAATTTAGTTTTTTCTCTATGGTCTCTGATCATATAAAGTGTGAGTTCCATTTCTTCTATTTTCCACCCTAAGACCTCTTGTAAGTCTGCAACCCCAAATAATATATACATGGCCAACTATTTGGCAAAAGGCAATAAGGTCTACAACGAACTCCTATGCACCGAAGCTGAGAAGTCTTTTTCTTATTTATTAAAAGAAAAATATTATGCTCCGTCTGATTGTCCGCAGTCTTTTTTGGAAGATTATATGTATTAGTTCAAGCAATAACAAAATATATAAAAATCAACCTTCTCTCTTCTCTCCTTAAGCAACATTCTCATTTGACCTCTCTCCTATATATATATGGAACAGATATGCGAAGGTTATTGGAAATCATGTATTGACATTTGACATACACATTAGATAAATGTAAAGCATACAAGTTCAAGGATTGAAGACGTACCCCCCACAAGGTCAACCCTTGGCGAATCTTGAACAATTGGCACTGACAATAACATTGAAAGTGGCACTCATTGCAAAACCTATAACTGTGGCAACCAAATTCTTTCTGTACCGAAACAAAAGAATATTTAAAATATTATTAGACCAAAAGATTTAACAAACATACCTCATGCAAGGGGTGTGATCGAGATAAAGCATAACAGAGTCGATGTCGATAAATCCTTTCGGTAAATCAAGTGATGAGCATTAAAAGATCAAATAAATGAATTCTGATAGTATGAAAAGAGAACAATCTAATCTAATATATAAATATAAAGATATCGATATAAAATAGAGAGAGCGAGATAGATATACCCAAAATTAGGGTTAGAAAGAGAGAGCTCAGAGTTGTAAAAAAAAGAGCCGTATTTTTTTGTATAACATAGAAGCTTATGGAATATGGATATGGAAACTTAATAAACCACAATATGCAAGCTAACTCTGAATTGACACGTAAGATTTTTCTGATTTGGCAATAAAATAAACATGTCACATAATCAAAAATCTATCCTGAGATTGATTGAATCATTAGCAAATACTCATTGAACAACGAATAAAAATAAGAAGGAAACTCTTACATTTTCATTGGGCCACTCAGTAAAGGCCCAATAAAAAGCAGGCTATCAAAAATAACAAAAAATCACAAAAGATTACTTCCACACAAACACGTGTCTTATCATCGCTTTAACAACTTCTGCAAATTGGGATTTCATAAATGTTGAGTCAGTCACAATTTCTCGTACCTTCGAAGCCCATTTCTGTTTTAACAATTCGAGTTTCTATGGAAGTCAGCAACCCCCAAAAATCCGACCCAAATAAGAAAAAAGTGCTCGTTTGCGGCGGCGGAGTGATCGGAGTTTGCACAGCCTACTTTCTATCCAAGAAAGGCGCTGCAGTTACTCTAATTGAGCAATCTTCAATCGCCTGTGCAGCGTCAGGAAAAGCTGGCGGGTTTTTAGCCCTTGATTGGTGCGACGGAGGACCTGTATCCTCCCTCGCACGTGCCAGCTTTGATCTCCACTGTTCACTTGCTGAAGAACTGAACGGTGGAGAATGGTACGGATACCGTCCAGTAAATACACTTAGTCTATCCGTGTCGGAGACAGAAACCCCGACACGTGGACGGAAGTCAACGCTTCCGTCTTGGATAGACGGCCCAGCTAAAAGCCCAAAAACTATTGGGACGAAAGAAACTACGGCCCAAGTTCACCCGCAGTTGTTTACTAGAAGGTTGATAGAGATAGCTGTGGCGGAATATGGGGTGGAGGTTGTTATTGGGAAAGTGAAGAGTGTTGAGACTAGTGATGGAAGGGTGACGGCGGTGGTGGACGGTGGTAGTGTGATTGATGGGGATGCGGTGGTGTTGGCACTTGGGCCGTGGACAAGTAAGTTTACTATGTTATCGGAGATTATTCATGTTCATGGGCTTAAGGCCCATAGTATAGTTTTGGAGCCCAAAGAAATGGATGCTATTTCGGCCCATGCATTGTTTCTTAGTTATTATCCGGCTCAAGGTGGACCTCCTATGGATCCTGAAATTTATCCTCGTCCCACAGGTAACTTAATTATTACAGAAATTGTAGTGTATTGTGGTATGTATTTTGATTTATGTGGTGGACAATATTTGAGGAAGGGTTAAATAATAGGATGATAATTATAAAATGAATAGAGCTGATTTTGATAGGCATTTTGTTCTGTTAATGTTTGTGGTTTCAAGTTATTGGGTAATGGGTAATATGATCATTTTATAATTAGCTTTGTAATTTGATTATGGTATAATTGTTCTTAAAAATTCAAAAAATTCGGAAAGTAATGGCAGAGTTGTAAGGTCAATAGGGCATATGCTTTGTCAATATAGCATTGTATATAGTTGCCTAGCAAGTAGCAACCATGGGTAGCAATTGATGTCGGGTTGACGGGTTTGGTATCACCAACCCGATCATGAATGACTCATGTAGTTGATCACTTGATTGTGTAAAAGAGCTAACCCAAAACCCGAACTCACTTAAGCCATGTAACTCGAGCATGACCATGACCCGTGTAGCTATTTGATCATTGGCAGATTAAACCGGGTCTAAGCAAGTTTGCTGCTAACTATATTTTATAATTCCAGAATTTTTGTAGAATTTTATTTCGAATGGGTTGATGGGTCGACCTGTTTATCTCACCCCAATCTGAACATGGCCCGTTTATTAAACTGGCTAGGCTATGTTACTTGTTAGTCAATCTCTTTATGACACACATTCATTTGCACCTAACACTAAGCCATTTATATATGTGTCGAGTTGAGACCTGTCACCGCTAAATTACCAACCCATAAGCATTTTCTTTTTATAACTCATCGCCATTATTTATTAACCTTCTTTTGTTGAATGCCATAAAATAATTATGTGAAACTATTATGTTTTTCAGTCGAACGAATCACTTTATGTGAAATGTTGCATTTAATGTGTCAATGCTATCTTCATAATTGCTTACTCCATTTGTGATACAGGGGAGGTGTACGTATGTGGAATGTCATCCCAGGAAGAGGTTCCTGATGATCCAGAACAGATTGAACCCAACCCAGATTCTATCAAAGTTCTAAAACGGGTGGCAGGCACTGTGTCTAGTCATTTAGGAGAAGAAGCCCGAGTAAAAGCAGAGCAAGCATGTTTCTTGCCTTGTACAGATGACAGCATTCCTGTGATTGGTGAGATTCCAGGCATGAAAGGGTGTTATGTGGCGACAGGACACAGCTGCTGGGGAATTCTTAACGGCCCAGCCACCGGAGCTGCCATGGCTGAGCTGGTCATGGATGGTTGCTCCACCATTGTAGATCTTAGTAAGTTTATTCCTGCTCGATTTGTTGGAGGGAGAGGAAGAAGAAACGCATAAATGTTTGATATTTGATCAAATATGTAAATTGTATTGTTGTTTTCCATCCTCATTGGTACAATAATAGCCGAATTTCACTCCCGCTAATAACATAGAACTTTAAACTTACGGGCTACTTTAGTGCGGACATGACCATGCAACCCCACATGATCAAATACACTGGTCGAGTTAAGGTTGAGATATATGAACCTGTGAAAATGGTCATACTTTCAGGTTCTAAACCGAACCCATTAAGCTACACAGTTCCAGATCACCAGTTTAAGGTAATTCTTATGTAGTTATGTCTCCAAAGAGAGTTCCATATCAAGAATCCTGCAGGCACAATAATTCATTTTTACCATTCTGTACTTTTTTTAAAATGTTAGTCAATGTTTGCATCATTTCAGAGTTTAATTAGGAAACCCCTGGATGCTGAATCGACCCAAATTAATGTGTAAGGAGCACACAGGAATGAAAACAAAACGCTTGTCCCGAAAGGAAACGTTTTTTAAAACATGTTTTTCAAGATGGGTTTTTGTGTATATAACCTCTGAAATTAGTTGATTTAAAAGCTTAGATGATAGATGACAACATAGTATCCTTTTGTGATCAAATTTGACTCACTAGTTAAGTAAATAAAATGCAGATATTTTGGACGAAAGTGCTTCAGGACAGTTCAGGTTATGGGTCAACTCCCGTCCATAACGTGTCATTTTTTCCTACTGCCGATCCACCCTTTTTACGATTGCTACCAAGCGTTTTGTGTGGAATAAATCTGATTCGATTCAAGTGATAAAACATCCCCAATAGTCATGTGGAACCTGTAAGAGAATTAAACATAATTGCTATTGATTTCGGGTTCCCAAAACAAGGTAATTGATTAATGATGAGATGCGAAATTCGGCTGGAGGCTTATGCACGAATTCCTAAGAGGAAAACACACGAAAATTAGGGTGTATTATGTGTAGGGATTAACCTTAACTTAGGGTTAATGACTCTCTATATATAAGGAGAGTATTTACACTTTAAACCCCTTTGGTGTTTAATGTGTGCACCATTAGTCCTCTTAGTTACAATCACCTAATGGGACACCTTATACTACGTCTTTAAGAGTAAATACGCCCATCATATATTTACTTAGACATAGGGATTTCAGTTACTGTCAATTATCATATCAGGAATGATAGATGATCAGTGACGGTCACACTAACGTGGTTCCAACATTCTCCCACTTGACCAAGCGATCATTTATCTATGAGTATTCAGTAAGTCCGGCCGGGATAATACTCATTTTGTTTTAAACTGAAATCATAGCCAATAAGTACAGTCGTAGAGAAGAACATCAACTCAGGACCCCCACTAGTCAAACTATGCTCAAATTTAAAACTAATAAACAATGATCAATTGACTAAGACAAATTTTGTTACAATAATGTCAATACACCAATACGAGTACTCAAAGTGTAATTAATAGACAAACAAAATCTGAATAAGGAGGAAAATTTTCATTTAATAATAATGACCAATAAGTACAACATGCTATCATAATATGTCTTTAAGTAAGCCTCATCTTCGACACGTGTCCTACGAAGATTTTAGGAGGAAGACCTTCGGTCATTGGATCCACTAGCATATTATGTGTACTTATGTACTCAATACAAAGAACATTTTCCTCAATCCGTTCGCGTACAAACAGATACTTTGTATCGAGATACATCTCAGCGCCAGTTGAACTGTTACTGTTCAAGCAAGTTACGGTAGCTGAGTTATCACAGTAAAGCTTCAATGGTCTAAAAAAGGTTGACGACTTTGAGTCCACTGACCAGGTTCTTTAACAACATCTCATGACATGAAATTATGAACGTTCAGCCATTATGGTAGACGTTGCAGGCAGTATTTATTTATGACTCCGTCAAGAGATAGGTTTGCCAGCTAATCATAAACATATATCTATTATCTATATATTCAGAAGTAGATTTCTTATAGGAATTAGAACATCCTACTACTTCTAAGTTGTCACTTCTTCTATAAGTTAATGTGTAGTCTTTGGTCCTTAGCAGATATCGTAGAACCTTTTAGCCGTTTTCCAATATGCTAATCCGAGATTAGATACTTAATTCCCAAGCATACCGGAGAGATAAGTGATATCTGAACGAGTACAGACTTGAGTGTACATAATGCTCTCAACTACTTATGAGTAAGGTATCATCCTCATTTGCTCCATTGTAATCTCAATGTTCGGACTATGGAAACAATTACATACGCCTCATTTTACTACTAGAGCTATAGTGGGTGTGCAGTGTTCCATGTTACGGCGTTCTAAGATTTGTTCAAAATAAGCCTTTTTTGAGAAAGACTCTGAACATCATTACGCCTATCCCGATGTATTTCGATACCTTTTACATAAGAGGCATCACCGAGATCTTTTATGTCGACATTATGCAAAAAATAAACGCAACATATCCAAGTTGTTACTTGCAAGTATAATATCATCCACGTGCAAAACAAGGATTGTAAATTTACTCCCACTGATCTTGAGATAGGTGCATTAATCCACTTGATTCTTTAGGAAGTCTTGTCCTTTTATGACTTCATTAAACTTAAGGTACCATTTTAATGATGCTTGCTTTAACCCGTATATGGACTTATTCAACTTGCAAACCATGTGCTATTTACCTTCTGGAATTTCAGGTTCACATGTATACGTCTTATTTTAAGTTTCCATTCAGGAAAGTGGTCTTGACATCCATATGATGTAACTCTAAATCATAATGAGCTACAAATGTCATGACGATCCTTAAGGAATCTTTATGAGACATGAGATAAGGTCTCTTGATAACCGATTCCTTCCTTTTTTTTTGAGTAAAGCCTCTCGCAACTAGTATTGGCCTTATAGCGTTTGACGTTTCCATTCGGGTCTAATTTGGTTTTGAAGATCCATTTACAACTTACAGGTTTGGATTCTTCAAGAAATTCAACCAAGTCCCAAACGTCATTATGCTACATAGAATTAAGCTCTCAAATTATGGCTTCATTCCACTAAGTGGCCCGATCGCTATTAATGGCTTCTTGGTAAGGAATAGGATCAGTAAGCTTTCCAATGTCCTGAACTTCATTTAAATAAGTTATGAAATCATCAAAATTTATGGCCTTGCATGACCTAGATGATCTCTTGAGTTGATTTTTAGGTTCAGTAAGGAAGATGCTTTAGCATTAGTAGTAAGATGCTTTATCGTTAGTAGTATCCTGATTAGGAGGATTAGGAGAAGGTGGATCAGTGATATTAGGAGCAGCGTTGGGTACAAGAGGAGTTATCGGAGGAGTAATAATAACCGACGAGTGGTTCCCCCCGCTTCTTGTACTTCTTGCAAATTGTAAGTTATGATTTGTCGTGCTCCCACTGATCTCTTAGTTCTCAAGAAACGTGGCATGATGCATTTAATAAATGCTAGTAGTGTAGGTGTTTGAACCTAAATTGATCGGCTCAGTGACGGATTAAGATTAGTGCACAATCACTACAACTCCTGATAATTCAGTGCGAACCTAACAAACACTTAGCGAGTCTAAGGTGGCAGTGATTGTGTAATGAATATGATATGATTGAGTTTTGATTGATTATAAGCATTGAATGCGATTGAATTGAATGTGTTCATCAGAATTCTTGAATGAGTATTTATATTCTTATACAGTTGAATTCCCTTTCTAGTAATATTAGAAAATTCTCAAAGTGTTATAAATTTCTTATTATAACTTGTTGTTGATGTTGGTTGTGTTTGAATGAATGGGTAGCTTAAAAGAAAGCCTCTGGTCTAGCACAGGAGGATATAATGATGCAAAGAACCAGAAGAATCGGTTGAATTGCTGCAAGGGTATAAAACAAAAAGCGATTCGAAAGCCTTTGACACTGTTTCACAATATGATAATGATGCTGATGAAGAAGTGTTAGATAAGAAAGAGCATCAAATAGATGTTTTTGTTTCGTATATGATTCATTTATCACATTACATTATTACATATGATATCTATATATAGAATAGATAAAGCATATAGATACAAAGTTAGAAATAGTATATGGCTGTTTTAAACTAATAATTCATAACACTTCCCCTCAGACATATACGTTTTACTTTGTATGATAGTTTTAAAATACTGCCTCGTTAAAAACCTTGCTAGGAAAAACCCAGTGGGATAAAACCATAGCTAAGGGAAAAAGAGTGCAGTTTGTAGCTTCCCCTCAAGATGTCATTTGTACACATGTCGCATCCCGATATCATAAACATGCTTCCCGAAGATTGCTGTAGGTAGCGCTTTCGTGAAAAGATCTGCTGAATTGTTGCTGGATTGGATATGTCTCATTTCAACCTGATTGTTTTTAATGAGTTCTTGAGTATATGAGAAGAATCTTGGTGGAATGTGTTTTGTTCTGTCACTTTTGATATATCCTTCCTTCATCTGTGAGATACAAGCTGCATTGTCTTCATAGATTGGAGTTGGATTTACTTCTTTCTCTAACCCACAAGATGTTAGAATGTGTCGTGTCATTGATCTTAGCCACACACATTCCCTTGAAGCTTCATGTAGTGCAATGACTTCAGCATGATTTGAAGATGTTGCGACAAGTGTTTGTTTCTGAGAACGCCATGAAATCACAGTTCCTCCATTCTTGAATATGTATCCAGTTTGAGATTTTGCTTGATGGGGATCAGATAAATAACCTGCATCTGTATAACCAACTAACCCATCTTTTGAATCATTTGAATAAAATAAACCTAAATCAACAGTTCCTTTTAGGTACCGAAATATATGTTTAATGCCATTCCAATGCCTTTTAGTAGGAGCTGTACTAAACCTTGCTAACAAATTAACTGCAAAAGAAATGTCAGGTCTTGTACAGTTAGTAAGATACATAAGAGCTCCGATTG
This sequence comes from Erigeron breviscapus, assembly GCA_034093135.1. Taxonomy (NCBI): domain Eukaryota; kingdom Viridiplantae; phylum Streptophyta; class Magnoliopsida; order Asterales; family Asteraceae; genus Erigeron; species Erigeron breviscapus. The sequence continues at coordinate 94,856,963 of CM067170.1, read as the reverse complement.
CACTGAGGTATGGTATCTCTGGACCAAGTATCTCTTCATTATCATCACAAGGACGAAATGGATCTTTTTCAACATTGAGCGATCTACCAACCATTGGTGAGCTTAAAGAATAGACATTATCCATATTAAAACGTTTCAAGAGCCTTTCTGTATAATTTGATTGATGTATAAGTATACCATTGTTCATATACTCAATTTGTATACCGAGACAATATTTGTTTTTCCCAAGGTCTTTCATTTCAAATTCTTTCTTTAAAAGAATAATCGCTTCATGAATTTCTTCATGTGTCCCAAGTATATTTAGATCATCAACATATACAACTATTATCACATTGTAACACCCGTTTTGTAAAAAATATGGATTTCCAAAAATTTTCGCCTAACGGCGTCAATAAAGCGGAAACAGTTTATTAAAAACCTCAACCAAGGAAAACAGTTAAGAAACATAAGTGGTGTTACTAATAGCATCAAATCAGTAATAAAAGAAATCCATAAGATTGCCCAACATAAAGCAACCATAACATAGTCATTACAATAGTTCCATAAAGGAAATCATTAACATTAAGTCTATGCGAAGCTATTGGGTAACTAAAGCCATCTTGATCATCTACCCATCTCTCGCCAAAGCTTCACACGACATCTCACTTGAAGCTTCATGTAGTGCAATGACTTCAGCATGATTTGAAGATGTTGCGACAAGTGTTTGTTTCTGAGAACGCCATGAAATCACAGTTCCTCCATTCTTGAATATGTATCCAGTTTGAGATTTTGCTTGATGGGGATCAGATAAATAACCTGCATCTGTATAACCAACTAACCCTTCTTTTGAGTTATTTGAATAAAATAAAAAAAAAAAAAAAAAAAAAAAAAAAAAAAAAAAAAAAAAAAAAAAAAAAAAAAAAAAAAAAAAAAAAAAAAAAAAAAAAAAAAAAAAAAAAAAAAAAAAAAAAAAAAAAAAAAAAAAAAAAAAAAAAAAAAAAAAAAAAAAAAAAAAAAAAAAAAAAAAAAAAAAAAAAAAAAAAAAAAAAAAAAAAAAAAAAAAAAAAAAAAAAAAAAAAAAAAAAAAAAAAAAAAAAAAAAAAAAAAAAAAAAAAAAAAAAAAAAAAAAAAAAAAAAAAAAAAAAAAAAAAAAAAAAAAAAAAAAAAAAAAAAAAAAAAAAAAAAAAAAAAAAAAAAAAAAAAAAAAAAAAAAAAAAAAAAAAAAAAAAAAAAAAAAAAAAAAAAAAAAAAAAAAAAAAAAAAAAAAAAAAAAAAAAAAAAAAAAAAAAAAAAAAAAAAAAAAAAAAAAAAAAAAAAAAAAAAAAAAAAAAAAAAAAAAAAAAAAAAAAAAAAAAAAAAAAAAAAAAAAAAAAAAAAAAAAAAAAAAAAAAAAAAAAAAAAAAAAAAAAAAAAAAAAAAAAAAAAAAAAAAAAAAAAAAAAAAAAAAAAAAAAAAAAAAAAAAAAAAAAAAAAAAAAAAAAAAAAAAAAAAAAAAAAAAAAAAAAAAAAAAAAAAAAAAAAAAAAAAAAAAAAAAAAAAAAAAAAAAAAAAAAAAAAAAAAAAAAAAAAAAAAAAAAAAAAAAAAAAAAAAAAAAAAAAAAAAAAAAAAAAAAAAAAAAAAAAAAAAAAAAAAAAAAAAAAAAAAAAAAAAAAAAAAAAAAAAAAAAAAAAAAAAAAAAAAAAAAAAAAAAAAAAAAAAAAAAAAAAAAAAAAAAAAAAAAAAAAAAAAAAAAAAAAAAAAAAAAAAAAAAAAAAAAAAAAAAAAAAAAAAAAAAAAAAAAAAAAAAAAAAAAAAAAAAAAAAAAAAAAAAAAAAAAAAAAAAAAAAAAAAAAAAAAAAAAAAAAAAAAAAAAAAAAAAAAAAAAAAAAAAAAAAAAAAAAAAAAAAAAAAAAAAAAAAAAAAAAAAAAAAAAAAAAAAAAAAAAAAAAAAAAAAAAAAAAAAAAAAAAAAAAAAAAAAAAAAAAAAAAAAAAAAAAAAAAAAAAAAAAAAAAAAAAAAAAAAAAAAAAAAAAAAAAAAAAAAAAAAAAAAAAAAAAAAAAAAAAAAAAAAAAAAAAAAAAAAAAAAAAAAAAAAAAAAAAAAAAAAAAAAAAAAAAAAAAAAAAAAAAAAAAAAAAAAAAAAAAAAAAAAAAAAAAAAAAAAAAAAAAAAAAAAAAAAAAAAAAAAAAAAAAAAAAAAAAAAAAAAAAAAAAAAAAAAAAAAAAAAAAAAAAAAAAAAAAAAAAAAAAAAAAAAAAAAAAAAAAAAAAAAAAAAAAAAAAAAAAAAAAAAAAAAAAAAAAAAAAAAAAAAAAAAAAAAAAAAAAAAAAAAAAAAAAAAAAAAAAAAAAAAAAAAAAAAAAAAAAAAAAAAAAAAAAAAAAAAAAAAAAAAAAAAAAAAAAAAAAAAAAAAAAAAAAAAAAAAAAAAAAAAAAAAAAAAAAAAAAAAAAAAAAAAAAAAAAAAAAAAAAAAAAAAAAAAAAAAAAAAAAAAAAAAAAAAAAAAAAAAAAAAAAAAAAAAAAAAAAAAAAAAAAAAAAAAAAAAAAAAAAAAAAAAAAAAAAAAAAAAAAAAAAAAAAAAAAAAAAAAAAAAAAAAAAAAAAAAAAAAAAAAAAAAAAAAAAAAAATTAAATTAAAAAATTGGGTAAACTAAAGCCATCTTGATCATCTACCCATCTCTCGCCAAAGCTTCACACGACATCTCACTGCTTAACCTGAGGGGTGTCAACACATAAAAGAAACAAGTGTTAGCTATAAAGCTAAGTAAGATAACACCAGGTTTAAGCAAAACATTTCATCCATTAAACACGTCACTTTAAAACATTACGTCATTTGATTTAGGCATTTATATCACCACATAACGTATCCATATCACATATAAGCATAGAGTCCATGACCCTAAGTGTGCCTAATCAATTTCATCATTTCATCTCATCTCATTAAGTTGTGACTAGGTCACCGTTAAACTGTAACCGAAGTTACCATTAAGGAAAGACAATGTCGATCCATGAGTAGCACGTTATGTTCATAACATTAGGTGGGTCATCAGGCCACCCGAACTACTCGCCACATATGACTGGTTGCAAGGAGCCACCCGAACAACCGTTTAACGTACCCTCCCACATACGGGCACTACGTACTCTCCCACATGCGAGCACGACGTACTCTCCCACATACGAGCACGATTTATACGTACCTATTACCACATCAGGCACGGGTTATGCATAACACTTAACATCTAATTAGCTCGAGCATTTACCACGTTTAGTTTAGGTTTCCACATTAATCCTAAACTAATCCACATCTATCATCTTTTCACGTTAGGGCCCTTAAAACGTGCACGTGTCATGGCAACCTAAAAAGGTCTAGTGTTCTAGATGAACAAGCCACATATACATGCACATATCATCATTACATCATATCATTAACCACCATTCATCATAACATATCATATCGTTTAAACATATCATCACATATCATATCATAAACGTATTTACGGGGAAACATTATAAGCATAGGCATCGTCATCTTTAATCCCCGAATACCTCCCATATCAACCCAACCACAATATAGGTTATACATTACCATTTTGGAGGTTATAGTTTATGAAACCATTTTTGTTGCACCCTCAGCGTGACAAAAGTAGTGTATCTTACCTCGTAGTAGTGTACGCGAGCAAACAGAGAGCTAATAGTGCTTAATAGTAATCCCCGACACCTATCGTACATTAACATATGAAATATAAGTCATTTGGGACCTTAAAACGACTCTCGTATGACCTTAGGACTGACTACGTAAAAGTCCAGATTACACCTTACGAATTTAAGTTTCCAAAAACGAATTTAGACCTCAAACGAAGTTCATCTTCGTTTGATCATACGAACATAGATTTCAGAAAACGAATTTAACACATAAACGAACTTAGACTTCCATTTCATGCCAAACGAACTTAGACTTCCATTTCATGCCAAACGAACTTAGCAATGTTCAAACGAACATAGAACCTTAAAAACGAATTTGAAGTTCGTTTGGAATCATCAGGAACGAACTTAAGCTCAGAAAACCCTAACTTCGTCCAGAAATCATAAAACGACTTGTTCTTCGATTTTTCCAGAAACGAACGACCTGGGCTTCACCCAAAACATGTTTTTGACATATATAAACATATTTTGATCATCAAGATCGATTACAAACTCGTTTGACATCGTTTAGAACATTAACTCACCAAAACGCTTCTTTAACCTTAATCCTTTGACAAAACCTTTTGAAATCAGTTTTTGACTCACAATAAAACAACCCTAAATCTGAAAATATGATCAACAAACCGATCATTACCTGTAATTAACAATGGCCGATCGAAATCAAGCCCAAAAGACACCAACAATCTACGTAAAACTTGAAGAGATGCTTTAGAATTTCAAGAAGGATTGAAAGGTTGTTTTGGTTTGTTCTTGAAGTGATTATGGCTGCTAAAGGAAGGAGATTAGGCTAATCCCAGCCCTAATCCCGTTTTTAACTTTTCACCATTGGCAAAACTAGTCCCTGGACTTCATATTGACTTTATTTCACTTTAAAACACCTATCGGGGATACATATAACACACCAAAGCACTTTCGCACACTACAAAGGCCTTTTACACATCATTAAATCTACTTTATTGACACTCATTAAAGATAATTAAATCTCACATATAGGGCACATAAACATATAAACACATATTTCCACACAAACGTATCACGGACTTATAATTTGACCTAACGACGTTAGTCAACATGAACGATTAAGTTTTGGGATGTTACAATTACCTCCCCCTTAAGAGGATTCCGTCCCCGGAATCACTTCAGCATCAAAAAGGTGGGGATAGGTCTCCCGCATTACGGACTCGGTCTCCCAAGTCATACTTTCGCCGTGATTGTGTTTCCACTTTATGAGAACTAGATCAATAGTCTTTCGTCGTAACTTCTTTTGTTTCCTTCCCATTATTGCAACAGGTTCATCCACAATCTGCTTGTTGGGATTTATACTTACGTCCTCGAGTGGAATAACATCTGCTTCGTTTGCATAGCATTTACGCAGATAACACACATGAAATGTGTTGTGAATTGCGTGTAGTTCTGGAGGTAATTCCAGTTGAAATGCCTGTTCATTAACCTTCTTGATAATCTTGAAAGGTCCAATGAATCTGGGGCTTAACTTTCCACGTTTTCCAAACCGTAATACACCTTTCCAAGGTGACACCTTGAGTAAAACCATTTCGCCTTCTTTAAAATCGAACGGCCTCCTTTTCTTATCGGCATATGACTTTTGCCTTTCGCGAGCAACACGCAGGGCTTTCTTTGCAACATTAACTTTATCGGCCGTAATTTGTACTACTTCGGGTCCAGCAAATTGCTTTTCCCCGGGCTCCAACCAACAACTAGGAGTCCGACACTTTCTACCATATAACATCTCAAAAGGTGGCATTCCAATGCTCGCATGATAACTATTGTTATACGCAAACTCAATAAGAGGTAGGTGTTTATCCCACGAACCACCATAATCCATTACACAAGCTCTGAGCATATCTTCGAGCGTTTGAATAGTCCTTTCACTTTGCCCATCGGTCTGCGGGTGATAGGCTGTGCTCAGACGAACTTGAGTACCAACTTCCCGTTGAAAACTCTTCCAAAAGTTGGAAACGAATCGAGCATCACGATCGGACACAATCGATATCGGAACACCATGTTTAGTAACCACTTCATCAATATACAACGTAGCGAAGTTCTCCATAGGAGCAGTCTCACGAACTGGGAGAAAGTGAGCACTCTTCGTTAATCGATCGACAATAACCCATATCATATCGTGACCACGAGGCGTCCTCGGAAGTTTGGTCACAAAATCCATCGTAATGTGATCCCATTTCCACTCAGGGATCTCAAGTTGCTGAAATTTCCCGTAAGGCTTTTGATGTTCAGCTTTCACTTTAGCACACGTCAAACATTTCTGCACATACATCATCACATCGTTCTTAATACTGGGCCACCAATAAATCGGCTTCAAATCCGCATGCATCTTTGTGGCACCAGGGTGTACAGAATACTTAGTTTTGTGAGCTTCATCCATTACTAACTCACGATTGCCTCCATAGAGAGGAACCCATATTCTACCTTTGTAAGTTCGAAGGCCACGACTATTTTCTTCCATTTGGAGTCTGTTCTTCTTCTTTTTCCCAATAGACTCCGCTTTCACATTAACATCCTTTAACGCTTCGTTTTGAGCTAATCGAATAGGTTCCAGTAAATTCGACTCAATCTTTGTAATCATCGCACATAATCTACTCTTCACATATCCTTTGCGGCTTAAGGCATCAGCAACCACATTAGCTTTGCCTGGGTGATATTTAATTTCACAATCGTAATCCTTTAATAACTCCATCCACCGCCGTTGTCTAACATTCATGTCCTTCTGAGTAAACACGTACTGTAAGCTCTTATGATCCGTGTATAGGGTACACTTCGTACCATACAGATAATGTCGCCACAATTTCAGAGCAAAAACAACAGCAGCCAGCTCAAGGTCATGAGTAGGATAGTTCCGCTCATGAGGCTTCAGCTGTCGAGAGGCGTAAGCGATAACTTTGTCTCGTTGCATTAATACACACCCTAACCCCGTGATGGATGCGTCACTATAGACCACTAAATCATCTGTTCCTTCGGGTAAGGCTAAGACTGGAGCTTCACACAACTTCTTTTTCAACGTCGTGAAGGCTTTCTCTTGAGTGTCGGTCCACACAAACTTCACACCTTTCTTCGTTAATTCAGTCATTGGCTTGGCAATGCGCGAGAAATCTTGAATAAAACGTCGATAATAGCCAGCCAAACCGAGAAAACTCTTAATTTCAGTAGGAGACTTAGGCTGCTCCCACTTCGACACCGCTTCTATCTTCGAAGGATCTACTTTTATACCATCAGAGGAGACGACATGGCCGAGGAAATGAACTTCCTTTAGCCAGAATTCGCACTTGGAGAACTTAGCATAAAGCTTTTTCTCTCTGAGGACTTGAAGGACAGCTCTCAAATGCTCTCTATGTTCCTCTTCCGTCTTTGAATACTCTTCCAAAAGTTGGAAACGAATCGAGCATCACGATCGGACACAATCGATATCGGAACACCATGTTTAGTAACCACTTCATCAATATACAACGTAGCGAAGTTCTCCATAGGAGCAGTCTCACGAACTGGGAGAAAGTGAGCACTCTTCGTTAATCGATCGACAATAACCCATATCATATCGTGACCACGAGGCGTCCTCGGAAGTTTGGTCACAAAATCCATCGTAATGTGATCCCATTTCCACTCAGGGATCTCAAGTTGCTGAAATTTCCCGTAAGGCTTTTGATGTTCAGCTTTCACTTTAGCACACGTCAAACATTTCTGCACATACATCATCACATCGTTCTTAATACTGGGCCACCAATAAATCGGCTTCAAATCCGCATGCATCTTTGTGGCACCAGGGTGTACAGAATACTTAGTTTTGTGAGCTTCATCCATTACTAACTCACGATTGCCTCCATAGAGAGGAACCCATATTCTACCTTTGTAAGTTCGAAGGCCACGACTATTTTCTTCCATTTGGAGTCTGTTCTTCTTCTTTTTCCCAATAGACTCCGCTTTCACATTAACATCCTTTAACGCTTCGTTTTGAGCTAATCGAATAGGTTCCAGTAAATTCGACTCAATCTTTGTAATCATCGCACATAATCTACTCTTCACATATCCTTTGCGGCTTAAGGCATCAGCAACCACATTAGCTTTGCCTGGGTGATATTTAATTTCACAATCGTAATCCTTTAATAACTCCATCCACCGCCGTTGTCTAACATTCATGTCCTTCTGAGTAAACACGTACTGTAAGCTCTTATGATCCGTGTATAGGGTACACTTCGTACCATACAGATAATGTCGCCACAATTTCAGAGCAAAAACAACAGCAGCCAGCTCAAGGTCATGAGTAGGATAGTTCCGCTCATGAGGCTTCAGCTGTCGAGAGGCGTAAGCGATAACTTTGTCTCGTTGCATTAATACACACCCTAACCCCGTGATGGATGCGTCACTATAGACCACTAAATCATCTGTTCCTTCGGGTAAGGCTAAGACTGGAGCTTCACACAACTTCTTTTTCAACGTCGTGAAGGCTTTCTCTTGAGTGTCGGTCCACACAAACTTCACACCTTTCTTCGTTAATTCAGTCATTGGCTTGGCAATGCGCGAGAAATCTTGAATAAAACGTCGATAATAGCCAGCCAAACCGAGAAAACTCTTAATTTCAGTAGGAGACTTAGGCTGCTCCCACTTCGACACCGCTTCTATCTTCGAAGGATCTACTTTTATACCATCAGAGGAGACGACATGGCCGAGGAAATGAACTTCCTTTAGCCAGAATTCGCACTTGGAGAACTTAGCATAAAGCTTTTTCTCTCTGAGGACTTGAAGGACAGCTCTCAAATGCTCTCTATGTTCCTCTTCCGTCTTTGAATACACCAGAATGTCGTCGATAAAAACAATAACGAAATGATCCAAAAATGGTCGACAGACACGGTTCATCAAATCCATAAACTTCGCTGGAGCATTTGTCAAACCGAATGGCATGACAAGGAACTCGTAATGACCATAACGAGTTCGGAACGCTGTTTTGGCTACACTTTCTTCTTCAACCTTCAATTGATGATAGCCAGACCGTAAATCAATCTTTGAGAAATAAGTAGCACCTTGAAGTTGATCGAATAAATCATCAATACGAGGGAGTGGATATTTATTCTTCACCGTTCTTTTATTCAGCTCACGATAATCGATACACATGCGCATGGATCCGTCTTTCTTCTTTACGAAAAGGATAGGAGCACCCCAAGGAGAGGAACTCGGACGAATGAAACCTTTATCTAAAAGTTCCTGAATTTGCGTCATTAACTCCTTCATCTCTGTAGGAGCTAATCGATAGGGAGCTTTGGCTACAGGAGTAGCACCAGGAATGAGATCAATAGAAAATTCAACCTCACGATCAGGAGGAAGACCTGGAAGATCTTCAGGGAAAACGTCTGGAAACTCGGAAACAACTTCAACATCAGAAACTGTAGGCTTCGCGATACGAGAATCAATTACATAAGCTAAGAAATGTGACTTAGTTTGCCGTATACAACGAAGAGCTTTCATCATAGAGATCACCTTAACAATTCCCGGCTTCTTGTCACCATAAACACAAACACCTTTACCATCAGGGGTAGCGATACGAAATGATCCAAAAATGGTCGACAGACACGGTTCATCAAATCCATAAACTTCGCTGGAGCATTTGTCAAACCGAATGGCATGACAAGGAACTCGTAATGACCATAACGAGTTCGGAACGCTGTTTTGGCTACACTTTCTTCTTCAACCTTCAATTGATGATAGCCAGACCGTAAATCAATCTTTGAGAAATAAGTAGCACCTTGAAGTTGATCGAATAAATCATCAATACGAGGGAGTGGATATTTATTCTTCACCGTTCTTTTATTCAGCTCACGATAATCGATACACATGCGCATGGATCCGTCTTTCTTCTTTACGAAAAGGATAGGAGCACCCCAAGGAGAGGAACTCGGACGAATGAAACCTTTATCTAAAAGTTCCTGAATTTGCGTCATTAACTCCTTCATCTCTGTAGGAGCTAATCGATAGGGAGCTTTGGCTACAGGAGTAGCACCAGGAATGAGATCAATAGAAAATTCAACCTCACGATCAGGAGGAAGACCTGGAAGATCTTCAGGGAAAACGTCTGGAAACTCGGAAACAACTTCAACATCAGAAACTGTAGGCTTCGCGATACGAGAATCAATTACATAAGCTAAGAAATGTGACTTAGTTTGCCGTATACAACGAAGAGCTTTCATCATAGAGATCACCTTAACAATTCCCGGCTTCTTGTCACCATAAACACAAACACCTTTACCATCAGGGGTAGCGATACGAACTATTTTCTTTGCACATAAGACGACAGCATCGTTTTTAGACATCCAGTCCATACCAAGTATAACATCAAAACTAGGAATGGTAGCGGGTAACAGGTTAGCAGAAAACAAACGACCCTCTATTTCTAAAGGACAATCAGAGTAACCTTCCCGAATAATAGACGTTGCACCATTAGCCACTTCTACTTCTATAGGGCACCGTAAAGGACTAGTAGTCATGTCTAACTTAGGAGCAAACAGAGTAGACACAAAAGATTTGTTCGCACCAGAATCAAATAACACATTAGCGGGTTTTGAGTTAACAATAAGGGTAGCAGTAACTACCTGATCGTCGTCTTTTGCCTCCTCGGCCGTCATCTGGAAAGCACGGGCTTTGGCTTTGGAAGCTTCCGCTTTCTTTCCCTCATCTTTCTTCATTTGGGGACAATCGGCAATACGGTGCCTTGAATCTCCACATTTATAACATCTTGCTTTATCAGTGCATTCATCAAAAGTATGACCCTGTGCTCCACACCTATTGCACCTGCGGGTCTTAGCAGAACACTGACCAGAATGAAAAGCCTTGCAGCTAGAACACCATTTTCCATCCTTGTCTGTCTTTCCCTTGTCAGAGGACGAAGATCCCTTGAACTTCTTTCCAAAACGATTTGATCCACCAAACCTCCTCTTATTGCCAGACTTCTTCTCATCCTCTTTCTTTTCAACTTTCTTATCCGCAGCAAAATCATCATCAAGCTTTTTAGATTCTTTGATTGCTTCAGTTAGAGTCTTATGCTGCCTACAAATACCTCGATAACTTGGAGGTAAACCATCGACATAGCAGGCGACTTGATCTGCATCAGTTCTGAATAGATGACCCACAAATTTCATCTTTTCCATAAAGGAACGAGCATAATCATTGACTTTACCAATTTCAGCCGTCAAAGCACGAAACTCTTTTTCCATCTTGCGCTGTTCATGAGTCCCGATATACTCCTCAATAAACTTCTGCTTGAAGGTAGCCCATGTGATAGCAGACACCATATCTGGAGTCATCGAAATAGTAATGCTCTTCCACCAATCTCGAGCACCTTCTTTCAACATTCTACTCGCACACAACACCTTTACCATCAGGGGTAGCGATACGAACTATTTTCTTTGCACATAAGACGACAGCATCGTTTTTAGACATCCAGTCCATACCAAGTATAACATCAAAACTAGGAATGGTAGCGGGTAACAGGTTAGCAGAAAACAAACGACCCTCTATTTCTAAAGGACAATCAGAGTAACCTTCCCGAATAATAGACGTTGCACCATTAGCCACTTCTACTTCTATAGGGCACCGTAAAGGACTAGTAGTCATGTCTAACTTAGGAGCAAACAGAGTAGACACAAAAGATTTGTTCGCACCAGAATCAAATAACACATTAGCGGGTTTTGAGTTAACAATAAGGGTAGCAGTAACTACCTGATCGTCGTCTTTTGCCTCCTCGGCCGTCATCTGGAAAGCACGGGCTTTGGCTTTGGAAGCTTCCGCTTTCTTTCCCTCATCTTTCTTCATTTGGGGACAATCGGCAATACGGTGCCTTGAATCTCCACATTTATAACATCTTGCTTTATCAGTGCATTCATCAAAAGTATGACCCTGTGCTCCACACCTATTGCACCTGCGGGTCTTAGCAGAACACTGACCAGAATGAAAAGCCTTGCAGCTAGAACACCATTTTCCATCCTTGTCTGTCTTTCCCTTGTCAGAGGACGAAGATCCCTTGAACTTCTTTCCAAAACGATTTGATCCACCAAACCTCCTCTTATTGCCAGACTTCTTCTCATCCTCTTTCTTTTCAACTTTCTTATCCGCAGCAAAATCATCATCAAGCTTTTTAGATTCTTTGATTGCTTCAGTTAGAGTCTTATGCTGCCTACAAATACCTCGATAACTTGGAGGTAAACCATCGACATAGCAGGCGACTTGATCTGCATCAGTTCTGAATAGATGACCCACAAATTTCATCTTTTCCATAAAGGAACGAGCATAATCATTGACTTTACCAATTTCAGCCGTCAAAGCACGAAACTCTTTTTCCATCTTGCGCTGTTCATGAGTCCCGATATACTCCTCAATAAACTTCTGCTTGAAGGTAGCCCATGTGATAGCAGACACCATATCTGGAGTCATCGAAATAGTAATGCTCTTCCACCAATCTCGAGCACCTTCTTTCAACATTCTACTCGCACACAACACCTTTTTATCCTCTGGACAGTCACAAGCTTCAAAGACCATCTCAGTATCATCAAGCCATTCCATACAGCCTACTGCGTTAAGTGTTCCATTGAATTTCTGAGCTCCACACTTCTGGAAACTTTCGAACTTAAATCGAGGAGCTTGAACTACATTAGGAGGAGCCACATCAACATTAACAGGGGGAACGACAACATTATCCACTGGTGGCTCAATGTGGTGAGATGGCACTGAGTAGTTGCCATCAGTTCCTTCAGCATTCTCAGCAAGAGCGTTGTTCAGTTGTTCTTGAGTCTGTGCTAACTGGGCTTGGAGAGTCAGCACAAGATTGTACAGTTCAGCTGCATTAGGGATTTGCTCCACCACTGCTTCGTTAACTCTAGGTGGATTGCCGGGAGGTGGAGGCATAGGACCTAATGGGCTTGGCTGATTTACTTGCTGGGGGTTTCCTCGATTTCTATTCGTATTGGCTGCATCAGCAGCAGCATTGGCAGCATTACTAGCACCGGCACCTGGATGGACAGGTGGGGTAATGCTTGCAGTAACTCCATCGCGTCGTAAGTTGCCTTGACGAGTGTTAACCATCTTTCCTTCACTGAAAGATAGAGTCGATAAGCGCAAAGATAAGGCTAAAACATACTTCGTATCGTAAACATCTCATAAGCCCTATCACACTCGCACTCGTCCCAACCCATCCTATATCATCTTACGTTAAAGCTAAGGCATCCTACAAATACCTAGCATGCGCATCTTAAGTTTAAGTCCAAATCCTATGGTCAATAGGCCTTGGTTCACTTAAACTACTTCTCTGATACCAACTTGTAACACCCGTTTTGTAAAAATATGGATTTCCAAAAATTTTCGCCTAACGGCGTCAATAAAGCGGAAACAGTTTATTAAAAACCTCAACCAAGGAAAACAGTTGAGAAACATAAGTGGTGTTACTAATAGCATCAAATCAGTAATAAAAGAAATCCATAAGATTGCCCAACATAAAGCAACCATAACATAGTCATTACAATAGTTCCATAAAGGAAATCATTAACATTAAGTCTATGCGAAGCTATTGGGTAAACTAAAGCCATCTTGATCATCTACCCATCTCTCGCCAAAGCTTCACACGACATCTCACTGCTTAACCTGAGGGGTGTCAACACATAAAAGAAACAAGTGTTAGCTATAAAGCTAAGTAAGATAACACCAGGTTTAAGCAAAACATTTCATCCATTAAACACGTCACTTTAAAACATTACGTCATTTGATTTAGGCATTTATATCACCACATAACGTATCCATATCACATATAAGCATAGAGTCCATGACCCTAAGTGTGCCTAATCAATTTCATCATTTCATCTCATCTCATTAAGTTGTGACTAGGTCACCGTTAAACTGTAACCGAAGTTACCATTAAGGAAAGACAATGTCGATCCATGAGTAGCACGTTATGTTCATAACATTAGGTGGGTCATCAGGCCACCCGAACTACTCGCCACATATGACTGGTTGCAAGGAGCCACCCGAACAACCGTTTAACGTACCCTCCCACATACGGGCACTACGTACTCTCCCACATGCGAGCACGACGTACTCTCCCACATGCGAGCACGATTTATACGTACCTATTACCACATCAGGCACGGGTTATGCATAACACTTAACATCTAATTAGCTCGAGCATTTACCACGTTTAGTTTAGGTTTCCACATTAATCCTAAACTAATCCACATCTATCATCTTTTCACGTTAGGGCCCTTAAAACGTGCACGTGTCATGGCAACCTAAAAAGGTCTAGTGTTCTAGATGAACAAGCCACATATACATGCACATATCATCATTACATCATATCATTAACCACCATTCATCATAACATATCATATCGTTTAAACATATCATCACATATCATATCATAAACGTATTTACGGGGAAACATTATAAGCATAGGCATCGTCATCTTTAATCCCCGAATACCTCCCATATCAACCCAACCACAATATAGGTTATACATTACCATTTTGGAGGTTATAGTTTATGAAACCATTTTTGTTGCACCCTCAGCGTGACAAAAGTAGTGTATCTTACCTCGTAGTAGTGTACGCGAGCAAACAGAGAGCTAATAGTGCTTAATAGTAATCCCCGACACCTATCGTACATTAACATATGAAATATAAGTCATTTGGGACCTTAAAACGACTCTCGTATGACCTTAGGACTGACTACGTAAAAGTCCAGATTACACCTTACGAATTTAAGTTTCCAAAAACGAATTTAGACCTCAAACGAAGTTCATCTTCGTTTGATCATACGAACATAGATTTCAGAAAACGAATTTAACACATAAACGAACTTAGACTTCCATTTCATGCCAAACGAACTTAGCAATGTTCAAACGAACATAGAACCTTAAAAACGAATTTGAAGTTCGTTTGGAATCATCAGGAACGAACTTAAGCTCAGAAAACCCTAACTTCGTCCAGAAATCATAAAACGACTTGTTCTTCGATTTTTCCAGAAACGAACGACCTGGGCTTCACCCAAAACATGTTTTTGACATATATAAACATATTTTGATCATCAAGATCGATTACAAACTCGTTTGACATCGTTTAGAACATTAACTCACCAAAACGCTTCTTTAACCTTAATCCTTTGACAAAACCTTTTGAAATCAGTTTTTGACTCACAATAAAACAACCCTAAATCTGAAAATATGATCAACAAACCGATCATTACCTGTAATTAACAATGGCCGATCGAAATCAAGCCCAAAAGACACCAACAATCTACGTAAAACTTGAAGAGATGCTTTAGAATTTCAAGAAGGATTGAAAGGTTGTTTTGGTTTGTTCTTGAAGTGATTATGGCTGCTAAAGGAAGGAGATTAGGCTAATCCCAGCCCTAATCCCGTTTTTAACTTTTCACCATTGGCAAAACTAGTCCCTGGACTTCATATTGACTTTATTTCACTTTAAAACACCTATCGGGGATACATATAACACACCAAAGCACTTTCGCACACTACAAAGGCCTTTTACACATCAACATCATTAAATCTACTTTATTGACACTCATTAAAGATAATTAAATCTCACATATAGGGCACATAAACATATAAACACATATTTCCACACAAACGTATCACGGACTTATAATTTGACCTAACGACGTTAGTCAACATGAACGATTAAGTTTTGGGATGTTACACATATCCCGATGTTGTTCTTTTAATAAATACACACGGACAAATACTATTATTTTTATAACCTTTACTTATCAAATAATCACTCAAACGATTATACCACATCCTCCCAGATTGTTTCAATCCATATAAAGATCTTTGTAATTTGATTGAATACATCTCTTTAGGCTTTGAATTTAATGCCTCTGGGATTTTAAGTCCTTCTGGGATTTTATATCTTTGAATTTAATGCCTTTGGGATTTTAAGTCCTTCTGGGATTTTCATATAGATATCATTATCAAGTGATCCGTATAAATAAGCAGTAACTACATCCATAAGACGCATTTCTAAATTTTTAGAAACTGCTAAGCTGATTAGATATCTGAAAGTGATTGCATCCATAACAGGGGAATATGTTTCCTCATAATCAATTCCCGGCCTTTGAGAAAAACCTTGAGCTACAAGTCTAGCTTTATATCTTGTAATTTCATTTTTCTCATTTCGTTTTCTTACGAAAACCCATCTATACCCTATAGGTTTTATTGCCTTAGGTGTAAGAATAATGGGTCCAAAAACCTTTCTTTTGTTAAGTGAATTTAATTCAACTTGCATAGCATCTTTCCATTTATCCCAGTCTTGTCGATTTCGACAATCATTTACACATTTTGGCTCAGGATCATCGTCTTCATTCATAATCTCACTGGCTACAGAATAAGAAAATATATCATTATTTTCCATTTCAACTCGGTTCCATAATATATGTGTATGACCATAATTGATCGACAATTCTTTGTTGGAATCATTTACTTCTTCCTGAGGGAAGATTTCTATATTTGAATTGTTTTCTTTATGGTCAATTTCCTTTTCAGGACCTTTTCTTTTTCGAGGATGTTTATCCTTTGAACCGATTGGTCTCCCACGTTTCAAACGTTTCTGGGATTCATGAGACATATTTTCATTTATTTGCTTACTTGGAATTTCAATTCGAGCCGGAGCATTAACAGCAGGTATATGAGATTTAGTTACTCTTTGTGTATCAGTAAATGCATCAGGTAACTGATTTGCAATTTCTTGTAGATGTATTATCTTTTGAACATCTGTCTCACATTGTTTTGTTCTGGGATCAAGATATAACAAAGAAGGTTCATACCATGAGACATTCTTTTCTTTATTTTTATTTTCTCCCCCTAATGTAGGGAAAATTGTCTCATCAAAATGACAATCTGCAAAACGTGCTGTAAAGACATCACCTGTTAAAGGTTCAAGATATCTTATGATGGAAGTTGTTTCATATCCAACATATATTCCCAACCTCCTTTGAGGTCCCATTTTTGTGCGCTGTGGTGGTGCAATAGGGACATATATTGCACATCCAAATATTTTAAGATGAGAAATATTTGGCTCTTGGCCAGAGACAAGTTGTATGGGGGAGTACTTGTGATCTGCACTTGGTCTCATACGAATTAATGATCCAGCATGTAAAATTGCATGACCCCAAATAGATACAGGGAGTTTTGTTCTCATTATTAATGGTCTAGCTATTAGCTGGAGATTTTTAATTAGTGATTCAGCTAAACCATTTTGTGTATGTACATGAGCAACTGGGTGCTCAACAACAATTCCAACAGACATGCAATAATCATTAAAAGCATGTGATGTGAATTCACCCGCATTATCAAGTCTTACCTTTTTAATTGTATAATCAGGAAAATGTGCTCGCAATTTAATAATTTGTGCCAGGAATTTTGCGAAAGCTACATTACGAGTCGATAGTAAAGATACATGAGACCATCTGCTGGATGCGTCTATTAGGACCATAAAGTATCTAAATGGTCCACTTGGTGGATGAATTGGTCCACATATATCACCTTGAATTCTTTCAAGAAACATAGGTGATTCCTTTTCAACCTTTAATGTTGATGGTCTTGTAATTAATTTTCCAAGAGAACAAGATGTGCACATAGGCATTTTATTTCCCTGGGGAATCCTTTCACCTTTTAATGGGTGTCCATGCGTATTTTCAATGATTCGTTTCATCATTGTGGATCCTGGATGGCCTAGTCGGTCATGCCATATATTTAACATACCAGGATCACAATATTTTCTTTTGATTGCCATATGTGCTTGAGGCACATTTATATATGTATAATGCAAACCAGAACTAAGCATTGGCAATTTTTCCAATATTTCATTTTTCTTCACAATATATAAATATTTTTTATTACCAACAGTCCTTGACTGAGTATCATATCCATTGTGATAGATATTCTTGAAACTCAACAAATTTCTTGTTGATTTTGGGGAAAATAGAGCGTCCTCTATTAAAAGCTTTGTACCGTTAGTTAATTCAATATTAGCTTTTCCCACTCCTTCTATCAAGTTTGAAGGACCTGATATTGTATTAATGTTTCCCTTTGTTGGTTTCAATTCATAAAAATATTTTTGAGATTTTAGAATAGTATGTGTGGCACCACTGTCTGCTATACATATATCTGCATTGTTTGTTTGATCTTCTGTTCCAATGATATCCATTTTTAATCTTCATATGTAAAGAAAAATAAGAAGTGTATTAAAAACATTATAAATTTACAAAACAAATAGTTTTTACATTGCATAAGAAAAATAATTAAAACATATTTTTATTTTACATTGCATAAGAAAAAATAATTATACATAGTTTTATTTTACATTGCATAAGAAAAATAA
>CM067170.1:94821409-94828909 GCA_034093135.1 Erigeron breviscapus | reverse complement strand
AAACTCAAACCAAAACCAAAAATACCAACCCCCTCCCACTAGAACTGAGCATGTAAATGCCATTTCTACAAGGGCTGGTAACGTTTACCATACTAACATTGAAAGTGCAACTCCTACTGATTCACCAAAACTTGTACCCGAACCTGTAGAAGATGACTTCACTGACGATGAAAGTGTGGAAGAAGAAATTGAAATGGAGCCAAAACCAACAGAAAAGAGGCCAACTGTTTCTACTGAACCAGTTAAACCACCGCTGAAGGCGTATAAACCAAAGATTCCATACCCACAACGCTTGAGAAAGGAGAAGATGGCGGCAAGATATGGCAAATTTCTTGAAATGATCAAAGCAATTCGCATCAATGTGCCATTAGTTGATGTACTTGCAGGGATGCCAAACTATGCTAAGTTCATCAAAGAACTATTGAACAACAAGGACAAGTTGGAGGAAGTGTCTGCAACATTTTTAAATGAAGAATGCACAGCCATTTTGCAGAATCAGATTCCACCAAAGCTTGACGACCCAGGGAGTTTCATAATTACTTGTTCATTTGGAAACATATTTTACAACGGTCTAGACGACAATTCCCAAATTCTACTTGATGCGGCTGGTGGAGGAATATTTTTATACAAAAGCGCAAATGATGCTTATCAAGTCATGGAGGACAAAGTGATGATGAGAATGTCAAAGAGCAAGGTTGACGAAGGGAAATCCAAGGCAGTATCGTTCGTGGAAGCAAAGGAAGAAAGTTCAAGGATAGAGGCAAAGTTTGATACTATGATGAATTTGTTCACTAACAAATTCGACAGCTTAGAAAAGGAGATGAATAATCTGAAGTATGGTTACTCACATGGTGGGGGAAGCCATACCTCTGAAGATTGTAATGCAATTGGGGTTCATGAAGAGGCGAATTATGTGCAAAATAATTACCAAGGAAATAACCAACGTGGTTGGGGTCAAAACCGCAACCAGGGGAATTTTAACAATGGTTTTAATTCTCACACAAACACTTTTCCTACCAGATACCCCAGAAACAACCAAGATCTCCAAAACCAACCCAACCAGAATTTCCAAAATCACCAACAAAAACCACATAATGAAGTACCCACACAACCAACCCAAAAGTCAAATGAGGAAACCACTTTAACATCACTTGAAGTAACAATAAAAAACTTCGTGAATACTCAAAAAACAACCAACCAGGAACTTTTCAGAAGACTTGATATCCTCAAAGCCAACCAAGAACAAGGCCTTCGTAATCACCAAGCGTCTATAACTGACTTGGAAAAGAAGTTGGATCGCATAAGTGAAACATCAGTAAACAGACCAACTGGCTCACTACCCAGCAACACACAACCAAACCCAAGACCATCAAACTCAAACCAAAACCAAAAATACCAACCCCCTCCCACTAGAACTGAGCATGTAAATGCCATTTCTACAAGGGCTGGTAACGTTTACCATACTAACATTGAAAGTGCAACTCCTACTGATTCACCAAAACTTGTACCCGAACCTGTAGAAGATGACTTCACTGACGATGAAAGTGTGGAAGAAGAAATTGAAATGGAGCCAAAACCAACAGAAAAGAGGCCAACTGTTTCTACTGAACCAGTTAAACCACCGCTGAAGGCGTATAAACCAAAGATTCCATACCCACAACGCTTGAGAAAGGAGAAGATGGCGGCAAGATATGGCAAATTTCTTGAAATGATCAAAGCAATTCGCATCAATGTGCCATTAGTTGATGTACTTGCAGGGATGCCAAACTATGCTAAGTTCATCAAAGAACTATTGAACAACAAGGACAAGTTGGAGGAAGTGTCTGCAACATTTTTAAATGAAGAATGCACAGCCATTTTGCAGAATCAGATTCCACCAAAGCTTGACGACCCAGGGAGTTTCATAATTACTTGTTCATTTGGAAACATATTAACTTGTGATGCGTTAGCGGATTTAGGTGCTAGCATAAATTTGATGCCTTATTCTTTATATGCTAAGTTATCCTTAGGAGCATTAAAACCCACTGGAATGAGCATTAGATTAGCTGACCGCTCATTTCAATATCCGTTAGGCATAGCTGAAAACATGTTGATAGAAGTTGGACGTTTCATTTTTCCAGTAGATTTTGTTATACTTGAAATGGACGAGGATAGTAAAGTACCATTAATCTTAGGGAGACCTTTTCTATACACCGCCGATGCAATAATTCGTGTAAAAGATAAGGAATTGACCTTAGGTGTTGGGGATGATAGAATGGCCTTTACTATTGATAAAGCAATGAAACATTCATATTCCACTGATGATACATGCTTTCGTGTAGATGTGATTGACGAAAATGTGAATGATTACACGCAGGAATTACTAGAATTCGTTGATAGCATCTGGGGAGAATTTGAAGACGAAGAAGATGGAGATGTGAAACCTGAAGAAGCTGAAGAAATAATGAAGCTGAGCACAGACGAAAGTCCACAAGAGGACGAGACATTTGAGGAAATAAAGAAGGAAGAACGATTGAGGATCAGAACATCATTAGAAGAGCCACCCACAGACTTAGAACTCAAACCACTTCCAAGTAACTTGGAATATGCGTTTCTTCAAGGGGAGTCTCTTTTACCTGTTGTTATTTCATCTTTATTGTCTGAAAATGAGAAAACCAAACTTTTAGATGTCTTGAAAGCCCATAAAGGTGCTTTTGCTTGGCGTATATCTGACATACCCGGAATTAGCCCGTCATTTTGCAAACACAAAATTAACTTGGTTGAAGATGTAAAACCTGTTGTTCAAAGACAAAGACGGCTAAATCCGAATATGAAAGATGTAGTCAAAAAGGAGATAATTAAGTTACTCGATGCTGGAATTATTTACCCTATCTCCGATAGCCCTTGGGTAAGCCCTGTCCATTGTGTACCAAAAAAAGGTGGGATGACTGTGATTACGAACGAACGTAATGAACTAGTGCCCACACGAACTGTTACTGGTTGGCGAGTTTGTATTGACTATAGGAAATTAAATGACGCCACCAGAAAAGACCATTTCCCGCTACCCTTTATTGACCAAATGCTTGAAAGATTAGCAGGAAATGAGTACTTTTGTTTCCTCGATGGATTTTCGGGATACTTTCAAATCCCTATAGATCCAGACGACCAAGATGGAGATGTGAAACCTGAGGAAGCTGAAGAAATAATGAAGCTGAGCACAGACGAAAGTCCACAAGAGGACGAGACATTTGAGGAAATAAAGAAGGAAGAACGATTGAGGATCAGAACATCATTAGAAGAGCCACCCACAGACTTAGAACTCAAACCACTTCCAAGTAACTTGGAATATGCGTTTCTTCAAGGGGAGTCTCTTTTACCTGTTGTTATTTCATCTTTATTGTCTGAAAATGAGAAAACCAAACTTTTAGATGTCTTGAAAGCCCATAAAGGTGCTTTTGCTTGGCGTATATCTGACATACCCGGAATTAGCCCGTCATTTTGCAAACACAAAATTAACTTGGTTGAAGATGTAAAACCTGTTGTTCAAAGACAAAGACGGCTAAATCCGAATATGAAAGATGTAGTCAAAAAGGAGATAATTAAGTTACTCGATGCTGGAATTATTTACCCTATCTCCGATAGCCCTTGGGTAAGCCCTGTCCATTGTGTACCAAAAAAAGGTGGGATGACTGTGATTACGAACGAACGTAATGAACTAGTGCCCACACGAACTGTTACTGGTTGGCGAGTTTGTATTGACTATAGGAAATTAAATGACGCCACCAGAAAAGACCATTTCCCGCTACCCTTTATTGACCAAATGCTTGAAAGATTAGCAGGAAATGAGTACTTTTGTTTCCTCGATGGATTTTCGGGATACTTTCAAATCCCTATAGATCCAGACGACCAAGAAAAAACCACTTTTACTTGTCCCTTTGGAACTTATGCCTATAGAAGAATGCCTTTTGGACTCTGTAATGCACCTGGTACCTTCCAGAGATGCATGATTGCCATTTTCCAAGACATGATAGAAACTTCAATGGAGGTTTTTATGGATGACTTCTCTGTCTTTGGAGATTCATTCGATACATGTTTGGCTAACCTAGATAAAATGCTTGATAAATGTGAAAAAGCTCATTTAGTTCTAAATTGGGAAAAGTGTCATTTCATGGTACGTGAAGGAATTGTATTAGGACATAAAGTGTCTAGTGTAGGTCTTGAGGTTGATAGAGCAAAAATTGACGTTATTGCTAAATTACCACCACCTACCAATGTCAAAGCTGTTAGAAGTTTCTTAGGACATGCAGGATTTTATCGACGATTCATAAAAGATTTTTCAAAAATTGCACGTCCTATGACTAAACTTCTAGAAAAAGACCGACCATTTGAATTTGATTCGGATTGTCTCAAAGCCTTCGAGAGTTTGAAAGATAGACTCACAAATGCACCAATTATGGTAGCACCTAATTGGTCATTACCATTTGAGTTAATGTGCGACGCGAGTGATTTTGCTTTAGGAGCCGTTTTAGGACAACGAGAGGATAAACGCTTTCGACCAATTTATTACGCAAGTAGAACACTCAATGGAGCTCAACAAAATTACACCACGACTGAAAAATTGTATTAGGACATAAAGTGTCTAGTGTAGGTCTTGAGGTTGATAGAGCAAAAATTGACGTTATTGCTAAATTACCACCACCTACCAATGTCAAAGCTGTTAGAAGTTTCTTAGGACATGCAGGATTTTATCGACGATTCATAAAAGATTTTTCAAAAATTGCACGTCCTATGACTAAACTTCTAGAAAAAGACCGACCATTTGAATTTGATTCGGATTGTCTCAAAGCCTTCGAGAGTTTGAAAGATAGACTCACAAATGCACCAATTATGGTAGCACCTAATTGGTCATTACCATTTGAGTTAATGTGCGACGCGAGTGATTTTGCTTTAGGAGCCGTTTTAGGACAACGAGAGGATAAACGCTTTCGACCAATTTATTACGCAAGTAGAACACTCAATGGAGCTCAACAAAATTACACCACGACTGAAAAAGAACTCCTGGCCGTTGTTTTTGCTTTCGATAAATTTCGACCGTACCTCGTTTTGTCTAAAACAGTAGTCTTTACCGATCATTCAGCCCTAAAGTACTTGTTTGCCAAACAAGATGCTAAACCTCGTCTCATTCGTTGGATTCTACTTCTTCAAGAATTCGACATTGAAATCAAGGATAAAAAAGGAGCTGAAAACCTCGCTGCTGATCACTTAAGTCGTCTTGAAAACCCAAACCGGAAGGAACTGAAGGATGAGGAAATTAACGATGCATTCCCTGACGAATACCTCATGAAGTTGAGCAATGAAAAAGAAGATGAAGCACCCTGGTATGCAGATTTCGCCAACTACTTGGTTGGAGGAATTATCCCAAAGAGTTTAACACATCAGCAAAAGAAGAAATTCTTTTCTGATTTGAAGAACTACTTTTGGGAACACCCTTACTTGTTCAAAGTATGTGCAGACGGAATGATAAGAAGATGCGTGTATGGAGCTGAAACTCGTGAGATTCTTGATAATTGTCACTATGGACCAGCTGGAGGTCATTACGGACCTACAACCACAGCGAAGAAGGTGTTTGACGCTGGCTTTTATTGGCCAACAATTTTCAAAGAAGCATTCACACTTGTGAGAACATGCAATGCATGCCAACGAACTGGAAACATCTCTAAGAGAGATGAGATGCCACAACAAGGAATTCAAGTCTGTGAAATATTTGATATCTGGGGGATAGATTTCATGGGACCGTTCCCACCATCCCACAAATTCAAATATATTCTCGTAGCGGTAGACTATGTTTCAAAGTGGGTTGAAGCTAAGGCTTTACCAACAAACAACGCTAGAGAAGTCATAGATTTTCTTAAGCACTTATTTAGTCGTTTTGGGTTCCCCAAAGCACTAATAAGTGACCGTGGAAGCCATTTTGCTAATGCTCAACTCGAGAAAGTTTTAAAGAGATATGGGGTTAATCACCATTTCTCTACGTCTTACCACCCTCAAACTAGTGGTCAAGTCGAGAACACAAATCGAGCTTTGAAAGGTATTCTGGAAAAAGCAGTGAATAGTAATCCAAAAGATTGGGCTAAGAAGTTAGATGATGCGCTATGGGCATTTCGTACAGCTTATAAGACACCAATTGGTACTACACCCTATCGGCTATTATATGGCAAAACGTGTCATCTCCCAATCGAAGTTGAGCATAAGGCATATTGGGCGCTGAAAAATTGCAACACCGATTTGGTTCAAGCAGGCAAAAAGCGTTTTCTCCAATTGCATGAGTTGGATGAAATGAGATGGTATGCATATGAGAATTCCCGATTGTACAAGGAAAGAACGAAGGCATGGCATGATCGAAAGCTTCGATTTAAGGAATTCAAAGAAGGAGACAAAGTACTTTTGTTTCAATCAAAGTACAAGTTCAAGCAACCAAAGCTCAAATCACGATGGTCCGGTCCATACGTGGTTAAACGCGCATATTCGTCTGGATATGTTGAGCTTGTAGGGAAAGAGGGAAATACCTTCATCGTTAACGGTCAACGGTTAAAGATTTATCATGAAGAGGAAGTAGAGAATGCATGGGAAGTCACGCATGACTTCCACACCAACAGCGAATAAACCTTTTGACCAAGAGTCTAGCTAACGACTCGCTCAATAAATTTAGCGCTTGCGGGAGGCAACCCGATTTCTTTTACTTTCTTTTCTTTTTCGGTTTCTTTTTCTTTGATGGTCTTTTCTACTAGCAGACCTTAAAGAACTAGTCTTCTCACCTCCTTCTGAATAATTCAAAGTTTTTTTTTCTTCCCTACTTTTTACGAAGACAAGCAATTAACCACTCATGGACGACAATGAATTCTGGCGAGAATTGTTGACTACTCACAATAACCCAAGTAGTTCAACAAACACTCTAGCACTAGAAGACTTCACACCTCAATACTTCGAACAAACACCGGTCGAACAAATAGGTCCACAAATACCAATTTTCGATCCGTCATCCATGAATCTGGGTAAAACTTCAACTTCACAAACATGGCTTCCCACTGGAGAACAAACAGTGTTCGAACCTGGATTTAAAGAACATGTAGAAGCCTCGTGGAAATGGATATGCGACCTCGATGAGAGAATTGAAAAGGGGAAGAAGCAGACGTTGGAATCAGTAAATTTCGAAGACAAACCATTCAAAATTCCACGCACTAAAAAGCAGAAAAGTTATTTTGAGCGTAACAATTGTAGTACAACTGTAATGCTATGTGGGCGCGAATGGAACATATCTGAAATTCCAACACCGGTCTGTTCATGCACGGGAATACCCAGGAAATGTTATAGATGGCAGGAAATTGGATGGCAATCAACTTGCTGTACAGCGAATATTTCACAATACCCGCTACCTCTACTGCCTGGGAAAGGTCAAATACGATTGCAGGGCAAGGAAAAAAAAAAAAAAAAAAAAAAAAAAAAAAAAAAAAAAAAAAAAAA
>CM067170.1:94806409-94813909 GCA_034093135.1 Erigeron breviscapus | reverse complement strand
GGAGATAATTTCATTGTCAAAGGAAACCACATGAAAATGATTCAGGAAAACCAATTTGATGGTAAATTTCTTTCTGATCCATATAAACATATCGCAGATTTCGAGGAAATTTGTGAAATGTTCAAATATGGTAGAGACATGGCAGAACCTGTTAAGCTACGGTTTTTCCCGTTATCTTTAACAGGGGAAGCAAAACTTTGGTTTAATGGATTAGAAGAAGGTTCAATTGATTCTTGGGATGATATGAAAAAAGTTTTTGCAAATAGATTTTTTCCACCTGGATTGCAACAAAAATTGTTTAATGACATAAGAACTTTTAAGCAATACGAAAAAGAAAACTTTATCGATTCTTGGATAAGATTGCAAAAATTGCTTAAAAAATGTTATGGTCATGGTCTAGATAAAGAACAAATTGTAAACATATTTTACAACGGTCTAGACGACAATTCCCAAATTCTACTTGATGCGGCTGGTGGAGGAATATTTTTATACAAAAGCGCAAATGATGCTTATCAAGTCATGGAGGACAAAGTGATGATGAGAATGTCAAAGAGCAAGGTTGACGAAGGGAAATCCAAGGCAGTATCGTTCGTGGAAGCAAAGGAAGAAAGTTCAAGGATAGAGGCAAAGTTTGATACTATGATGAATTTGTTCACTAACAAATTCGACAGCTTAGAAAAGGAGATGAATAATCTGAAGTATGGTTACTCACATGGTGGGGGAAGCCATACCTCTGAAGATTGTAATGCAATTGGGGTTCATGAAGAGGCGAATTATGTGCAAAATAATTACCCAGGAAATAACCAACGTGGTTGGGGTCAAAACCGCAACCAGGGGAATTTTAACAATGGTTTTAATTCTCACACAAACACTTTTCCTACCAGATACCCCAGAAACAACCAAGATCTCCAAAACCAACCCAACCAGAATTTCCAAAATCACCAACAAAAACCACATAATGAAGTACCCACACAACCAACCCAAAAGTCAAATGAGGAAACCACTTTAACATCACTTGAAGTAACAATAAAAAACTTCGTGAATACTCAAAAAACAACCAACCAGGAACTTTTCAGAAGACTTGATATCCTCAAAGCCAACCAAGAACAAGGCCTTCGTAATCACCAAGCGTCTATAACTGATTTGGAAAAGAAGTTGGATCGCATAAGTGAAACATCAGTAAACAGACCAACTGGCTCACTACCCAGCAACACACAACCAAACCCAAGACCATCAAACTCAAACCAAAACCAAAAATACCAACCCCCTCCCACTAGAACTGAGCATGTAAATGCCATTTCTACAAGGGCTGGTAACGTTTACCATACTAACATTGAAAGTGCAACTCCTACTGATTCACCAAAACTTGTACCCGAACCTGTAGAAGATGACTTCACTGACGATGAAAGTGTGGAAGAAGAAATTGAAATGGAGCCAAAACCAACAGAAAAGAGGCCAACTGTTTCTACTGAACCAGTTAAACCACCGCTGAAGGCGTATAAACCAAAGATTCCATACCCACAACGCTTGAGAAAGGAGAAGATGGCAGCAAGATATGGCAAATTTCTTGAAATGATCAAAGCAATTCGCATCAATGTGCCATTAGTTGATGTACTTGCAGGGATGCCAAACTATGCTAAGTTCATCAAAGAACTATTGAACAACAAGGACAAGTTGGAGGAAGTGTCTGCAACATTTTTAAATGAAGAATGCACAGCCATTTTGCAGAATCAGATTCCACCAAAGCTTGACGACCCAGGGAGTTTCATAATTACTTGTTCATTTGGAAACATATTAACTTGTGATGCGTTAGCGGATTTAGGTGCTAGCATAAATTTGATGCCTTATTCTTTATATGCTAAGTTATCCTTAGGAGCATTAAAACCCACTGGAATGAGCATTAGATTAGCTGACCGCTCATTTCAATATCCGTTAGGCATAGCTGAAAACATGTTGATAGAAGTTGGACGTTTCATTTTTCCAGTAGATTTTGTTATACTTGAAATGGACGAAGATAGTAAAGTGCCATTAATCTTAGGGAGACCTTTTCTATACACCGCTGATGCAATAATTCGTGTAAAAGATAAGGAATTGACCTTAGGTGTTGGGGATGATAGAATGGCCTTTACTATTGATAAAGCAATGAAACATTCATATTCCACTGATGATACATGCTTTCGTGTAGATGTAATTGACGAAAATGTGAATGATTACACGCAGGAATTACTAGAATTCGTTGATAGCATCTGGGGAGAATTTGAAGACGAAGAAGATGGAGATGTGAAACCTGAAGAAGCTGAAGAAATAATGAAGCTGAGCACAGACGAAAGTCCACAAGAGGACGAGACATTTGAGGAAATAAAGAAGGAAGAACGATTGAGGATCAGAACATCATTAGAAGAGCCACCCACAGACTTAGAACTCAAACCACTTCCAAGTAACTTGGAATATGCGTTTCTTCAAGGGGAGTCTCTTTTACCTGTTGTTATTTCATCTTTATTGTCTAAAAATGAGAAAACCAAACTTTTAGATGTCTTGAAAGCCCATAAAGGTGCTTTTGCTTGGCGTATATCTGACATACCCGGAATTAGCCCGTCATTTTGCAAACACAAAATTAACTTGGTTGAAGATGTAAAACCTGTTGTTCAAAGACAAAGACGGCTAAATCCGAATATGAAAGATGTAGTCAAAAAGGAGATAATTAAGTTACTCGATGCTGGAATTATTTACCCTATCTCCGATAGCCCTTGGGTAAGCCCTGTCCATTGTGTACCAAAAAAAGGTGGGATGACTGTGATTACGAACGAACGTAATGAACTAGTGCCCACACGAACTGTTACTGGTTGGCGAGTTTGTATTGACTATAGGAAATTAAATGACGCCACCAGAAAAGACCATTTCCCGCTACCCTTTATTGACCAAATGCTTGAAAGATTAGCAGGAAATGAGTACTTTTGTTTCCTCGATGGATTTTCGGGATACTTTCAAATCCCTATAGATCCAGACGACCAAGAAAAAACCACTTTTACTTGTCCCTTTGGAACTTATGCCTATAGAAGAATGCCTTTTGGACTCTGTAATGCACCTGGTACCTTCCAGAGATGCATGATTGCCATTTTCCAAGACATGATAGAAACTTCAATGGAGGTTTTTATGGATGACTTCTCTGTCTTTGGAGATTCATTCGATACATGTTTGGCTAACCTAGATAAAATGCTTGATAAATGTGAAAAAGCTCATTTAGTTCTAAATTGGGAAAAGTGTCATTTCATGGTACGTGAAGGAATTGTATTAGGACATAAAGTGTCTAGTGTAGGTCTTGAGGTTGATAGAGCAAAAATTGACGTTATTGCTAAATTACCACCACCTACCAATGTCAAAGCTGTTAGAAGTTTCTTAGGGCATGCAGGATTTTATCGACGATTCATAAAAGATTTTTCAAAAATTGCACGTCCTATGACTAAACTTCTAGAAAAAGACCGACCATTTGAATTTGATTCGGATTGTCTCAAAGCCTTCGAGAGTTTGAAAGATAGACTCACAAATGCACCAATTATGGTAGCACCTAATTGGTCATTACCATTTGAGTTAATGTGCGACGCGAGTGATTTTGCTTTAGGAGCCGTTTTAGGACAACGAGAGGATAAACGCTTTCGACCAATTTATTACGCAAGTAGAACACTCAATGGAGCTCAACAAAATTACACCACGACTGAAAAAGAACTCCTGGCCGTTGTTTTTGCTTTCGATAAATTTCGACCGTACCTCGTTTTGTCTAAAACAGTAGTCTTTACCGATCATTCAGCCCTAAAGTACTTGTTTGCCAAACAAGATGCTAAACCTCGTCTCATTCGTTGGATTCTACTTCTTCAAGAATTCGACATTGAAATCAAGGATAAAAAAGGAGCTGAAAACCTCGCTGCTGATCACTTAAGTCGTCTTGAAAACCCAAACCGGAAGGAACTGAAGGATGAGGAAATTAACGATGCATTCCCTGACGAATACCTCATGAAGTTGAGCAATGAAAAAGAAGATGAAGCACCCTGGTATGCAGATTTCGCCAACTACTTGGTTGGAGGAATTATCCCAAAGAGTTTAACACATCAGCAAAAGAAGAAATTCTTTTCTGATTTGAAGAACTACTTTTGGGAACACCCTTACTTGTTCAAAGTATGTGCAGACGGAATGATAAGAAGATGCGTGTATGGAGCTGAAACTCGTGAGATTCTTGATAATTGTCACTATGGACCAGCTGGAGGTCATTACGGACCTACAACCACAGCGAAGAAGGTGTTTGACGCTGGCTTTTATTGGCCAACAATTTTCAAAGAAGCATTCACACTTGTGAGAACATGCAATGCATGCCAACGAACTGGAAACATCTCTAAGAGAGATGAGATGCCACAACAAGGAATTCAAGTCTGTGAAATATTTGATATCTGGGGGATAGATTTCATGGGACCGTTCCCACCATCCCACAAATTCAAATATATTCTCGTAGCGGTAGACTATGTTTCAAAGTGGGTTGAAGCTAAGGCTTTACCAACAAACAACGCTAGAGAAGTCATAGATTTTCTTAAGCACTTATTTAGTCGTTTTGGGTTCCCCAAAGCACTAATAAGTGACCGTGGAAGCCATTTTGCTAATGCTCAACTCGAGAAAGTTTTAAAGAGATATGGGGTTAATCACCATTTCTCTACGTCTTACCACCCTCAAACTAGTGGTCAAGTCGAGAACACAAATCGAGCTTTGAAAGGTATTCTGGAAAAGGCAGTGAATAGTAATCCAAAAGATTGGGCTAAGAAGTTAGATGATGCGCTATGGGCATTTCGTACAGCTTATAAGACACCAATTGGTACTACACCCTATCGGCTATTATATGGCAAAACGTGTCATCTCCCAATCGAAGTTGAGCATAAGGCATATTGGGCGCTGAAAAATTGCAACACCGATTTGGTTCAAGCAGGCAAAAAGCGTTTTCTCCAATTGCATGAGTTGGATGAAATGAGATGGTATGCATATGAGAATTCCCGATTGTACAAGGAAAGAACGAAGGCATGGCATGATCGAAAGCTTCGATTTAAGGAATTCAAAGAAGGAGACAAAGTACTTTTGTTTCAATCAAAGTACAAGTTCAAGCAACCAAAGCTCAAATCACGATGGTCCGGTCCATACGTGGTTAAACGCGCATATTCGTCTGGATATGTTGAGCTTGTAGGGAAAGAGGGAAATACCTTCATCGTTAACGGTCAACGGTTAAAGATTTATCATGAAGAGGAAGTAGAGAATGCATGGGAAGTCACGCATGACTTCCACACCAACAGCGAATAAACCTTTTGACCAAGAGTCTAGCTAACGACTCGCTCAATAAATTTAGCGCTTGCGGGAGGCAACCCGATTTCTTTTACTTTCTTTTCTTTTTCGGTTTCTTTTTCTTTGATGGTCTTTTCTACTAGCAGACCTTAAAGAACTAGTCTTCTCACCTCCTTCTGAATAATTCAAAGTTTTTTTTTCTTTTTTTTTTTTTTTTTTTTTTTTTTTTTTTTTTTTTTTTTTTTTTTTTTTTTTTTTTTTTTTTTTTTTTTTTTTTTTTTTTTTTTTTTTTTTTTTTTTTTTTTTTTTTTTTTTTTTTTTTTTTTTTTTTTTTTTTTTTTTTTTTTTTTTTTTTTTTTTTTTTTTTTTTTTTTTTTTTTTTTTTTTTTTTTTTTTTTTTTTTTTTTTTTTTTTTTTTTTTTTTTTTTTTTTTTTTTTTTTTTTTTTTTTTTTTTTTTTTTTTTTTTTTTTTTTTTTTTTTTTTTTTTTTTTTTTTTTTTTTTTTTTTTTTTTTTTTTTTTTTTTTTTTTTTTTTTTTTTTTTTTTTTTTTTTTTTTTTTTTTTTTTTTTTTTTGCTTTCGATAAATTTCGACCGTACCTCGTTTTGTCTAAAACAGTAGTCTTTACCGATCATTCAGCCCTAAAGTACTTGTTTGCCAAACAAGATGCTAAACCTCGTCTCATTCGTTGGATTCTACTTCTTCAAGAATTCGACATTGAAATCAAGGATAAAAAAGGAGCTGAAAACCTCGCTGCTGATCACTCGTTTCGTAAAAATATGGAAAAAAAAAAAAAAAAAAAAAAAAAAAAAAAAAAAAAAAAAAAAAAAAAAAAAAAAAAAAAAAAAAAAAAAAAAAAAAAAAAAAAAAAAAAAAAAAAAAAAAAAAAAAAAAAAAAAAAAAAAAAAAAAAAAAAAAAAAAAAAAAAAAAAAAAAAAAAAAAAAAAAAAAAAAAAAAAAAAAAAAAAAAAAAAAAAAAAAAAAAAAAAAAAAAAAAAAAAAAAAAAAAAAAAAAAAAAAAAAAAAAAAAAAAAAAAAAAAAAAAAAAAAAAAAAAAAAAAAAAAAAAAAAAAAAAAAAAAAAAAAAAAAAAAAAAAAAAAAAAAAAAAAAAAAAAAAAAAAAAAAAAAAAAAAAAAAAAAAAAAAAAAAAAAAAAAAAAAAAAAAAAAAAAAAAAAAAAAAAAAAAAAAAAAAAAAAAAAAAAAAAAAAAAAAAAAAAAAAAAAAAAAAAAAAAAAAAAAAAAAAAAAAAAAAAAAAAAAAAAAAAAAAAAAAAAAAAAAAAAAAAAAAAAAAAAAAAAAAAAAAAAAAAAAAAAAAAAAAAAAAAAAAAAAAAAAAAAAAAAAAAAAAAAAAAAAAAAAAAAAAAAAAAAAAAAAAAAAAAAAAAAAAAAAAAAAAAAAAAAAAAAAAAAAAAAAAAAAAAAAAAAAAAAAAAAAAAAAAAAAAAAAAAAAAAAAAAAAAAAAAAAAAAAAAAAAAAAAAAAAAAAAAAAAAAAAAAAAAAAAAAAAAAAAAAAAAAAAAAAAAAAAAAAAAAAAAAAAAAAAAAAAAAAAAAAAAAAAAAAAAAAAAAAAAAAAAAAAAAAAAAAAAAAAAAAAAAAAAAAAAAAAAAAAAAAAAAAAAAAAAAAAAAAAAAAAAAAAAAAAAAAAAAAAAAAAAAAAAAAAAAAAAAAAAAAAAAAAAAAAAAAAAAAAAAAAAAAAAAAAAAAAAAAAAAAAAAAAAAAAAAAAAAAAAAAAAAAAAAAAAAAAAAAAAAAAAAAAAAAAAAAAAAAAAAAAAAAAAAAAAAAAAAAAAAAAAAAAAAAAAAAAAAAAAAAAAAAAAAAAAAAAAAAAAAAAAAAAAAAAAAAAAAAAAAAAAAAAAAAAAAAAAAAAAAAAAAAAAAAAAAAAAAAAAAAAAAAAAAAAAAAAAAAAAAAAAAAAAAAAAAAAAAAAAAAAAAAAAAAAAAAAAAAAAAAAAAAAAAAAAAAAAAAAAAAAAAAAAAAAAAAAAAAAAAAAAAAAAAAAAAAAAAAAAAAAAAAAAAAAAAAAAAAAAAAAAAAAAAAAAAAAAAAAAAAAAAAAAAAAAAAAAAAAAAAAAAAAAAAAAAAAAAAAAAAAAAAAAAAAAAAAAAAAAAAAAAAAAAAAAAAAAAAAAAAAAAAAAAAAAAAAAAAAAAAAAAAAAAAAAAAAAAAAAAAAAAAAAAAAAAA
>CM067170.1:94721409-94801409 GCA_034093135.1 Erigeron breviscapus | reverse complement strand
AACTGGGGGTTGAAAACATTTTCTAGTTCTAAAAAAAAAAAAATCAAACAAAACTCTTTTCGTTAAAAATAGTTAAAAAACTATTTTTAGGCTGTAATGACCTTAAGATTTATCTTTTGCTCCTCTTACGCCAAAACTTCCTTTTTAGTCATTTAAAAAGCTGTCAAAAGATCACTTGTAGTTTGTTAAGCAACGTGACAACTCGGTCACAACCCCCCAATTTTACACTTTCTTTTTAGATTAAATTTAATATTTTTATTTACTACTAAAACTAATTCCCTGTGGACGATCCTGGACTTACTACTAGCTATACTATACGCGACAGGGTACACTGCCCGTGTGTAATATAACTATTAGTATCTCCTTGTTTTATAAATTTAAAACTTGAGTGATTTTTACGAGCAAAACGATTCAACAAAATATGCACTCCAAATTACACATTCTTTTTAGATTAAATTTAATATTTTTATTTACTACTAAAACTAATTCCCTGTGGACGATCCTGGACTTACTACTAGCTATACTATACGCGACAGGGTACACTGCCCGTGTGTAATATAACTATTAGTATCTCCTTGTTTTATAAATTTAAAACTTGAGTGATTTTTACGAGCAAAACGATTCAACAAAATATGCACTCCAAATTACACATCATAGATCCATCTCGCCCGGTTATTAACCCATCTCACCCGGTTAGACTTATCCGGGTCGGCCAAGAATGGTTTCTATAACTATGTTCCTGATCTGGGTTTTGTTCATCGGTTTAAGTATGAACCTTTAATCCCCGGATATCTATACGGGATCAAATCCCCCCAAGTTTAGATATAAAAAATATTAGACAAAGATTTTTTGTATGTAAACTTTACTCTTTCTTTTTGCTGTGCAGATCCCCATCTCGAAGGACCTTGATTTCCTTTAAGCTAGTCCATCTCGAAGGACCTTGATTTCCTTTAAGTAAGTGGTGTGCTGCTGCATTATCTCAAATCTTCCCTCCACTTTTCAGATTTCCAATTCGAGGTATTCAAAGATTTGTAGTACTACCTTGTTTGTTATGAGAAGTGATATAATTCACTTTGCTGTTCTATGACATGTGATATAAATTTTTGGAGTGAATATAATTCACTTTATTATACAGAAAGAATTTAATATTTTTATTTACTACTAAAACTAATTCCCTGTGGACGATCCTGGACTTACTACTAGCTATACTATACGCGACAGGGTACACTGCCCGTGTGTAATATAACTATTAGTATCTCCTTGTTTTATAAATTTAAAACTTGAGTGATTTTTACGAGCAAAACGATTCAACAAAATATGCACTCCAAATTACACATCATAGATCCATCTCGCCCGGTTATTAACCCATCTCACCCGGTTAGACTTATCCGGGTCGGCCAAGAATGGTTTCTATAACTATGTTCCTGATCTGGGTTTTGTTCATCGGTTTAAGTATGAACCTTTAATCCCCGGATATCTATACGGGATCAAATCCCCCCAAGTTTAGATATAAAAAATATTAGACAAAGATTTTTTGTATGTAAACTTTACTCTTTCTTTTTGCTGTGCAGATCCCCATCTCGAAGGACCTTGATTTCCTTTAAGCTAGTCCATCTCGAAGGACCTTGATTTCCTTTAAGTAGTCCATCTCGAAGGACCTTGATTTCCTTTAAGCTAGTCCATCTCGAAGGACCTTGATTTCCTTTAAGCTAGTCCATCTCGAAGGACCTTGATTTCCTTTAAGCTAGTCCATCTCGAAGGACCTTGATTTCCTTTAAGCTAGTCCATCTCGAAGGACCTTGATTTCCTTTAAGCTAGTCCATCTCGAAGGACCTTGATTTCCTTTAAGCTAGTCCATCTCGAAGGACCTTGATTTCCTTTAAGCTAGTCCATCTCGAAGGACCTTGATTTCCTTTAAGCTAGTCCATCTCGAAGGACCTTGATTTCCTTTAAGCTAGTCCATCTCGAAGGACCTTGATTTCCTTTAAGCTAGTCCATCTCGAAGGACCTTGATTTCCTTTAAGCTAGTCCATCTCGAAGGACCTTGATTTCCTTTAAGCTAGTCCATCTCGAAGGACCTTGATTTCCTTTAAGCTAGTCCATCTCGAAGGACCTTGATTTCCTTTAAGCTAGTCCATCTCGAAGGACCTTGATTTCCTTTAAGCTAGTCCATCTCGAAGGACCTTGATTTCCTTTAAGCTAGTCCATCTCGAAGGATTTTGTATTGCTTTCTGCATATATGAATGCTATATATGTGTGTGTATATACGATATATATACTCTGCCACAATAATGAGATTGGGTGCATTCTTGGCAAATTTTGATACTTGAATCCCTGTACTCTATCGTGTGAATTATGTAGACATGGGGCCATACTTTGTTTGTTAGATGGCTGTATTGTCTTTGGCATGTGTTGCATAATTGCTTGTTAGTATATGTAAGTCCCAACTCAATAGATGGTACTATCTGAAGACACCTCTATGTCGATGGTGGAGTTACTTTGCAATATAAGCGCTGAACTGGAGACGACCAGTTACAGTGAGTATATACCAAGTTCTAGATAGATTACTTATTTAAGTGACAATAAGTAAAGAACAATGCAATAATATAAAATACTTGTAAAGTAAATTCGTGAGACAATATGTAATTTTCAAGTGTAATTTATTTATTAACTTTAAATAAATTACAAGGTTGTTGCGGAACCAAGATAATACAAAGTATGTAAATATCCTAACAACCTATGAACTACAATTGATCTACACTTGGAATTTCTCTAAACAATCGAAACACTTAAAGTTGTGAAATGCTCCTTTTTACGATTGAGAGAATATTGCACAAGTTCACCAAGAATATTGCAGGTTTGCAAAGTATGTGTTGTGTGTTATTCTTGTTGTGCAATGACTTGTATTTATAGGCAAAGTTGACATTGGGATGTCAACTTTGGCCGTACAAATATGGTTGAGAACATTTAAGGAATATCATTTAATTCCTTAAAATGCTGTGTAAAGTTGCAGTATAAAGCAACTTTACTCAACCAGCTTTATGTACCTTTTGGTACTTTATACATAGATAAATCCTTTTATCCATGTAATAGCACATAAAGCATAAAGTCAATTCCTCGTAATCAGTGTAAAGCTTTGTAAGAGCTTTCCACTGATGGTCTCCAGTTTGTAACTGACTAGAATGTCAACTGGGCTTCGCTGCCATTGTCATTCTCTATCTTCCACTTGTTGTCTTCGACTTCAACTGGAATGATTCTTCAACTGGTCAGTTCTCAACTGGAGGAAGTCTTCAGTTGCGTTAACTGTACGATGCAACTGGACTTCAATATATTTCTGGACAAATCTTCTTGGTCTCCAGGTGCAACTGGAGACTGGCCAGTTTTACTGAAACTGGTCCTAACAAATTCCCCATATTTGTCCTGAAATATTGCCAAGTCTTTTTCAGTTCTTGTATCTATACAAGTGTGAACTGGAGAGACTTGTTTGATTAAATCTATTCAAGTTTTCCAAGGCATTTTTATAGATCAGTAAATGCCTTGGGTTTTTCTTTTAAGTTTGTTAGATCTAATCTATTATCTATCTTGTGGTTACAAACTGGTAACTTCATTTATACAAGGAAATGAAATATACATAAGTTATAGAATGTAAACAAAATTACAAGCAGATAAACTGAAGAGAGAACTTAATCAGATGGCCCTTCGCCAATTCTCCTTCTCTTTGACACAGAAGAGATAGGCTGAGAGTCTTCAGGATCAATATTCAACTTAAGCTCCAGATTCTCTTTGTGTTGAATCTTGCCCTTCAAGAAGTTAACCCAAGCTTTCTCAAACCTATTCTTTTGTGCCTTTGCTTCCAAAAAGTTTACCATTTCAACCCATTCCGAGAACCCATATTGCATTGCACCAGGATTGTCAGTTCTAACCAGTGGCCCTATAGCATAACTGACTTCAACATGAAAGTGCTTGGTGCCTGGCTTAATTGTTACATGAACACCATTGATTGCCCCACTGTGTCTTCTGGTTGCCATGATCTGGGAATAATACCCTCTAGCTTCAGATTCATTTGATATTTTAATACTCCCAGCTCCAGCAGCCAGCACAACAACCTTGATGTCATCATTTGATACATCGCCAGTTGGTTCAATGAAGGTTCTAAGATCAGCATCTCTATGCAGTGGCTTTCTTGGTTGAGGGTTCCTTCTTGGTGGATTCAATACCCTTTTCACAACCTTTCTTACATTTTCAATTCTTTTCTGAATCCCACTGGCCCTGTTCTCCTTTGCCTTCTCCACTGATATATTTAAATTTCTGGCATCATGCTCAGCTTCATCATCAGGATAGTGCCTGTCCAGTTCAATGTCAAGCACTTCTTTTAACATACCAACTATCCTGGCATCATCTTTCACTCTAGCATACTCCTCCTTAGTGATTCCCAACAAGTGAGCATCACTAATATCAAACAATTTAATCTTGGCCAGATGTTGTCTGGCTTCAGCTTGGTTTGCTTGTTTCATTTTCTTTCTTTCTTTAATTTGATCACCAAGCCTTGCCAGACGTTTGCTATCACTTTCAGAAACTGGAGGAAGTACATCAGCATTGCCAGTTTCCAACATTGGTACATCAGTGGCCGGCTGGGCTTCATCAGATGCTTTGCCTTTACCCTTATTCACATTCCCCGTTTCAATCACATCGGTCTCCTCTACCCTTTGCTCACCAGCTTCAGTACTGGCAGCCACAATCATTTCACCACCAGATTGACTTTCAGATGGAGTTCTTCCAGGTGCAACTGGTGCAAGGACTGCACTTCTTTCCCCCTTGGCAGCATCAAGACCTGCCCGTATAGCTTCCCATTTAGAAGGGTGAGATGGTAACCGGTCGAGAGGCTGCCATGTTTGCATGTCCTTTAATTCTTTGAAAATTCCACACATCATCCTGAAAGACCTCCACAGATGGTTGGTCTCCTTTGACTGGGTCAGCAACAGTTACCACTGGAGTAACTGGAGGAGGCAAATTGAGGGAAGCCTCCCCAGTTGACGTCGCAGCAGTCGAAGAAGTAATAATAGGAGTGGTAGAAGAAGAAGGGACTGAAGTAACAATTTGTTGTTCATGCTGAGAATGCTCAGGTGTGAACAACGGCGGCGGTGGGGGTGGCATTTCTCGAAGGAGTGAGAACTGCCCAGATGGTGATGGTGCCATACGTCTGTTTCCAGACATATAGTTATATGTGGGGAATGGTATTTCAGTAGGCTCATTTATTTGGGATTATAAAAGTGAAATTGAAGCATCTGGAGGCGA
The DNA here is from genome assembly GCA_034093135.1 of Erigeron breviscapus. Lineage (NCBI taxonomy): Eukaryota > Viridiplantae > Streptophyta > Magnoliopsida > Asterales > Asteraceae > Erigeron > Erigeron breviscapus. Next base: position 94,796,114 of record CM067170.1, on the reverse strand, counting down.
GACTTGAGATGAAGGGTTTTGATCTTGTACAGAAGAATCAAAAATCTCCAAGTCTGATGCAATACCTTCTGAATCCGAAGATTCAATAAGTATTTCCTCGTCATTAACATCCATGTCCAGATCTATGAATGTAACTGAGGGCTGACCAGATGGGTCAGTCTACAGATGACCTTCTCAAGTTTCCTGGAAGGTTGCATCTGTTGGAGGATCAATTACCGAGGTAACGTCACCAGGGATAGAGGTCACTGGGGTTGCCTCAGTTATAATTGCTCTATCCACAATCATAACATCATCCTGAAAGACCTCCACAGATGGTTGGTCTCCTTTGACTGGGTCAGAACATTTGTTGTAACCTGTTGCTGACCAGTTTTCAGTTCATCCAAAATTTTAGAATCTTCACTAAGACCCGAAACCACCTGTTCCTTAACCTCTTCATCCTTTTTCTTTAGACTTTCAATTTCAGTTGTCAGCTTGTCAATAGATTGTGTATGATTGGATACCTGGGTGTTCAAAGTATCTATGCTGCCTCTCAGCTGGTTGATCTCATTAGTGAGTGGGGCCAGATCAACATGAGGAGTGGCCATCTTGGTGATCTCAGCTATCACTTTCAGAAACTGGAGGAAGTACATCAGCATTGCCAGTTTCCAACATTGGTACATCAGTGGCCGGCTGGGCTTCATCAGATGCTTTGCCTTTACCCTTATTCACATTCCCCGTTTCAATCACATCGGTCTCCTCTACCCTTTGCTCACCAGCTTCAGTACTGGCAGCCACAATCATTTCACCACCAGATTGACTTTCAGATGGAGTTCTTCCAGGTGCAACTGGTGCAAGGACTGCACTTCTTTCCCCCTTGGCAGCATCAAGACCTGCCCGTATAGCTTCCCATTTAGAAGGGTGAGATGGTAACCGGTCGAGAGGCTGCCATGTTTGCATGTCCTTTAATTCTTTGAAAATTCCACACATCATCCTGAAAGACCTCCACAGATGGTTGGTCTCCTTTGACTGGGTCAGAACATTTGTTGTAACCTGTTGCTGACCAGTTTTCAGTTCATCCAAAATTTTAGAATCTTCACTAAGACCCGAAACCACCTGTTCCTTAACCTCTTCATCCTTTTTCTTTAGACTTTCAATTTCAGTTGTCAGCTTGTCAATAGATTGTGTATGATTGGATACCTGGGTGTTCAAAGTATCTATGCTGCCTCTCAGCTGGTTGATCTCATTAGTGAGTGGGGCCAGATCAACATGAGGAGTGGCCATCTTGGTGATCTCAGCTATCACCTTTTCTATCAATTGTGTTTCTCTTGCACCCAGTGTATCATCAATTTACTGACCAACCAAAACCATCAACTGCTGCCCAAGCTCAGTCACATTCAACCCAGGCTTTTCAACTAACTCTTTCACCTGCTTTTCAATCTCCCTTAAGTCAACTTCAGATCTTCTGACAGTGTTATCCAGCAAATTGGAGATTGAGGTTGTGACATTGGACTGAGTGAGGTCGAAGGCTTCCTTTAGAGAAGTTGCTAGATTGTTGCAGCCTCCGACCAGCTCATTGAGCTTCTTTAACACCAAGTCTTCATTTGTTGAGAACTTGTTAATCCCCAGATCAACCACTTTAATATTGGTCAGATGATCCTTGTGGTATCTGAAGAAAGACTTAGTGTTTTTGTCAAGTGTCTTTTGAATATCCTCCACCCTGGTAAGAAGGTTTTGGATATCGGTTTGAACAGACACAACTTGACTGTCCAGTGACGGAGGAGAAGGTGTCACTGGACCAGCAACAGTTACCACTGGAGTAACTGGAGGAGGCAAATTGAGGGAAGCCTCCCCAGTTGACGTCGCAGCAGTCGAAGAAGTAATAATAGGAGTGGTAGAAGAAGAAGGGACTGAAGTAACAATTTGTTGTTCATGCTGAGAATGCTCAGGTGTGAACAACGGCGGCGGTGGGGGTGGCATTTCTCGAAGGAGTGAGAACTGCCCAGATGGTGATGGTGCCATACGTCTGTTTCCAGACATATAGTTATATGTGGGGAATGGTATTTCAGTAGGCTCATTTATTTGGGATTATAAAAGTGAAATTGAAGCATCTGGAGGCGAGACTTGAGATGAAGGGTTTTGATCTTGTACAGAAGAATCAAAAATCTCCAAGTCTGATGCAATACCTTCTGAATCCGAAGATTCAATAAGTATTTCCTCGTCATTAACATCCATGTCCAGATCTATGAATGTAACTGAGGGCTGACCAGATGGGTCAGTCTACAGATGACCTTCTCAAGTTTCCTGGAAGGTTGCATCTGTTGGAGGATCAATTACCGAGGTAACGTCACCAGGGATAGAGGTCACTGGGGATGCCTCAGTTATAATTGCTCTATCCACAATCATAACATCATCAGCTAAAGAGTTGGGAACCTCAGTCTCCAGCAGTGACTGGCCAGAGACGTCGTCAGTTCGTGCAATAGAAGTGTCAGAAGATAGGCCGTGGATACTTTGTGCTGACTCAAACTCTAATCTGGGTTGGGGTAGCCCAGTTTCATCTTCACCACCCTCTCCTACAGAAATTGCGAGGGTGGCTGCTTGCGGTTGTCCCGTTTGACTATCTCCAGGTTCCTGTTGGGAGGAAACTGGAGGGCTGGTCTGGTTTCTACTATCAGTGGCAAGTGCTGACAAAGTCCTAATGCGACGTGTTCTTGTTGCCTTTGGAACACCTGTTGGGAGGTCTCCAGGGTAAATAGTTGTGGGGACAAACACGCTGGAGCTGGAGGGGTTAGACTGTTGCCCGGGTTCGGCAATGGTCACAATTCCAGCAGAGGAACTGGTGGGTCCCTCATTATTTTGAGGCCCGCCCAGTTGTCGTTCCAACTCACCTTGGACTGGTGCATCGGTTTTTGCGAATGCCAGCCGCATTCTCTCTGGAATCTCGACCTCTCCAGCTTCAGATACTAGAGAGTCAAGATTCCTCAACAAATCTGGGACAGTGTAAAGTGAATCTGTGCTTAAATAAGCTTCACTGCCAAGAATTTGTAGAAAACAAAGAGAGAGAAACCTGGAGAAGGGGATACAAAGTCCCCTGGTGCCCTTTAGTTTTTGAACCAGGCTTCTGAATAGGATATCAGCAAAATCTACTCTCAATCCATTCCACAGGCAGTATGCCATTTCTGCCTGTGCGGAGTTAATCTGGTCAAGTCCACCAGAACTCCCACCCATACTTTCTACAAGGTGGATGAAAAAGTACCTCCATGAAGGTGTAAGGCCCTTCATGGTCATCGCACCTTTTGTTTTCAAAACCCCTTTTTCGAGGCACTCCTTGTGTCACATATCAAGGAGGACCTGGCGAAAATTTATATTTGGGGAGATGACAACAGGAGACTCTCCTTGTCTCCAGTAATTGAGGTGTAGAGCATCCCTCAATACATCTGCTGATAGGGTATACCGGACTGTTCCACCTTTTAATGTGAAATTGATGGAGGAGCAGTCGGAAGAAAGAGAAGCGGTGTACCAAAACTCACACAAGTAGTCGTGAAACATCTTGCGTGGGTTTAAGGAGAAGGAGGGTTCGATTGGAGAATCCCTCAAAAATCTTTGGATTCTCCCAATAAGGGTATCGGACCCTTGAGTTCCTTGTAAACTCGCCATCGGATTATTTGGATTTAGTTTGATGAGCGTAGTATTACCAGGAGCACCAGATGCCTGTTTCAGACGTGTCCTCGACAACCTGGCGGTTCTTCGGTCTCCGCTTTTGGGGGCGGGAGTGCTTGGTCGCTGGGATTTCCTTTTCCTCAACCAATTCGGTTGTGTCAGCCGGTCTAACATTTTGTTATGGGCTGGCTTGGCTGGACAACGATGGATTGAAGGTAAGATAGATTTGAGTTCAAGTGGCACAGGATCTTCGATCTACCATAGGGTAGAATACTACCGAATTCATTCTATTGAAGCGTAACATTTCATTTCCTGTTGCATTTCTTTGGTTTGGAAGTTCCAGAATGTTGTCTGTGGATTTCTAGCCCCCTATATTATATGTATGCCAAAAGATTGATTCAAGTTCCGTGCTGCTCACCACTCCTCGAGGCCAAGGACGGGGTCGAACCGTCATTCCAGGATTTGCAGTCCGATACATTTCCATTATGTTACCTAGCCAAACCCGCCACCTCATGTGCCAAAGTAAAACGGTTGTTCTTCCTTCCCCGCTCCCTCTTTTTCGACATATGCGGCGGCGGGTTCCCAGAGAAGAGGGGACAACACTCTTTTCTTGATCATATGTGGTATTCGCCAATATCTTGGTCATCTAACCAAGGAGCATCACGTTGGCTTTGAAGCAGCTGCATAGTACTGGCATTTTGTAGACGTGGTTTGGTTATTCCTATTTGTCTCTATCTATTGGTGGGAAGGTATATGAAGGAACGAATCAGTGGATTGAAGAATTCAAGCTCGAAGACAAAGAGAAGCGGGCTTTTCCAAAGAATTACTGCAGCTTTCCCACTCCCTTTTATTATCATATACAAAAAAGTATCTTCCACTTTGACATCTGGTGGGGGAGCATATGGGACAGAGAGGAGATTTACATCTCTTGAACGGGATGGTTTAGGTGCCATTGAAAGTGAAATTGAAAATTTGGGAATTAGGGTTCTTGATTTATGAAGCAGAGAGAGAAAAGAAGCAATTTTAGATGATTGGGAAGTAAATGAAAAGAATGTAAAGGGAAGTAAATGTGATCGGAGTAAATAAGGGTATTTATAAGGAATTCAAGATCCCAATGAAATACCAAAAATTATATATTATTAACAAAAATCAATTTTGTAGATATTTTTACAAAATAAGTTTGAATTTTGAACCAAAAACATAATTCACCGTGTCAGTATTAAATGCTACGACGGCTTAACTTACCCACGCGCCCACTAATTTTCATTTTCCCAATAAAAACAGTTGTCATTTACCAAAATGACTTTAAACACGTCAGATGACGATATCAAGTGGGTTAAAACACTCGAGTACCATCACGTATCACAAATATTGACCAAGTATTTTCTAACGTTATGAAAAATTAAGACAAGACTGAACCTGGACACTGGAGGATTAGTCCAGTTCCAGTTTCCAACTGGAGAGTTCTCCAGTTGCCATTTTCAAACAAAACGAATTTTAGTCAGAAAATTATTTTGAGTCTTTCCCCCTAAAATAATGATCCAGAAATCGATTAGTGCCAGGATAGTATCACAAAGGCGTTCGATAGCCTGGCGAGCAAAGATTATATGGACCTCCTCAACTGGAGAACTTCATCAGTGTCACTGACGCGTTCATAACAAAAATCTCCAGTTTTAAGGATTTAACATTCCCAGTTCGCTGATGAGATGTTTAAAGGTTTTCTCATCAAGAGGTTTTGTAAAAACATCAGCGAGCTGTTTGTCAGTGGGGATGAAATGTAATTCAATGTCTCCTTTCATAACATGATCACGAATAAAATGATACCTGATGTCAATATGCTTTGTCTTGGAGTGCATCACTGGGTTGTGAGATATAGCAATTGCACTGGTGTTGTCACAAAAGATTGGGGTCCTTGTATACTTTTGACCATAATCTAGTAACTGGTTCTTGATCCAGAGAATCTGGGCACAGCAACTGGCCGCAGAAATGTACTCTGCCTCAGCAGTGGACATAGAGACTGACGTCTGCTTCTTGCTGGTCCAACTCACCAGTTTTCCTCCAAGTAAATGACAACCACCAGTTGTTGATTTTCTATCTATCTTACAACCTGCATGATCTGAATCTGAATAACCTATTAGATCTAACCCTGAGCCTTTGGGGTACCAAAGACCAAGGTTAGGACACCCTTTCAGGTATCTAAAGATACGCTTAACAGTGTGTAAGTGTGATTCTTTAAGGTTAGCCTGAAACCTGGCACATAGACATGTTGCGAACATTATATCTGGTCGACTGGCAGTTAAGTACATCAGTGAACCAACCATACCACGATATTCAGTGATGTTTACTGGTTTGCCAGTTGGGTCAGAGTCCAAATTTAATGGTGCTGCAATAGGTGTGTTTTTCGATGGGATAGAATCATATTTGTATTTTCTTAACAAATCTCTGACATATTTTCCTTGGTTTATGAAAATTCCATTTTCAGTTTGCTTAATCTGAAGACCTAAGAAAAATGTTAATTCTCCCATTAAACTCATTTCATACTCAGATGACATGATTTTAGAAAACTTTTTACACATTGCATCATCAGCTGAACCAAATATAATGTCATCAACATAAATTTGTACCAATAAAATATTACCTCTTTCTTTCAAGATAAATAAGGTATTATCTATTGCACCTCTTTGAAAGCCATTTTTAAGAAGATGTTTAGTTAAAGTATCATACCAGGCTCTTGGGGCTTGTCTAAGACCATACAAAGCTTTGTTCAGTCTATAGACCCAGTGAGGATGCTTCTCATTGATGAAGCCCGGAGTCTGCTTAACATACACAACTTCTTCCAATGTTCCATTAAGGAACGCACTTTTGACATCCATCTGGAAGACTTTAAACTGCAGATGGGCTGTATAAGCCAGAAATATTCTGATGGCTTCAAGTCTTGCAACTGGAGCAAAAGTTTCATCAAAGTCAACGCCTTCTGCTTGACAATAACCCTGGGCAACTAATCTGGCCTTGTTTCTTACAACATGGCCATCTTCATCCATCTTTTTTCGGTAGACCCATCTTGTACGAATGGGTTCTTTCTTTAACCCTGGTGGACAAGGAACAAGTTCCCACACATTATTCCTTTCAAACTGGACGAGCTATTCTTGCATAGCTTCCACCCAGCTTGGGTCTGCCATAGCCTCGTCAATCTTCTTCGGTTCAATTAGTGATAAGAAGGTGACGTTTAAGCATTGCTCACTGGTGGATCTTCTAGTCTGAACCCCACTATTTGGATCTCCCACAATCTGTTCAATTGGATGTGCTCGAGTCCATCTAGTGTATTGACTAGGCTGGTGTAATACAATATCAGTGCAAGTCACCTGACGATCTTCTTCAGTTGCAGCAGCTTCTGGAGGAGGATCAGTCCAAACTACTTCTATATCCTCATCAGAGTCAATGAGGTCACGATTTGCATCATTAAATTCTTCATTAAAAGGTATTTCTTGAAGAACTGGAGAAGTTGGAGTTTGAACTGGTGCTGATATTGGAGTGGCACGTACATCAGATCCAATCACCAATTCCTGTGGTAAATTAAAATTGATGGAGGGATAGAATGAAGTGTCACTGGTGGTGCTCTTCTTCTTAACTGGTTCTAGTTGAGTGTAACTAGAAGCATCTTTTGGTGAGATAACTGACTGATGAACTTGGTCAGTTTCACCAAAATTTATTGGAACGACTGGAGAGATATCAAGGCTTGGTCTCTTGTTGATTGCTTCAGTTGATTCGTCGAATGTGACATGAATTGTCTCATGAACCTTTTGGAGTCTATAATTATAAACTCTAAAGGCCTTCCGAATATCTGAATAACCTAAAAATACACCTTCATCAGCTTTTGCATCAAACTTTCCAAGCTGACTGGAATCGTTTAAAATATAAACTGGACAACCAAATACATGAAAGTATCCAATATTTGGTTTACGATTCCTGAGTACTTCATAGGCAGTCTTCTTATGTCTCTTGATGTAGACTGACCGGTTTTGGGTGTGACAAGTAGTTGCAACTGCTTCAGCCCAGAAACTGGTGGGAAGACCTGATTCAGATAGCATACTTCTGGCTGCTTCTATCAGTGTGTGATTCTTTCTTTCCACAACTCCATTCTGCTCTGGAGAGTGTGCTGATGAGAAGTTTTGAGAGATGCCAGTGTCATTGCAAAATGTTTCAAGTACCTTATTTTGAAATTCAGTACCATTATCACTTCGCAACTGACAGACTTTTCGAGTATACTTGAATTCAATTCTATTGATGAGAGAGATGATTTCAGCAGGTGCATCACTTTTGGATCTGAGGAATACCACCCAACAGTATCTGGTGAATTCATCGACCACAACTAGAGTGTACTTCTTTCCAGCTCTAGTTTGAACATTCACTGGACCAAAGAGATCCATATGAAGCATGTGAAGAGGTTCAGTGATGCTAAAGTTTTGCCTTGTCTTGAAACTGGCCCTTTTCTGTTTGCCCATCTCATACCCTGGACATGGCTTTTCTTTATTGAAAGAAATCTGTGGTATCCCATCAACCAGTTGTTTGTGAGACAACTTGTTAATATTTTTGAAATTAAGATGGGATAATCTTTTATGCCACAGCCAGTTGGTGTCCTCATCAGCCTTGGTATAGAAGCACTGCTCTTTTGGAGCTGGTTCCATATCCATGATGTACACATTACCTTTTCTTGGTGCAACCATCACCACTTTCCAATCCTTGTTAAATATGGTGCCTTGTTAAAACTCTATAGCTATCATCACAAAGTTGGCTGTCACTGATCAGGTTGTATTTCAAACCATTCACAAATGCAACTCTTTTGAATTCGACCTGTCCGTTATTGAGCACACCATATCCTTCAGTCTTTCCACTTTGATCATTACCAAACGTCACTGCCGGTCCATCTTGGACAGTGAACTCTTCAAGCAGGGGCTTACATCCGGTCATAGTCCGGCCAGCTGCGCTGTCCAGATACCAGATATTCTTCTTTCGATCGCCCTTCACACCTACAAAAATCATCAATTATTTTTGTGAACCCATCTTTTCTTGATGGGTTCACTGGACTTCACTACAGAAGTCTCAGTTGATTGTTGTGGTGGTAAATTGAAGACTACATCTGGATCTTTTTCACCAGATCCAGGTGCAGGAGTAAAAACGATTGGTATTTGATACCTGCTCCCCTTATTCTTATCAGATTTAGTTCCAGATGGAACATTCTTTTGTTTTGGTTTTGAAGGGGGTTTAATATTTTGTTTTTCAACTGGAGGTGATGAACCTCCTTCCAGATTTTTAATCCGGGCAGTACAACTCTGAACCTGTAGAGACAAAAGTTGGAGTTGACTTTCCAGTTTTGACAAAATATTATTTTCATCAGGCTGCTGAACCTTGGACCTTGGTTCAGCTGGAGTTTTAGTCTTTTGGGTCTTGGGCTCCTTAGACTTCTAAGGTAAAGGCTTGTTACCAGTGGCCTTTTTAACTGGAGCTTTAGCCTGTTTGGCTCCAGGTTTAACCTTGGTGGGGGTGGTCTCAATGGGTTCAGTTTCGACAGCTTCATGTTGATCATAAGGAGTTTCAACCCTGAGAGCTGTAGGCAATGCATGAAGATCTGGTATGAGAGCTGCCATTTCCAGATCTCCAGATTTCCATGCATTTTTCTGGGCATCAATTGTTCTAGAAAATGCATCATAATTCTTTCCAGATGCTTTTACCCAAGATTTGATAATCATTTGTTCTTTTTCAAGATCAGAAATTAATTTTTGATTATCAAATTCTAAAGCCTCAATTTTCAAAACTGACTCCTTGAGAGCCAACTAGACACTTTGTAAATCATTAAGTTGTGGTTTAACATTGTTTAGTTCAATTAAGATAGTGTCCAGATATCTTTCACTATCTGCTCTAACAGTTTCCACAAAAGCCAAATCACCACTCAATGATTCAGCAAGGTTCAGTTTCAGTTCTGGATCCACCTGATTGTCATAGTCACATACCTTTTTCAAAATGATGTCCACCCATCTTCCAGTGATGACATCTTCTTTCGCCACATGCTGTTGTTGATCTTCCAAGGCCATGAAACACATGTCCCTTTCCTCTTCTTCATCAGTTGATGAGTCATCAGAGTACTCCCATTTTCCCTCAGATTGTGCCATCAAGCACTGATCCTTTTCTTTTTCCATGGATAGGAGGGAAATCTGGGCCTTAAGCTTCTTATATTTAGCTTTGTAGCTATCATCAGGCCGATTGAAATTAGGGACAGGGGGACCAGTTTGGTTGTTCATCTGACTAGATCTGCATTCCTTCATAAAATGACCTTTCTTACCGCATTTATAGCAGGTAAGATTGGTTTTATCCAGAGAGCTAGAGCTGGAAGCATTGTTTGGGCCATTAAATCTTTTAGATATATGCTTAAACCTATTAAAGGTTTTAGCGATCATGGCTACCAGATCATCATCGTCAGTTTCATCACAACCGTCACTGATTTCAGAGGTCAGGCCAGAGTTCAAGAAACTGTTTAACATCTCCTTCATTGAGTGTGCCTGGATACTCTCTGCAGACATTAAAGCAGTACAAGGTCGCTCAGTTACACTAGCAAACTTGGGACTCTGGGCATGGTTCATGGCATCCTGCTCAGCCACCAGTCTTGCTGCATTATTATCTTCAGTGAATCTGAAGGCTCCATAGAGCGATGCAAGAGTGTGACTGTGCAGGGTTTTACCTTGTCTCAAGACAAGAACCATATTTTCCCATTTGGAAGGAAGAATATCACAAAATTTCTCAAGAAGAATATCCTTATCCTTCTCTACACCCAAGCCATTCAACTGATTAATGAGGCTAGAAAATCTGGTGTATGTACCAGTTAGACTTTCATTGGGCAGAGCAAAGAAGGATTCATACTTCTTGTTCAAATCAACCTTTCTGGTGACAATGGTGTCATCACCTCCTTCAAACTGAATGACTAATTCATCCCACATTGACTTGGCACTGGGGAACAACACAAGTGTTGGAATTAAGTCTTTAGGAACAGCTCCAAGGATCATGTTATTGAGTCTGGTGTCCAGATCTACAAGTCTACGATCCTCATCAGACCAGTGGTCTTCGAGCTTTTCTTTTGAACCTCTTCTTCCAGTTGGATCTAGAAGAGGACTTACCCCAAGAGACATGGGTATATACGGTCCATCCTTAAGGATTTTTAGCATATATCTCTCTATCCCACCAAAATGCAAAAGCATTCTGGCCTTCCATGTACCAAAGGTCTCACTGTTTCCATCAAATTTTGGAACAAGAGTGTTAGAATAATGTACATGGACATGGTTTGGGGCAGTAGGAGGAGGAGGGTTTATATTAACATTTTGAACAGGTGGTGTATTAGTATTCAAAGGGTTTTCACCTTGACCAGAACCATCTCCACCTTTAGTAGTAGTCATCTAAGCAGATCTAGGCAAGTTTATTAGCCTTCTGCTCTGATACCACTTGTAAGTCCCAACTCAATAGATGGTACTATCTGAAGACACCTCTATGTCGATGGTGGAGTTACTTTGCAAAATAAGCGCTGAACTGGAGACGACCAGTTACAGTGAGTATATACCAAGTTCTAGATAGATTACTTATTTAAGTGACAATAAGTAAAGAACAATGCAATAATATAAAATACTTTTAAAGTAAATTGGTGAGACAATATGTAATTTTCAAGTGTAATTTATTTATTAACTTTAAATAAATTACAAGGTTGTTGCGGAACCAAGATAATACAAAGTATGTAAATATCCTAACAACCTATGAACTACAATTGATCTACACTTGGAATTTCTCTAAACAATCAAAACACTTAAAGTTGTGAAATGCTCCTTTTTACGATTGAGAGAATATTGCACAAGTTCACCAAGAATATTGCAGGTTTGCAAAGTATGTGTTGTGTGTTATTCTTGTTGTGCAATGACTTGTATTTATAGGAAAAATTGACATTGGGATGTCACCTTTGGCCGTACAAAATATGGTTGAGAACATTTAAGGAATATCATTTAATTCCTTAAAATGTTGTGTAAAGTTGCAGTATAAAGCAACTTTACTCAACCAGCTTTATGTACCTTTTTATACTTTATACATAGATAAATCCTTTTATCCATGTAATAGCACATAAAGCATAAAGTCAATTCCTCGTAATCAATGTAAAGCTTTGTAAGAGCTTTCCACTGATGGTCTCCAGTTTGTAACTGACTAGAATGTCAACTGGGCTTCGCTGCCATTGTCATTCTCTATCTTCCACTTATTGTCTTCGACTTCAACTGGAATGATTCTTCAACTGGTCAGTTCTCAACTGGAGGAAGTCTTCAGTTGCGTTAACTGTACGATGCAACTGGACTTCAATATATTTCTGGACAAATCTTCTTGGTCTCTAGGTGCAACTGGAGACTGGCCAGTTTTACTGAAACTGGTCCTAACAGTATATGCCCTTCAAAATTGTGATGACTTAATGCCCTCCTATATATATATATTTATATATTATATATATATATATATATATAGATATATATATATAGATATGCCATTAAAATTGTGATGACTTTATGCCTTCCTTTATGTATATATATATTTGAGCATAAGATAAATCATGTTTTGATGACATATACAGGAGCTAGATGAACATCAATTTTGTCATGACTAACAATTGACATGTTAAATATATTCATGTACATCTATTATGCCATGAAATCAATTTATATGTGCATTGTTAAATTATATTTAAAACATGTAGCTAGACATGGGATTTCAACATGGCCCTGGACCTTACTTGGTCTTTTCTTTTCTCAGGTTCCCTTCTTGGAGTGTTCTTCTTGCCCTTTAGGGGACTTAGAAAAATGTTTGGGGCATTGTTGCCATGTTGAGGCAGATAATGGTCTTGAGATAAGCAATCAAGTTCCCCAACCCACTTAATTTGCAAAAGGTTGCTTCCAAGAGACTTTGTATTTTGTAACTTTGTCCTTTCTTGGCCCACGTCTGGGTCTTACAAGAGAATTTTTTTTTTTTTTTAGCTTTATTATTTGTTACTCGCGAGGATTGTCACTTCCCGATGAGAAGGGTTTTGAATAAATTTTTCTAGCGCGCCGTTTTCCTATGAGAAACGCTTATCTTCGCATCCAATGAATGACGAAGACGTAAAATTAATGTGATGGAGTGATCTCCTTTTTATTACTTCCCGGTGAGAAGTACTTATCCTTTCATCCGATGAATGTGAAGGATGAATAAATATTTAGGTGTTAAGTCACTACCCTTTTAGTTTCTTTAATATTATCACTCCCCAATGAGAAGTGTCTATTTCTTTCCATGGATGAGAAGGATATAAAATGTTTTTTATTTCTTATATTATTTTTTGTTTATCACTTCTCATATATATAATATTTTAGGTGTTCATATATATTTGTGATTATCACTTCCCTATGAGAAGTGTCTCCCTCTTTTCCATGGATGAGGAATATGAAAACTTTTTAAGTGTTGGCAAGGGATTGCTTTGTTAGCTTCTCCCTTTTGCCAGCCTTGTACTTATTAAAGTTTTTCCATAGAGGTCATGCTTTCTCTTTTGAGCATTTAGACTTGTATGTCTTAGCCTTATAGGCACTTGGGTTTTATGATCCGGATAGGAAGTTGCTTAAATGAAGTGTTTTTTTTCCATGCTTTAGCAATAAGCTTCCGTTATATAATCCGGATTACCCTTTCACTTGATTTATATATGGAGAGTTGTTTGAAAGACAATGCTTGTAAGAAAACCATATTCATTAGTGACAAAGTTGGGATACATAACTAGACCAACTGTCATTTTCAATGATAGATTTTTGAAGATAATGGAAAGATGAGGTGACTCACACCAACACTGGTTAGGGTAGAAGGCTGATTGTTGCCATCATGACATGCCTTTATGGTTTTGATCCCATTCCATGATCATACACACATAGCCTTCTGCTGGACCCGGATCATCATCATCCTTACCTTTCTTCTGCCATGCAAATGTCTTTTTTGCCTCATCCTTCCTTCCTTCCTTAGCTCCAGCGACCAAATGTTCTAATTTTCCCTCCTTCACTGCCTTATTGATTGCTAGTTTGAGTTGCTTACATGCGTTTGTGTCATGGCCATAATCTTCATGAAATTCACAATATTCGTTCATGTTCTTCTTCCCGGATATAAAGGTCATTGGGGAAGGAGGCTTGAAAGTTTCACAAACTTTCTCAGTGCTCAAGATTTCCCTGGGACACTTAACCAAATTGACAGTTAAAGCATTCTTGTTATATGGACTAAATCTTTTTCCTCGTCGATCTTGACCATCATGACGACTGCCATCTCTGTCAGATGACCCTCCCCCCAATGACTTTTCTTTCTTCGTGACTCCTCTTACTAGTGAGGCAGTCTCCCTAGACCGGAGGTAATCATAGGCTCTATCAATGGCTTCTTTGAAGGTTTTCGGAACCTTTGTAGTCAACTTTTCTTGGAGGGGGCCAGGATGCAAAGCCAGTGTGAAGCCTGAAATTTGTTGACTTTCAGGGAGCCCGGGTATCTTTTGACATTCTCGAGTAAATCTCAGAATGAAGTCCCTGAGTGGCTCATTCTCTAGTTGCCTTATCAAATGGGCCTCCAAGTGATTACGTTGATGTTTCTTTTGTTGGAAAAAATGAGCCACAAACTTTTCTTTCAAGTCTTGGAAATCTTTGATACTCTTCTCTAGCAGGCCTGTGAACCAATATCTAGCATGGTCCTGCAATGTCCCTGGGAACAAGTGGCAAGCCACAGGATCCACCCATTTTTCTGTAAGAATGGCTTGGTCAAACAAAGCTAGGTGGTCTTCTGGGTCCCTTGTACCATCATAGGTTCCCACAACAGGAGGAACCTTCTGGCCATCAGGGAAGGGGTACTCAGCAATCCAGTCACAGAACCTTGACTTCACTGCCAACCTTGGAATGCTCACAGTTTGAGCTCTCTCTCCGGCTTCCTCCCTCGATAATACTTTCAACAGTTTTAGCAATTCTCGAGCTGGGTTTGAGGGTGGTGTTGGTTCTGGACGGGGTTGTTGCTTCTTAAGCTGCTCCACCATTAAAGACATAAAAGACTCCACAACCCCCTTAGGGATTGTTGGAGGAGGTGGAGGTGGAGATGGAGGCGGAGTTGGTTTGAGTATATTGGTGAGTTGTGACAACCAATCTTGGTTGGGTTGTGCTGTAGCTGGAGAGGTATGTGTTGGGGGAGGTGGCTGAGAGGACTCCCCCATAAGCTTTAGCAATTCTACCAGGTGGCTTTCTTGGACAGTAATGGTCCCGTATGAGCTAGGGACCGATTGCTCAACTGGGATTACTTGGTCACTTTCAAGTGGATCGGATGTGACAGGCAAAGGTGTGGCAGAAATTGTTGGAATGACATTTAGAGTCTCAGGACCCTTGTTTTTTAACAACCCTTGGGTTACAAATGAGGTGGTGGGTGAGGATGATGTTCCTCTTATAGAGAACATTGACCCTATGGTACCCGAGTTTAAGGTGGGTCTTGTAGTAACCACGTCCTCAGACAAGTATTGGAGTCTCGATCTAACATCCAATAAATTTTTATCAGAGATTCTCTTTTCACCTTGGGTATGCTCACTACTAGTAGTTTGCATAGTTATGAGAGGTGGAGGAGTAATGGTGGTGTCTTTTTGAGACTTTTCACCACCACTTGTCTCAACCTCCATAGACCCAGGTGAAGTTACTTTTGAAGGTGGAGTTTCTTCCCTGGCCATGCAAGACCAAGAAAAAGAGGAATGAAATGGTGAATTTTGATTTTACAGTAATGGAATCCGTTCAATAAATGGGTCCAACGGATGGCGCCAATGTTTGAACCTAAATTGATCGGATCAGTGACGGACTAAGATTAGTGCACAATCACTACAACTCCTGATAATTCAGTGCGAACTTAACAAACTCTTAGCGAGTCTAAGGTGGCAGTGATTGTGTAATGAATATGATATGATTGAGTTTTGATTGATTATAAGCATTGAATGCGATTGAATTGAATGTGTTCATCAGAATTCTTGAATGAGTATTTATACAATAATATTAGAAATTTCTCAAAGGTCTTTCTAATATTCTTGTACAGTTGAATTCCCTTTCTAGTAATAAGATACAGTATGAACATCTTTATTCATAGACTATCTTCGGTCCATATTTCCAAGTATCATGTTATATACAGTGTATGCATTGGGTCAAGCGCATAGCTGTTGAGTCCATCTTTTCCTCTCTCCACTAAAGTCCAAAAAAAATACATATCTAGATATAGAGAGGGAGGAGGCGGCAGAGGAAAGGAGTGAAAGGAGTCAGGACAAATATATATGTATCACTCTCATATCCATATATTTACATATAGATAATATAGATAAAGAGAGCGGCTAGATTGAAGGGAACAACCGACCCTAATAGGATCCGACCCGGTGTCTCACCCGGTTTATTGGTATGTTCGTTACTCTACATATATCTATTTACTCTTTTGGCCGATCCTCTTTGCTTGTGGCTGACCCGAAACCGGAGATTCCTACCCGGTTGTGAGTTCTGACCCGGGGGTGTATCTGTATGGTGTTTTTATTGTTTGCTTGCTTTGTACCCGATCCAAGTTTCTTTCTCGCCCGGTTGTAGATCCATCTCGCCCGGTTATTGACCCATCTCGCCCGGTTAGACTTATCCGGGTCGGCCAAGAATGGTTTCTATAACTATGTTCCTGATCTGGGTTTTGTTCATCGGTTTAAGTATGAACCTTTAATCCTTGGACATCTATACGGGATCAGTAGGAAAGACAGTAATACTAATAACCGATAAATAAACATGTAAGGGATTTAGGATCCAGTTTCTTTAAGTTAGGGTTATAGAGTTATGCTTTGGCAGAACAGCCTCATACGTTCATATATTTTAGACTCAGTTTCCTACCTGTCCAGGAGTCTTAGGGACAGATTCTTATGGAACTTTTATTGAGTATATGAACGACTATTTTAAAGCCTTAGTCCAAAATAAAATAGGTAAGTTAGTGTTGGCAAGCATACTTTTCACCATGTCCATTAAGGTTCCATTTCTCCTTTTAGCAACATGATTTCGTTGAGGAGAACCTGACATGGTGTATTGGTTTATTATGCCATGTTCCTTTCAAAAATAATGGAAAGAACCAGGAGCTTGGCCAATATCAGTATGTCTACCATAATACTTACCTTCTTTATCTGATCTCACAACTTTTATTTTACGATCAAGTTGGTTTAAAACCAAAGTTTTAAGATCAATAAAAGTCTCTAAGGGTTCAGATCAGATATAGGTGCATATAACGCGAATAATCGTTAATGAATGTAATAAATGATGCATGTCCTGAAATGGATGCGGGATAGGGGCCACTTAATATCAGAGTGAATTATTTCCAACAAGTTGGAACTTCTAGTGGCTCCTTTCTTATTCCCTTTAGCCATTTCGCCTTTGAGGCATTAAATACATGTTTCAAAATTTACTAAAGTTAAGAGAAAGTAATATTCCATCCTGTTTGAGTCGTATCATGCGAACTCGTGAGATGTGGCTAAGATGTTTATGTCACAACGTAATTAGCAGTGGTAGTAAGGTGAACAACTTTAGGTTGGCCCAACTTAAGGCGACCATTTTCTTGCACACACATTGCGATTAGTTCACTCATCGACCATTAATCCTTCATAGCGCTATAGTTAATTTTGAAGGAGTCGAAATGAGCAGGCAATGAGGTCATTAAAATGCACAAGAAAATTGTCAAAGACTTCCATTTTAGGACTCTTAAACTTATGAGTCATGTCAGTCATCTTCATTATGTGTCCACATCTACTGCTATTTCCTTTGTATTTAAGATACTTGCATACGCCTTATACATTCCCTCGGATACTATGATTGATGAAGTTCCTGACCATCATTAGTGATGAGTGATTCGCTCTATCCCACTTTCTTAAAATTCGCTTTCTAAGCTGCAGAAGAGTTAGCAGTAATAGCAGTAGGTTCATTATGGCGAATTACATAATCAAGGTCTAGCATCTCCAAAGTTAGAGGTAAGTTAATCTATTCATGAAGCAAAGTTTGCATCAGTAAGTGGCTCAATGCCTAAGTTAGGTACTATAGTGGAAATAAGGAGGATATTAATTTATGATACAAGCAATAGAAGATTATTCTGGTAATGCCTAAAATAAGTAGGCTCAATAGTAATGAAGTTACAGTGACATGATTAGCTATCTAAGGCAAACTAGGTAATGTCCTTTAATAGTAATGGAACTAGAGTAATGCCTAAAATAAGTAGGCCTAATAATAATGTTCCTCATAATGACATAATTAGATAACTAAGCCAGACTAAGTAATGTCTCTTAAAGTAATGGAACTAAAGTAATGCCTAAAATACGTAAGGGCTAATAATAATGTTCCTTAAAAGTAATGAGACTAAGACCATTATTATAGTAATGAAGCTAGTGATAGGTAAGCCTATTGTAAACACCAAAACAATAAGCTAAAATAAGGCTCTACTTAGAATTTACATCACCTTTGGGCAGAAATAACTAATATCTAAGTACACATGAGCATTAGGGTCATGCTACACAACGCTTATCTTTTGACCTTTGGGCACAAAATTAAGAATCGTGTATATTATGCAATGAAAATGTTCCTTTTAGCACACAAAGTATATTAAATCACCTTTGGGCAGAATCAATACACTAAGTGTTCGTTATGCAAAAGGAAAAGAACGCAACATGAGAATCACATTTGACCTTTGGGCACAAATGATAAAACCATGTACATTAGTGCGAAGCCCCCACACATTACGGGGGTCCGGGGGCAGCGCCCCTGGAAGCGGGGTCCAAGGGGCGGCAGCCCCTGGCGGGGTCCAAGGGGCAGAGCCCCTGGCTGGGATCGAGAAAAATTATTTTCAAAAAATAAGACAAATTTAGCCACAAAATTATAACGTAAAATAGTAAGCACGAACACATTCATCAGCTAAGATCATCTTCAGTATAACACGAACTTAAGTAATAAATCGTGAGTAAGTAAGCACGAAGTAGACAGTAAGTTCGTGATGATGTAAGCACGAAGACATCCTTAAGTCGTGATGACGTAAGCACGAAGATGTACTAAGTTCGTGATGATGTCAGCGCGAAGTTGTCATAAGCTCGTGATGACGTAATCACAAGTTCGCGTGCAAAGATAGCTGAAGTTCGTGGTGACGTAAACGCGAAGATGGGCAGAAACTGTGATAACGTCAGCACGAAGTAGTCTTGAGTTCGTGATGACGTCAGCACGAGTTCGTGATGACGACAGCACGAGTTCTTCAGTTCTGCTAATTCTGAATTCGCGAAAAACCCTCGAAATCGAACCAAAACATGATAGTCGTTCCTAACGTGGCTCTGTTACCACATGTTGGAATAAATCTGATTCGATTCGAGTGATAAAACATCCCCAATAGTCATGTGGAACCTGTAAGAGCATTAAAAATAATTGCTATTGATTTCGGGTTCCCAAAACAAGGTGATTGATTAATGATGAGATGAGAAATTCGGCTGGAGGCTTATGCACGAATTCCTAAGAGGAAAACCCACGAAAATTAGGGTGTATTATGTGTAGGGATTAACCTTAACTTAGGGTTAATGACTCTCTATATATAAGGAGAGTATTTACACTTTAAACCCCTTTGGTGTTTAATGTGTGCACCATTAGTCCTCTTAGTTACAATCACCTAATGGAAAACCCTATACTACGTCTTTAAGATTAAATACGCTCATCATATATTTACTTAGACATAGGGATTTCAGTTACTGTCAATTATCATATCAGGAATGATAGATGATCAGTGACGATCACACTAACGTGGTTCCAACATTTTGTACATGAAAGCCCAACGATGGCATCAGAAGATCTAGAGGTCGACTCCCATGTAAAACGCTTTGATCCCTTCTGGATAGTTACACGCTTACACCTAATGAAGGGTTGTGCTAATTCATTTATGCTAGACAAATAAGCCTTAGACTATGCAACTAATATAGATAAAGGGTAGTCCATTTCGTGTTTCGATATCAAGATTTTGTTCTCAAACTGGACAGAAAGGTGCGAACGAAGTTGGTTGAAGCAACCATTTGTAGCCGTTGAGTAGCCTTTTTACCAAACTTTCCAGCCATGAATTTCATTGTTGGATATTTTACTGTTATTGAATTAATTTACCTTCTTAGTCATAATAATACATCATGTAAGTATGGCGGTGCGGAGTGCATACTTATATGAATTTATTATGATCTTAGGGGCGAAGGGTCGGGGGTCCGGGGGCAGCGCTCCTAGGAGCGGGGTCCAAGGGGCGGCAACCCTGGCGGTGTCCAAGCCCTGGCTCAGAAAATTAATTTCCAAAACTTGAGGCGGGATTACTTTTGCCAATCTTGCAAAGTCTTGTTTTAATTGCTTAAAAGGCAGTTATGGCCCTAATCCCTGCATTCTGTTCATCACGAATTCTTATAGAATTCTCTCTGGATCACATATACGCTTTCAAACGCTAACATACAGAAAAACCTTGAATCTCTGATTGTATCCGATTCAATATTTTGGGGTGAACCACCGAATTGATTCAATCTAAAAGTGTTACACGTCTTCAGAGATTGAATTTATATCATGTTTTTGTTCGTTTTGCTATATATCCCCTATATCCATTTCATCAAAAATTCAAAATGGTTGCTGAATACCATTTACACATAAACTTAAAACTCTAAAAGTGACATATGCCTCTCTACACTTAATATCATCCTTTTTATCAATACTAATTTGTACTTCCTCAAAAAGCAAATAAGCGAAATAAGGTTTGGTCAGTGAGGTAAAGGAAATGCATGACCAATGTAGTTAAAAAACGGGAGTACATGATCAATAGATGAAAACTGCGTGCTACACAATGTAGTATTATTTCTCTATCCTAAAGGAAACGGATTAACTTGTGTCTTTTGCAGAGTGTATATGACTATATGAGAAAACCAGGATGAAAATAGATAGATAGACAATATAAACGTTGTCTCATTCTTAATTCTTAACAATCAGTGGGCTTTATACCTTACAACATGGTGTGTTAGATTCATAAACATATGTACTTCCATTTGCAGTGCAGTGGTTGGACATAAGACAATAGTCTCTTTGTGATAGGGGAGGTCTCAGGATCAAACCTTGAAAGGGCAGAGTTTTATCCCTAATTAGTGTCGTGTCTTTGGGCGGCTAGTTAGGGGGTTTTTCCTCCTACCGGGTATTGAGGGTGAGAAGGTATGTAAAACTAGCTTAAGCTAGAGCCTTCGCTGCGATGATTAATCCACACCTTTCAAAAAAATAATTCATAAACATATAAATAATAAACAATAGTATTGTCGTTAACCATGTTTTTTTGTTCGGGCTTATAATTTATTTTTGTGAAGCAAAGGTTGTAACCATATGGCATGAGGGATAGTGGAAGCCTTCACTCACTTCCACTACTCAAAAGTCACCTTTTTAAAGTGAGTTGTTTAAATGATTAAATTCCAAAAACAAATATCTTAATTTAGTCAAAAAAGCCTTATCCCAGCTGTGACCCCACGTGATAATTCCTTTTCGTCATAAGATATAGATGAAAACAAGATTGAATAATTTTGATTAATGCCAATGATTCATGATTTGTGTGGTAACTCGTAATGCACCCAAGCTTTACCGACGAATTGGAGATTTGGTTATCGGTTTAAGGCTTTTTCTGAAATTAGTACAACTAGACTTGAGTTTCGTACAGTTAAGTTGGATCAACTAGCAGTAATCTTTCATCATTCGGGATAAAGTTCTAAACAGCATTAATTAATATATAATTTTCCTTTCTAAAGAATTCAAGTTCTCACATGATAGTAAACAAGTTTCTCACATGCTCTTTCATTTATATATGTCGTTAGTATTAGATCCTAGTTACCAAAGGTCTTTTACTTCATGCTTGGTCATACTTCACCTCAACGATGATACTTGCTTGGATATCCTTACACCATCCTTGCCTATGAGCGTCCGTCTCACAACTCACAAGGGGAAAGTGTGTTCATGGCCTCGTCTTTGCACCCTACCGACTACTATAACATTTGATATGATTTACGAAGATCAACAGTTACCAATCTCGTCTTTCAAGAGGTAAAAAAAGGGTGAATTGATGGGAACCACTTAAGCCCATGTATCTTTTTGGTACCCACATAACCCCCAGCAAGGATAACTGTTGATCTTCGTCTTCCAAGAGATATGAGGAAGTTAAAATGTAGAAAGTTTAATTCTCATTCAAAGAACCTCCGATTTTACAGGGAGTAAGGGTCAAACCTTAACCTCTATTTTCAAAAACAAATGGTTTTTTAACTGATCTATCCATCTTCACTCTTAGAATATTAACCAAAATGTATGACGTATATCACTTCTTTAAAAAAGTTATCTGTTTCCATAAAAACTTATTAAAAAAGAAAGTAAGTTTTAAATTTATATGTGCCGACTTTTTCTTTCTTTATATAAAACTTCTAAATCTGTAATATATAACAACTAAAAGTCTTATCTAATAGAAATTTTTTTTAATTTAACAAACAAAAAATCTACTATTTACCTTTAATACTAGAAACATGCACAAAAAAACATATTGGCAGTTAAAAATATATTTTTTAATGTTTTGTCGTTGTCAGTACGCTACGCGAAAATTAAAAACAAAATTAGATAGTTTATGCTCCAAACTTCAAAGTTAAAAAAAGCCTTGACCATATTAACTGTTGAGGTGCAAACATTACACTTTGTCATTGATTGTAGATTTGTAACTCGGAGTAATGATGCTTGGATCCTGGGAGACCAGGGTTCGAGTTTGAGCAGACGAGGTTTCACTTTCAATTTAACGTCGTGCCTTCTGTAGCGGTTAAATTGGTGGGTTTTCCCTCCCTTGTGGTCCCTGACTTCGTGGATCGGTCGCTAGTGACTGCCTGCCCGTATGGATGTAACGGCTAGCCGTTCCGTGACACGAACGTTCAAAAAAAAAAGGATAATCATGTAATTAGCTTTTTTTTTAAAAGGTAGAAGAATATATCTATACTCTCCTTATAAAAGAAACTGCTCGCCCCTCCTTAATTTTAAGAACCTGAAATGACACATTTACCCTCCATCTTAATACATCCTTATTTCCATTTTATATATTGTGACTAAGATACCCTTAAAAAATTCAACCTCTATCTCTCTCTCACGTAGAAACACATAGCAAAAACTCTAACTCAAAATTCGTCCCCCTCCTCCCCCTCTCATATCCCACCGCAACAATTTATCACATCTCTGACCGCAATGAAATTACTTTTACGTTAATAACCACACCGTTACCGCCACTGCATTGCGCGGGCACCAATCTAGTTAACTATAAAGACTGCTAGCAAGTCACTAGACAGTCCGAAAGAGTACAAAGATAGGTACATAATGAAATCAACAAATTAAACACCACCTTGTCCGGACCTTGACTGCGAGGGTACTAAAATGGATGGAAAAAACCTGAGTAAAATCTAAGAAAAAATTCTCGAGTCTAGGGGCCACGTCAGTGGTTTTCACCCCAGATCTTTTTTGATAGTACCTCATTCAGGGTCCGGACCTACATGCAGCCCAAAAAACTACAAAACCAGCTCCATAAAACTCCAACAACAATTTAAAATTACATGAAGATAAATTTCTTATAAGTTTATAATTTTCAAGAAGAACAAAAATTTCTTAACCAAAGATCCCCAACCAATTGTCCTTTGTGATGTGGTGTCGCGAAGTCGGGTTGTAGAATATGTTATCTAACTGTGCCATATCTATTTGCTGGTCTTTTTTGTATCACAAAATATATTTTTCCTTTGTCCATGATTACTAAAAATTAAAATAAAAACAAGACAATGTGCATCATAACCACAAAAAAGTATTGTATAATGATATGTATATGAATGACATAAAACATTACTTCAGAAATATAGTCGACGCACTAGGAATATCGTCTCAAAGCATATCTCTAGTTGAAAGAAACGTATGGACTATGGAGTAGCTTAATGATGAAAAACTTAAAGCATTTTGGCTTTTGAATTATTGATTTGCTTTGCTTACCAAAATCGACTACACATCAATAGATGCTGAAATTGCAATTATTCAAAAAGCTGAAATGAATTATTGGCTTAGGCTAAAGTTATGCTTAGTTAAAAGGTTAAAACGTGAAACTGTTGAAACCCGAAAGATTAGACCATTATTAAAACCATACGTCGTTTCGATTCGGAAGTCAATTTTCTTTTCATTGGAATTATACATGATGTAAAAAGTTTAATGTCTTTCGGTTAGTAAAATGTGTCTCGGTTAGTATGGATTCAAAATCGGTCAAACTCGTTATAATGGTTTTTGTAGTTTTGTAAGTTCAATTCTTTTCAACTTTTCTAAAACATATTAATAAAGGATTTTGCTAATGATCACTGTCTGAATAAATTATTAAGATACATTAAAATTTATACTTTGTTATGTGAAAAGTTAGAAGTGGTTATTAATTAGGTTTTTTTGTGCAGGTAATAAGTAACTAATGACAACCTTTTTGATTGTCATTATCATTTTCAATTAATAAAATAGTTGTTAAAAAAACATAATTTTTTTTCTAATCCTGAATTTCAAAATTCAAACATAATTTTCCCCCTTAGCAAACGCATTTTGGAATTATTTTGTTGATGTATTAAAGAATGGCGTGGTTTGAACGGTCAAAATTGAATATATTGTTATTTATATCGCCAAAAGTTTCAAAGTGCTGTTAGAAAGTAGGATCAGAATCAGTTTCATCACTTTCCGAGTTCAAGCTAAAAGCCCGTAACAAGAATCGGCCCAGTAAGGGCCCAAGTCCAAGAAAGAAGAGTCGGTCAAGAATTAGGTTTTCCTTACCATAGTTGTGTATAAATAGAGGCTTAAGCCCTCGTATTGTATCAATCAATTAGAATCTATCAATAAAAGCCTAAATCAATCTCATTATTTAACATGGTATCAGAGCCACAATTCGGGGCTTCATCATCTACCAAATAAATCATCTTTTTGTATCACCTAAACCGGAAATACAGCCACCATGGCAGAAGGTGCCGGCGGCTCTAATTCCGATTTGGCATTACAATTAGCCAATCTTTTACAAAATCATACCAATCAACAATCTCAGAACCCCAAACTATCTGATAATCTTCAGATTAATCTGAAGTTAAATAGCACAAACTATGCCTTATGGACCCGAATGATTCGGGTTGCTATAGGCGGCAGATCAAAGAATTTATTATCACATCTAACCGATGAACCACCAGAAAAATCAACATCTGAAAAATATGAGGTATGAGAACAGGAAGACCTGATAGTGTTCTCATGGCTCATCCAAAATATTGAACCAACATTAGCCGGAAACCTTACCGAATTTGCCACTGCCAAACAACTATGGGATGCGTTAGCAGTCACATACAGTAGTGGGAAAGACAAACTCCAAGCTTTTAATCTTCATGTGAAAGCCAATGAACTCAAACAAGCCAATAAAACCCTTGAAGAATTCTGGATCTCGTTACAAGGGGTATGGGGCGAAATCGATCGAATCGACCCCAACCCAATGAAGTGTCCAGACGATATCAAAGAATATGCCAAGATAAGGTCCGATCATAAACTATTCCAATTCTTGAATGGTTTAGATCGGAAGTTTGAGCCGATTATTAGAGAGATTCTTCGGGTTGACCCACTTCCAGCCGTCGAGACCGCATATGCCACGGTTCGAAAGGAAGCCGCTCATCAATTGATTATAGGAGCAGCTGTCAACGACACACATGGGGTTGCCTCCGGCTTAATCGCCGGAGACCATACCAGCGGCGACAGCGGCGGCGGATTTGTAACCAAAAGTTTCCGCCGATTTGACAACAAGAAAAAAGAACCAGATGATAAATCACATCTCACATGTGATGCTTGTGGTATGGCAAGACACACAACAGAACAATGCTTCGAAATCGTGGGTTACCCGGATTGGTGGATCGGTCCAAAGAAGAAAACCCGACCTACCAAAAACACCACACCTACCACCACTGGAAAATCAAATAAAGAAGGTAACAGTGACCGTCGGCCAGGTGGTTTTGGTGGTGTAGCGGCGGCGGCCGGAGATGATGAAGGGGAGGAAGAGTTTTCGGTGGTGGCAGGTAAAGGGAGAATAGGGTTTGGAAAGTTTGACCATAATATTTCTAAATCATTTCCATATAAACACATATATATGGTTAATAATTCTGGAAAAAGTTTTATGTCACATGGGTCGACCGAATTTTTCAAAGCAAAGAACCAAGTTGAAGCCCAGTCTCTTGGGCCGAATACATATGGACTTAATTACTTGAGTCCATTGAAAAAACAAGGGGGAGCCCATATGGTTCAATCTAGTTATAAAAATTCAAATGGGCCTAATCCTTTGTATGGGCCTGGTCAAAATACAGATAATAATCTAAGCCCACCTCAATTAAATGGGCAGGCCCATAGTGTGAATGGAAAATGTAACGAGTCCAATGGATCGTGGATTTTTGACTGTGGGGCAACGGATACAATGACGTATGCGTTATCTGATTTTTTAGAAGTTTCAAAACCAAGGAAAATGTATATTAAAGCAGCTAATAAAGGAAGAATGGATGTTAAATCTGGAGGAACAGTTAAAATTTCACCAGACATTAAATTGTCTAATTGTCTTTATGTTCCTTCTTTGTCACACAAATTATTGTCAATAAGTCATGTGACAAAGGAACTTAATTGCTCAGTTCTCATGCATCCAACCTTTTGTTTGTTACAGGATATCAGGACGGGACGGATCATTGGGCGTGGCACTGAGAGAGAAGGACTGTATTATGTTGATGAAGTTACTGAAAGTGGGACTGTCATGCTTGCTCATGGAACTAGTGAAAGAAAAGCATGGTTATGGCATAGAAGATTGGGTCATCCGTCAGTTAGTTATTTGCATATTTTATTTCCGAAACTTTTTCCGTTGAATAAGAAGATTGATTGTGAAACTTGCATTCTAGCAAAAAGTCATAGACAATCTTTTAAACCTAGTAATACTAGAGTTGAATTTCCTTTTTCGTTGGTTCATTCTGATGTGTGGGGTCCTGCACCGGTTGTTGGAGGACATAATTTCAAGTATTTTGTGATTTTTGTTGATGATTGTACCCGAATGACATGGATTTATTTTTTGAAAAATAAGGATGAAGTTTATGATAGATTCATTGTTTTCTATAACATGGTCCAAACTCAATTTCAAAAATCTATCAAAATCATGAGAACAGATAATGGTGGAGAATATGTGAATTCACAAATGAACCTGTTTTTTCAATCCAAAGGAATAATTCATCAAACCACTTGTCCCCACACTCCCGAGCAAAATGGTGTGGCTGAACGGAAAAATAGGATCCTTTTAGAAATGACTAGGGCACTTATTATTGAGTCCTTAGTTCCTAAAAGTTTTTGGCCCGAAGCTTTAGCTACTGCTACCTACCTGATCAACCGTCTCCCTACAAAGATTCTTGATATGAAAAGCCCTTTGAAATTCCTCTCTAAGTTTCATAAACTCCCATCAGTTCTTACTTTGCCCACTAGAGTTTTTGGATGTACGGTTTTTGTTCATATTCCAAAATCATATCGTAATAAACTCGAATCGTGTGCTGAAAAATGTGTATTTGTGGGATATGGGGTTAATCAAAAGGGGTATAGATGTTATAATCCTAAAACTCATCGTATGTTTACTACGATGAATTGTGATTTCTTGGAGACCAAGTACTTTTACTCTCAAGAACTCAGTGGTCAGGGGGAGGAACAAAGTGACACACTGAGTTGGCTTCAATATTCATCAGAAGTTCAGTCCACTACCTCATCAGAAGTTCAGACTCCAGATAAAGATTTACAGTCCTCCTCTCAAAGTGACAACCCAACAGAAGTTCAGTACTCTCATCAGAAGTTCAGTCACTCCTCATCAGAAGTTCAGTACTCCATCAGAAGTTCAGTCACTCCTCATCAGAAGTTCAGTACTCATCAGAAGTTCAGTCACTACCTCATCAGAAGTTCAGACTCCAGATAGAAGATTTCAGTACTCTCATCAGAAGTTCAGACCACTACCTCATCAGAAGTTCAGACTCCAGATAAAGATTTACAGTCCTCCTCTCAAAGTGACAACCCAAATCCAGACCTGATATCCGAGGTAAGTAGTTCTGAGCCAAGCCATACTTTGAATAATATGGGTATTCCAGCTAATGAAGTGCAGGAAAATGTTAATGGAGAGTCAGAAAATATAGAAGAAGTGACTCAAGAAAGTGCTCCAGAAAGATATGTTCTTCCACCAAGGTCTACCAGAGGAATACCTGCAAAGCGATATTCTCCAGAAAGAAGTTCTCGGTCTACCAAGTATCCAGTAGACAACTTTGCTAATATTGCAGAAGGTCTCTTCTCCAAAGAAGCAAAAGCTTTTGCAGCAAAACTATATTCAGAAGAGCTCCCGTCAGATGAAGAGCATGCTTTAAAGTTTAAAAATTGGAAGGATGCTATGGATAGTGAAATGGAGGCTCTTATAAAAAATGATACATGGGAGAAGTGTATTCTTCCAAAAGGAAAGAATCCAGTAGGGTGCAGATGGATATATACCATCAAGTATAAACCAAATGGGGATGTAGAGAGATATAAAGCAAGACTTGTTGCCAAAGGGTACACTCAGACCTATGGCATTGACTATTCAGAAACTTTCTCTCCAGTTGCAAAGCTAGATACAGTAAGGGTTCTTTTCTCAATAGCAGCAAATCAGGGGTGGTCTCTTCATCAGTTCGATGTGAAGAATGCTTTTTTGCATGGAGAATTAAAAGAGGAAGTATATATGGATCCTCCTCCAGGTTTTTCTCGTAACTTCAAACATGGAGAAGTTTGTAGGTTGAAGAAGTCCTTGTATGGACTTAAACAGTCACCTAGAGCTTGGTTTGGAAGATTTACTCTTGCTATGAAGAAGTATGGATATCAACAGAGCAATTCTGATCACACATTGTTCCTTCGTCATAGAGGAAATCTAGTAACATGTCTAATAATTTATGTTGATGACATGATTATTACAGGAAATGATGAAAAGGAGATTGATCAACTAAAAACAGCTTTGTTTGCAGAATTTGAAATAAAAGATTTGAGAGATTTGAAGTACTTTCTTGGAATAGAAGTTTCAAGGTCTAAACATGGAATTTTTATTTGTCAGAAGAAGTATATATTGGATCTTTTAGCTGAAACAGGAATGATTGATTGCAAACCAGCAAACACACCCATGGCCATCAATCAGAAATTGTTTATAAAGACAGAAGCTAGAGCCACTGATAAAAATAGATATCAAAGGTTGGTAGGGAAACTTATTTATTTGGCTCATACTCGTCCAGACATAGCATATGCTGTTGGAGTGGTTAGTCAATTTATGCACCAACCTCAGGAAGATCATATGGATGCGGTTCTACGAATTATCAGGTATCTTAAAGGGACTTCAGGTCATGGGGTGTTAATTAAAGCTAATGGTCATCTTAAGATTCAGATATATACAAATGCAGATTGGGCAGGAGATAAAGGTAATCGAAGGTCCACTTCAGGGTATTTCTCATTGATAGGTGGTAACTTGGTTACATGGAAAAGTAAAAAACAGAAAGTTGTCTCCTTGTCTAGTGCTGAAGCTGAGTTTAGGGGTATAGCTAGAGGACTAGCAGAAGCTTTGTGGTTGAAGAAGCTGGTGTCTGAAATAGGTTTTGCTCCCAAAGAAAGCATTAAAATCATGAGTGATAATGAAGCTGCTATTCAGATCTCAGAGAATCCAGTTCAACATGACAGAACCAAGCTTGTGGAAGTTGATCGTCATTTTATAAAAGAAAAATTGTAGAGTGGAATCATCAAGTTACCTTTTGTTAAGTCTGAAGAACAACTTGCTGATATTTTAACCAAAGCTGTGGGAACATCTATGTTTCATAAGTGTTTAAGCAAGTTGAATTTCGGTAATCCCAATATTCAACTTGAGGGGGAGTGTTAGAAAGTGGGATCAGAATCAGTTTCATCACTTCCCGAGTTCAAGCTAAAAGCCCGTAACAAGAATCGGCCCAGTAAGGGCCCAAGTCCAAGAAAGAAGAGTCGGTCAAGAATTAGGTTTTCCTTACCATAGTTGTGTATAAATAGAGGCTTAAGCCCTCGTTTTGTAATCAATCAATTAGAATCTATCAATAAAAGCCTAAATCAATCTCATTATTTAACAAGTGCAACACAATATGTTATATGTATAAAAACGACCTCAATGTAGATAAATTGTACAAATACAATAAAAAAATTGACGGGTTGATTGTCTTTTTGCCTTTTAAAAAAAAAGTTGATAGTCTTTTCAAAATCGATGTTACTCAGAATTAAAATGTTCTCTTAAATATTTCCATAAATATATGTAGTTACTAATTTATATAAGAGACCAAACAAGATATAACAAAACTATGGTAGTTAGCGCTTTTTTTTTTAGAACAGCTAAGATTTTATTAATCATGTGCTTCGGCAAGACGCCTAGGCAACTAAAGGAATAAGTACAATTATAATAGAAAAGAAGGACTCATTGCCCATAAAGGCCACGAGAGACTAGTTTTTCTATCACGACTAGACAACCAACAATAAGAGACGAAGACAATAGACTGGAACACGTCGTTACACGAGTCATTACTATCCCGGTGAATAACCTGATTCCTGTGTTTCCAAAGGGACCACCACCACACGAAACAAATGGCTTCTAAGGTTCTTTTAAATCGAGAGGGGTATTGTGAAGCATTGATCCACTCTAACATCAACTTTGGGCTAGTTATGGGCATATCAATGTGAATCCATTGGCTGAAATGTTGTGCAAGCTTCTTGTAAATAATACAATTCGAGAAGAGATGATCAATGGACTCAACATTATGATGGCATAATGCACATGAGATATCAGCAATCTCCAAGCCTTTGCGGCTGAGATTCAAGCGTGATGGGAGGCGATCACGTAAAAGCCGCCACATAAATATGTTCACTTTTTTAGGAACCAACGAGTTCCACTTTGTCTTGTCCTGCTCACAAGGAAGAAGAGCACGTTCAAGACATAAGCGAAATTGACGAACCGAAAAATAAGTTTGACCTGTGACGTTCCAAGCCCACGAGTCCTCTTTATCCACAAGTCGTACATGCTGAATAAGATTATACAATTCCGCCAGCTGTGTGGTTTCCGCCCCTCCCCTAATGGGCCTACGCCATGACCATGACCAATTACCATCCAACCACCTGTTGTTGACGTGAGTTTGTTTGTCTAACTCCAAAGCATACAGCCGTGGGAGCCTACTAGCTAAAGCTTCATTTCCCACCCAAATATCCTTCCAAAAACAAATAGAAGCACCATTACCAATCTGCCTAGTAATGGAATTTGTAGGAACAGTAGGTAAAGCATGGATCTCTGTGAAGGCTGAACACATTGAAGCCCAAATACCCTTGTTTTTATAAGTAAAATTTGTGAAGCTTTCATGACCATGAATTGCAATAATTACTTTAACCCACAAATGTTTGTTAGAAGAGAGAGCCCGCCATCTCCATTTATAAAGAAGTGCAAGGTTCAAAGCATATAAACTGCCAATGCCTAAACCTCCAACTTCTTTAGAAGCCAATGCAAGTTTCCACTTAATCTATGCCATTTTCTTGTTATCATCAGTGGAGCCCCAAAAAAACTTGGATCTCAAATACTCAAGAGTGTCATTAACCTTCTTTGGTAGCTTAAAAAGTGAAAAATAATAAGTTCCAACAGAACCTAAAACCGAAGAGACGAGAGTGGTTCTACCACCAATGGAGAGCAGTTTCGCATTCCATATCAATAATCTTTTCTTGAACTTTTCGACTATGCAATCCCAATCTTTAACTTTCAACATAGAACGACCTATCGGTATACCAAGATAAGAGAATGGCAAGATACCATCTTTGCATCCCAATCTTTCAGCAGTTGAAACAACATCAGAGCTTGAGCTTTGTACATTAATTCCAAAGATGGAAGACTTATGAAAGTTAATCTTAAGCCCCGAGATCACATAAAAGAACTTGAACGCCAATTGGATAGTGTCAAGATTTGTGGAGGACCATTCACCCATTAGAATCATGTCATCCGCATATAACAAATGCGAGATCGAAATATGATTAATATTAACACCCCAGAACCTTCCAATTCGTGTCAAATTATCAAACGCGACATGGAGACCTTCCATTGCTATGATGAACAAAAACGGCGCCATTGGGTCACCTTGTCGTAACCCCCTATTTATAGAAAATTCTTTTGTTGGACTCCCGTTGATAAGCAAAGAGGCCCTGGCCGATTTTAAACAAGCAGCAATCCAATTAATCCACCTTTTACTAAACCCCATCGCTTGCATTATATTAAATAAGTAGTCCCATGCAATCGAGTCATATGCCTTTTCGAAGTCAATCTTAAACAAAAGAAGCTTTTTTTTTCTCCGTGAGAACCAATTAATCACTTCACTTAAAATGAGGGGGCCGTCAAGAATTTGACGACCTTTTATAAAGGCTGACTGTTCCGGACTAACAATAGAGTCAATCACCTTAGCTAACCTATTAGATAGGATCTTTGCAATGATCTTGTACTGTACACCAATGAGGCTAATAGGCCTGTAATCTGTAACAATAACTGGATGATCAGTTTTTGGAAGCAAGGTAATAAATGCAGAATTGCACCCATTTGGGATTTTAGACGTATTAAAAAATTCCGAGGCAAAAGCAAAGATATCCTGACTTAGTAACTCCCAGTAACGTTTGATGAAACCAAATGTAAAGCCATCTGGTCCGGGCGACTTGTCACTACCACAACTCCATACCGCATATTTCACTTCTTCCAAAGTCAATCTCGCATCCAAAAACTCAATATCCGAAGAAGCCAACTTCTTGAACTTATCAGAGTCGATATGAAACTTAGGAGTATCAAGCTTGCTGAATTTTTTCTCAAAGTAATTAAAAAAAATACTTTTTACTTCCACCGGATCATCCACCCATCTGCCTTGATGTTTAATACCCCTGATTGCATTCGATCGCCTCCTCCAATTAACAACCTGATGAAAATATTTAGAATTCTCGTCACCCTCCATATGCCATTTCAATTTTGCCCTCTGCATGTTATCTCGGTTAATTCGTACATCAATCTCTTGTAACTTCATTCTAGCAGTATTGCGCAGCTGAACTAAACTAGCATCGTCATGGCCTAACGCAATCTGGTTTTCTAGATAAGCAATCTCAGCCACATATTGATCACGATCAAATAATACATTACTATTTTTTCTCCAATTTCGAATATCATTCTTGACTACTTTCAACTTATTCTTCAAAAAAATAGCAGCACACATACCATCCAATCTTTCTTGTGAAGACCAAGCATTTTTAACCACATCCTCGAAGCCAACAAACATCCATCCATGAATTGAACAATTTAAATGGAGTAGGGCCAAAATCACGTACCAACTGAGAACATACAATAGGGCGATGATCCGAGATAAGTTCGTCAAGAACATTGACAACCATGCCAGCAAACCGATCGCAGAAGCCTCGTGAAAATAAAATCCTATCAATTCTACTACCTTTCAAACCATTGGGTGCGATACGAGTGAACTGGTTACCACCTGTCGGAAGCTCCACAAGATTACCATTAATAATGAAATCATTGAAATTCGCGGCATTTATCTGATCAAAAATAGATCCAAATCGATCCCCTTCTACACGCACCGAATTGAAATCGCCAAACACGCAATATTCACCTGGATTATTCTCGATAAAGTTAACAATAAATGACCATAGAGCTACCTTATCTCTTTCGGCTTGAGGAGCATACACGTTAATCATAAAACAACGAAAATCAGTAGCAATCCACACACCCTCCACAATAACAACATTCTGAGTACACGTAACATGAAGCTTTTTAAAACTTACAGGATCCCACATTGAAATAATCCCTCCCGAATGCCCATTGGCAAGAGACTCGGCAAATTGAAACCTATAGTTACCCCAAATACTTCTTATACGTAACAGATTCGTGGAAGACAAAAAAGTTTCCTGTGTTGGAACCACGTTAGTGTGACCGTCACTGATCATCTATCCTTCCTGATATGATAATTGACGATAATTGAAATCCCTATGTCTAGTAAATATTCGATGGACGTATTTACTCTTAAAGACGTATTATAGGGTTTCCCATTAGGTGATTGGAACTAAGAGGACTAATGAGGCACGAATTAAACACCAGAGGGACTAAATGTGAAAATACTCTCCTTATATATATAGAGAGTAATTAACCCTAATTTAAGGTTAATCAACACACATAATCACAGCCTCCCTCATATCTAATTTCGTTCTCCATCCTCTGATGAATTCCTTAATCATGAATTCATCAATCCATCCAAAATCAATCTTCTTGTTATGGGAACCCGAAATCAATAGCAATCATGCTTTATGTTGTTACAGGTTCCACAGGACGATCTGGATTCCCCGGTACGTGTTTATTACGAATTGAATCATGTTATATTCCAACATTTGGTATCAGAGCCTGGTTACGAATTTATCCCTTGATTTGATTCGTTTTCGTACCCTAATTCGCGAACTAAAAAAAAATGCAGAAGCTTAAGTTCGTATGCTTCTTACGAACTTAAAATTCGTTTGAACTCTAAATTCGTTTGAACTCTAAGTTCGTAAGGAATTACTAAGTTCGTAAGGCTTACTAAGTTCGTAAGGAATTACTAAGTTCGTAAGGAATTACTAAGTTCGTAAGGAATTACTAAGTTCGTAAGGAATTACTAAGTTCGTAAGGAATTACTAAGTTCGTAAGGAATTACTAAGTTCGTAAGGAATTACTAAGTTCGTAAGGAATTACTAAGTTCGTAAGGAATTACTAAGTTCGTAAGGAATTACTAAGTTCGTAAGGAATTACTAAGTTCGTAAGGAATTACTAAGTTCGTAAGGAATTACTAAGTTCGTAAGGAATTCTAAGTTCGTAAGAAATTACTAAGTTCGTAAGAACTTAAATTCGTAAGAACTTCTAAGTTCGTAAGGAATTACTAAGTTCGTAAGGAATTACTAAGTTCG
This sequence comes from Erigeron breviscapus, assembly GCA_034093135.1. Taxonomy (NCBI): domain Eukaryota; kingdom Viridiplantae; phylum Streptophyta; class Magnoliopsida; order Asterales; family Asteraceae; genus Erigeron; species Erigeron breviscapus. Next base: position 94,761,312 of record CM067170.1, on the reverse strand, counting down.
TAAGGCTTATTCTGTTGTACGAGAACTTCTAAGTTCGTAGGAACTTACTAAGTTCGTAAGGAATTACTAAGTTCGTAAGGAATTACTAAGTTCGTAAGGAATTCTAAGTTCGTAAGGAATTACTAAGTTCGTAAGGAATTACTAAGTTCGTAAGGAATTCTAAGTTCGTAAGGAACTTCTAAGTTCGTAAGGAATTACTAAGTTCGTAAGGAATTACTAAGTTCGTAAGGAAATTACTAAGTTCGTAAGAACTTAAAGTTCGTAAGAACTTCTAATTCGTGAACTTCTAAGTTCGTAAGGAATTACTAAGTTCGTAAGGAATTACTAAGTTCGTAAGGAACTTCTAAGTTCGTAAGAAATTACTAAGTTCGTAAGAACTCTAAATTCGTAAGAACTTCTAATTCTGAACTTCTAAGTTCGTAAGGAATTACTAAGTTCGTAAGGAATTACTAAGTTCGTAAGGAATTACTAAGTTCGTAAGGAATTACTAAGTTCGTAAGGAATTACTAAGTTCGTAAGGAATTCTAAGTTCGTAAGAAATTACTAAGTTCGTAAGAACTCTAAATTCGTAAGAACTTCTAAGTTCGTAAGGAATTACTAAGTTCGTAAGGAATTACTAAGTTCGTAAGGCTTATTCTGTGTACGAGAACTTCTAAGTTCGTAGGAACTTACTAAGTTCGTAAGGAATTACTAAGTTCGTAAGGAATTACTAAGTTCGTAAGGAATTCTAAGTTCGTAAGGAATTACTAAGTTCGTAAGGAATTACTAAGTTCGTAAGGAATTACTAAGTTCGTAAGGAATTACTAAGTTCGTAAGGAATTCTAAGTTCGTAAGGAATTCTAAGTTCGTAAGGAATTACTAAGTTCGTAAGGAATTACTAAGTTCGTAAGGAATTACTAAGTTCGTAAGGAATTCTAAGTTCGTAAGGAATTCTAAGTTCGTAAGGAATTACTAAGTTCGTAAGGAATTACTAAGTTCGTAAGGCTTATTCTGTTGTACGAAACTTCTAAGTTCGTAAGGAATTACTAAGTTCGTAAGGAATTACTAAGTTCGTAAGGAATTACTAAGTTCGTAAGGAATTACTAAGTTCGTAAGGAATTACTAAGTTCGTAAGGAATTACTAAGTTCGTAAGGAATTACTAAGTTCGTAAGGAATTCTAAGTTCGTAAGGAATTACTAAGTTCGTAAGGAATTACTAAGTTCGTAAGGAATTACTAAGTTCGTAAGGAATTACTAAGTTCGTAAGGAATTACTAAGTTCGTAAGGAATTACTAAGTTCGTAAGGAACTTCTAAGTTCGTAAGAAATTACTAAGTTCGTAAGAACTTAAATTCGTAAGAACTTCTAATTCGTGAACTTACTAAGTTCGTAAGGAATTACTAAGTTCGTAAGGAATTACTAAGTTCGTAAGGAATTACTAAGTTCGTAAGGAACTTCTAAGTTCGTAAGGAATTACTAAGTTCGTAAGGAATTACTAAGTTCGTAAGGAATTACTAAGTTCGTAAGGAATTCTAAGTTCGTAAGAAATTACTAAGTTCGTAAGAACTCTAAATTCGTAAGAACTTCTAGTTCTGAACTTACTAAGTTCGTAAGGAATTACTAAGTTCGTAAGGAATTCTAAGTTCGTAAGGAATTACTAAGTTCGTAAGGAATTACTAAGTTCGTAAGGAATTACTAAGTTCGTAAGGAATTACTAAGTTCGTAAGGAATTACTAAGTTCGTAAGGAATTACTAAGTTCGTAAGGAACACTTCTAAGTTCGTAAGAAATTACTAAGTTCGTAAGAACTCTAAATTCGTAAGAACTTCTACGAACTTCTAAGTTCGTAAGGAATTACTAAGTTCGTAAGGAATTCTAAGTTCGTAAGGAATTACTAAGTTCGTAAGGAATTACTAAGTTCGTAAGGAATTACTAAGTTCGTAAGGAATTACTAAGTTCGTAAGGAATTACTAAGTTCGTAAGGAATTCTAAGTTCGTAAGAAATTACTAAGTTCGTAAGAACTTAAATTCGTAAGAACTTCTAATTCGTAGAACTTACTAAGTTCGTAAGGAATTACTAAGTTCGTAAGGAATTACTAAGTTCGTAAGGAATTACTAAGTTCGTAAGGATTACTAGTTCGTAAGAACTTACTAAGTTGTACATGGTTTCATCATTTGCGCCCAAAGGTCAAATGTGATTCTCATGTTGCGCTCTTTTCTCTTTTGCATAATTAACACTTAGCATATTAATTCTGCCCAAAGGTGATTTAATATGTTTTGTGTAGCAAAGGGATTCTTTTCATGCATATATACACGATTCTTAATTTTGTGCCCAAAGATCAAAAGATAAGCGTTGTGTTGCATGACCCTAATGCTCATGTGTACTTAGATATTAGTTATTTCTGCCCAAAGGTGATGTAACATCTAAGTAGAGCCTTACTTTAGCTTATTGTTTTGGTGTTTACAATAGGCTTACTTATCACTAGCTTCATTAGTATAATGGTCTTAGTCTCATTACCTTTTGAAATCTAATTATGTTGCTATAAGGAACATTATTTTTAGCCCTTAGTTAGTTTTAGGCATTACTTTAGTTCCCTTACTTTTATAGACATTACTTAGTTTGCCTTATATAGCTAATCATGTCACTATAATTTCATTACTATTAAGCCTACTTATTTTAGGCATTACTATTATAATCTTCTATTGCTTGTATCATAAATTAATATCCTCCTTATTTCCACTGAAGTACCTAACTTAGGCATTGAGCCACTTACTGATGCAAACTTTGCTTTATGAAAGGATTAATTACCTCTAATTCTGTAGATGATAGACCTTGACTATGTCATTCACCATAATGAACCCACTGCTTTACTGCTAACTCTTCCGCAGCTCAGAAAGCGAATTTTTAATAAAGTGGGATAGGGCGAATCACTTGTCAATAATGATGGTCAGAAACTTCATCAATCATAGTTTCCGAGGGAATGTATAAGGCGTTTGCAAGTAGCTTAAATACAAAGGAAATAGCAGTGCTTGTGAACACATAATGTAAATGACTGACATGACTCATAAGCTTAAGAGTCCAAAAAAAAATGGAAGTCTATGACAATTTTCTTTTGCATTTTAATGACCTCATTGCTTGCTCATTTCGACTCCTTCAAAATTAATTTTAGCGCTATGAAGGATAAATGGTTGATGAGTGAACTAATAGCAATGTGTGTGCAAGAAAATGGTCGCCTTAAGTTGGGCCAACCTTAAGTTGTTCATCTTAGTACCACTGCTAATTCCATTAAGAGGAAAAATAACAACAGTAATAAAAACTGCAAATAAAGTTCAAAGGCTAATCATGGTGCTACTACCTCTAGCATTAAGTCCTTGACAAGCAATCCTAACTGCAAATTATAATTGTGCCTAGATTGCCCTAAAATCAAGGAGTAGCTAGCTAAGAAAGGTAACTTAATTTTTGTAATATTTGATTCTTTTATGTTTGATGTACTTATCAATACATGTGTGAGTGATTCTAGTTTTATACAAGGATTCCATGCAATCTAGAAACTATCAAATGACCAGAGAAAGCCTAGAGTTGGAAGGGTTGATCTCTTATATGTCGAAACCATGGAGACTTATGATTTACATATAAACAATGGAAAGTGTATTAGACTAGTAGATACCTTATGTGTATCGAGAATTCTCGAAACCTTGTATCTGTTTTTTTTAGTCTAAGACCTTGAAGGTTATGTAATAATTCATGGTTATGACGAGATTGCCATTACTCATAATAATGCATTACGTGGTCCTAGTTTCTTGAATGGAATGTTGTATAAGTTAGAACTAGATCATAATTTCTCACAGTCTTTGTTGTCTCCTGATATTGATGACATAACTAAAACAAAGACAATATCACCTAAATAATTAGAGAATTCCTCCATAATGTGGCATAAATATCTTAGCCACATATCACGAGTTCGCGTGATACGACTCATAAAGGATGAAATATTACATTCTCTTGACTTTAGTGATTTTGAAACATGTATTTACTGCCTCTAAGGTGAGATGGCTAAAGGGAATAAGAAAGGAGCTACTAAAGGTTCCAACTTGTTGGAAATAATTCACTCTGACGTTAAGTGGCCCCTATCCCGCATTCATTTCAGGACATGCATCATTTATTACATTCATTAACGATTATTCACGTTATATGCACCTAAATCTAATCTGAACCCTTAGAGACTTTTATTGATCTTAAACCTTTGGTTTAAAACAAACTTGATCGTAAAAATAAAAGTTGTGAGATCAGATAAAGAAGGTAAGTATTATGGTAGACATACTGATATTGGTGAAGCTCATGGTCTTTTTCCATAACTTTTGAAAGGAACAAGACATAAGTAACCAATACACCATGTCAGGTTCTCCTCAACAAATGTTATGTTGCTAAAAGGAGAAATAGAACCTTAATGAACATGGTGAAGAGTATGCCTTTTCAACACTAACTTACCAACTTTCCTTTGGACTAAGGCCTTAAAACAGCTTTTCATATACTCAATAAAAGTTCCATTAGAATCTGTCCCTAAGAGTCCTGGACAGGAAGGAATCTGAGTCTAAAATATATGAAAGTATGAGGCTGTCATGCCGAAGCATAAGTCTGTAACCCTAACTTAAAGAAACTGGATTACATGTTTCTTTATCGGTTATTAGTTTTACTGTCTTTTCTACACTACTAGCATTATTGACACGTATCATGCCACGTTTCTCAAAGACTAAGAGATCAGTGGGAGCACGACAAATCATAACTTAAGATTTGCTATAAGTACAAGAAGCGGGGGGAACCACTCGTTGGTTATTATTACTCCTCCGATAACTCCTCTTGTACTCAACGCTGCTCCTAAAATCACTGATCCACCTTCTCCAAATCAGAATCCTAATCCTCCTAATTATGATACTACTAATGATAAAGCATCTTATTAAATAATGCTAAGCAAAGCATCTTACTATTAATGCTATTAATGCTAAAGCATCTTCCTTACTCAACCTGAAAATCAACTCAGGAGATCATCTAGGTCACGCAAGGCCATAACTTTTGATGATTTCATAACTTATTTAACTGAAGTTGAGGACATTGGAAAGCTTACTGATCCTACCTCTTATTAGGAAGCCATTATTAGCGATCAGGCCACATAGTGGAATGAAGCTGTAATTTGAAAGCTCAATTCCATATAGCATAATGACGTTTGGGACTTGGTTGAATTTCTTGAAGAATCCAAACCTATAAGTTGTAAATGGATCTTCAAAACCAAATTAGACCCAAAAGGAAACGTCAAACGCTATAAGGCCATAACTAGTTGCGAAAGGGTTTTACTCAAAAGGAAGGAATCGATTATCAAGAGACCTTATCTCCTGTCTCATAAAGATTCCTTAAGGATTGTCATGACATTAGTAGCTCATTATGATTTAGAGTTACATCAGATGGATGTCAAAACCACTTTCCTGAATGGAAACTTGCAATAAAACGTATACATGTGAACCTATAATTCCAGAAGGTAAATGGCACATGGTCTGCAAGTTGAATAAGTCCATATACGGGTTGAAGCAATCATCACTTAAAATGGTACCTTAAGTTTAATAAAGTCATAAAAGGACAAGACTTCCTAAAGAATCAAGTGGATTTTGCACCTATCTCAAGATCAGTGGGAGTAAATTTACAATCCTTGTTTTGCACATGGATGATATTCTTGCAAGTAACAACTTGGATATGTTGCATGAGTCGAAGCGTTTACTTTTTCGCAGAATGTCGACATAAAAGATCTCCGTGATGCCTCTTATGTTATAGGTATCAAAATACATCGAGATAGGCGTAATGATGTTCTGGTTCTTTCTCAAAAGACTTATATTGAACACATCTTAGAACGCCATAACATGCAGCACTACACACCCACTATAACTCTAGTAGTAAAAGGAGACGTATGTGATTGTTTCCAAAGTCCAATCATTGAGATAAAATAGGAGCAAATGAGGATGATACCTTACTTATAAGTAGTTGGGAGCATTATGTACGCTCAGGTCTGTACTCATCTAGATATCGCTTATATCGCCGGTATGCTTGGGAGTTACTTATCTAATCCCGAATTAGCACACTAGAAAGCGGCTAAAAGGTTTTACGATATCTGCTAAGGACCAAAGACTACACATTAACTTATAGAAGAGGTGACAACTTAGAAGTAGTAGGATGTTTTAATTCCAATAAGAAATCTACTTCTGAATGTATATATTTATGGTTAGTTGGCAAACCTATCTTTTGACGGAGTCATAAGTAGTAACTGACTGCAACGTCTACCATGATGTCTGAACGTTCATAATTTCATGTCATGGGATGTTGTTAAAGAACTTAGTCAGTGGACTCGAAAATCGTCAACTTTCTTTATAGACCATTGAAGCTTTACTGTGATAACTCAGCTACCGTAACTTGCTTGAACAGTAACAGTTCAACTGGCGCTGAGATGTATCTTGATACAAAGTTTCTGTTTGTATGTAAACAGATTGAGGAAAATGTTCTTTGTATTGAGTACATAAGTACACATAAGATGCTACTGGATCCAATGACCGAAGGTCTTCCTCCTAAAAATCTTCGTAGGATACGTATCGAAGATGAGGCTTACTAAAGGACCTATTATGATAGCATGTTGTACTTGTTGGTCATTATTATTATTATGTTAATGAAAATTTTCCCTCCTTATTCACCCCCCCCCCCCCCCCCCCCCCCCCCCCCCCCCCCCCCCCCCCCCCCCCCCCCCCCCCCCCCCCCCCCCCCCCCCCCCCCCCCCCCCCCCCCCCCCCCCCCCCCCCCCCCCCCCCCCCCCCCCCCCCCCCCCCCCCCCCCCCCCCCCCCCCCCCCCCCCCCCCCAAATCCTCCTTATTCAGATTTTGTTTGTCTATTAGTTACACTTCGAGCTCATAACAGTGTAAAGACATTATGCAACAAAATTTGTCTCAGTCAATTGATCATTGCTTATTAGTTTTAAATTTGAGTCATAGTTTGACTAGTGGGGGTCCTGAGTTGATGTTCTTCTCTACGACTGTACTTATTGGCTATGATTTCGGTTTAAAACGAAATGAGTATTATCCCGGCCGGACTTATTAAATACTCATAGATAAATGATCGCTCGGTCAAGTGGGAGAATGTTGGAACCACGTTAGTGTGACCGTCACTGATCATCTATCCTTCCTGATATGATAATTGACGATAATTGAAATCCCTATGTCTAGTAAATATTCGATGGACGTATTTACTCTTAAAGACGTATTATAGGGTTTCCCATTAGGTGATTGGAACTAAGAGGACTAATGAGGCACGAATTAAACACCAGAGGGACTAAATGTGAAAATACTCTCCTTATATATATAGAGAGTAATTAACCCTAATTTAAGGTTAATCAACACACATAATCACAACCTCCCTCATATCTAATTTCGTTCTCCATCCTCTGATGAATTCCTTAATCATGAATTCATCAATCCATCCTAAATCAATCTTCTTGTTATGGGAACCCGAAATCAATAGCAATCATGCTTTATGCTGTTACAGGTTCCACAGGACGATCTGGATTCCCCGGTACGTGTTTATTACGAATTGAATCATGTTATATTCCAACATCCTGAACGCCCAAAAAATTGATTTTATGTTTAGATAACAACCTACAAATACTCCTACGTTTCTTCACATTCCCGGTCCCGCACATATTTAGAGACAAGATATTCATTTAGAGGTAACCTCACGCAACCTGGCTTCCAAGCATTCTTGGGATTCTAATGACTTGTCCACTTTATAGCCCATCCCTCCACCAATATCCTTGATGTTTGTTGATTCATCACCTTGCGAGGAAAAAGAATCTGATGTAGAATTGAATGATTGCGCAACCTTATCATGATCAGATGGCATCGAATTAACTGTACCCATAGTATACATACCAGCTTGTTTAGCAACTTCCTCCCATCCAGGAGCGATTTTAGGACCAGAAATACCAGGCGACGAGTCTTTAGACATATACTCAGATTCATTTAAATGAGCTGATTTTGTGGTAGACTCCAGCACCTTTTCCTTGTCATTTATTTTCACTGCACTTTCAACTTCTTTTAGATGTTCCGAGGGCGAATAGGACTCCATCTCCACTTCTTTTTCAAAGTTGTTTGTCATAACTTTATCTTTATTTTTATCTGTCGTCTCATCAATCACTGGTTGGAGATTAAAAATGTCATTGTGGATTGCGTCCTCAAGGTTAATTCTATCATCGCCATCTGAAACATTACCAAACCCACCATTCCCAATGTTCGGTTCCTCCTGGCCATCAGTAACTTCGTCTTTCGAAACTGAACTATCATCCCCATTCGACACAGAATCTTTCACTTCTGACTCATCTGAATCTGATTCGGAAATGGGGGTTAAGATAGTTGGAGCCCAATGCATGAGTTCCTTGACAGAGACGACATACATCACATCATTAACTTCAATATCAATGAATTCTGATATGGTTGGGGTACCTTTGATGAGGACACAAACCTTACCCACTGAAGCCGGCAAATCTCTGTCTGTAGCACAAAACATACCTATACCCCAAATATTAGCAATCTTCATATATGAAGCCGACACACAAGCACCCAAGGGAAGTCCCACAATCTCAAGCCAAACTAATCTTTCTAAAGTCGATATTTTGAATTGTCTAAATTGATTATTACTTTTTCATATATAACCTAAGAGAGGTGATTCGAACATCACATTTTTTTTAACTATACACCATTAAAGCTATTTTATATTATCATAAAACATAACATATTAAACCATGTTTAATAATATACGATTAAAAAATAATATCACATAGATCACACTTATAATTTACACTCTATTTCAAGCTAAAAAAGCACACTATCTATTTTGAGGTAAAAGGAATCAATATTTGGAAAGAACAAGTACAATTGAAAAAGTTTACTTTAATCAATACCATCTCAATTTATTTTAATGTTTAACATGTTCATTCACTTACCAAAAATGTATGAAACTAAAGTATATTTGTTACTTAATTTGTAATTCGAAATACAGCTTTACAAAATTTACAACCTATTTTAGTCTTCGAATTTAGACAATTGAACAAACTATAATAGAATGGGTTACTTTTGTAAATTTCAATCAAGAATAATACAAACTTCTAATTCAATAATAACACGTCTAGTGTAGTTCACATCACATGTTTAAGATACAATTTCACATATAAAGAAAAACACTATTTTTATGTAAGTTGGAAGTAGTACAAACATAAATGAAAAAAAAGTCAATCTTATGATGAGAAGGTTTTGTACATATCTAACACAACACATGTTTTCACCAACCAAATATACTAGACCTACCTTTTACATAAGCATGATATTGAGAATATATAGATTAGCCTTTACTCCTTTAGGTTGTTTGTACCTTAACTTTACATAGATGAATCATACAATTCATTTTAATATGCCATAAATTCTTTTTACTTCTTCCAAACACGTATAATATAACTAACATATAATATAAGTATATAATGCTATATACATTTAATATAACTATGTGAAGCATATATTTTAATGTATGATGAAAATAAATTGATTATTACTTTTTCATATATAACCTAAGAGAGGTGATTCGAACATCACATTTTTTTTAACTATACACCATTAAAGCTATTTTATATTATCATAAAACATAACATATTAAACCATGTTTAATAATATACGATTAAAAAATAATATCACATAGATCACACTTATAATTTACACTCTATTTCAAGCTAAAAAAGCACACTATCTATTTTGAGGTAAAAGGAATCAATATTTGGAAAGAACAAGTACAATTGAAAAAGTTTACTTTAATCAATACCATCTCAATTTATTTTAATGTTTAACATGTTCATTCACTTACCAAAAATGTATGAAACTAAAGTATATTTGTTACTTAATTTGTAATTTAATTCCCTTTCTCTTTCACATGGCATTCTCCTTATACTCATATACTCATAGTTGTCATAAATCTCACACACTCCAACTCCCCTTTCATTCTCTCAAAAATCAGAAAATGTGTGATTCCCCCTCATAAACATCATGACCATCATCAAAAACAACCATTTCCAAACCATTTTTTATCTTCTTTTACTCATCATTCATCAATCTTTTGGTCTCACAATTGATGGCATTTTGTTACTCTCATTCAAATACTCTATACTAAATGACCCTTTACATGTTCTAGACAATTGGAATGTCTTAGATGAAACTCCTTGTTCATGGTATGGCATCCTATGTGAAAGTACCTTAACCGACATTTTTGTCACCGGATTATCACTTCCTAACTCCAAACTACATGGTTCCATGCCCGAAAATCTCGGTCTAATCCAAAACCTTAAAGAAATCGACTTATCGAATAATTCGATTAATGGGACTATCCCATTGTCTTTGTATAGTGCACCTAAGCTTCAATTACTTGATCTTTCCAACAATTTCATATCTGGAGACATTGTCGTGTTTGCTGGAGGCTGGCAAAGCCTTAAGATCCTTAATGTTTCGGGTAACTTGTTAACTGGCAAGTTACCCGAAACTCTGGCATTGTTGCCCAATTTAACGATTGTTTCGTTAAAGGGAAATAATTTTCATGGCGAATTATCAAATGGGTTCGGTTCTGTTAAAGTTTTCGATGTTTCGTACAACTTTATTAATGGGTCATTGCCGGGTGATAATTTTGGTAATGGTGCACTTGAATATTTTAACGTGTCACATAACAATATTTCGGGCGAGATCCCGCAAGAATTCGTGAAGAATGTTGCAAAAAATGTGACAATTGATTTTTCATTTAATAATCTCACGGGAGCTATTCCGGAATCTAGTATTTTTTTCAATCAAGATGAGATATCGTTTGCTGGAAATCCAGGACTATGTGGGAAACCTTTGAAATTGTGTGTAATTCCTTCTTCGGTTTCAACTCCACCGAATATTTCTTCGGATTCATACCCGCCCGCGATCGCGGGTATCCCAGAAACGATACCCGCGTCACGGTCAAGCAATGAGACTTCTAGTGGATCATCGTCGAAAAGTAGGTTGAAAACGAGCACGATTGTTGGAATCGTAGTAGGAGATATAGCAGTTGTCGCGGTTTTGGCTTTTGTTTTTATTTACGTTATAAAAAAACGTCGCGAGAATAAATCAGAATGTCATCAAAATAAAGAAAATGAACTTAGAAAGGAGTTTGATTGGGGGTCAGCTTCTGATGATGAAAATAAAGGGTTACGAACATGGGGGTGTTTGATGAAGAGAAAAAGTACCGAAGACGAAGAATTGAGCGAAAGTTCTAGCTCCGAGTGTTCGGACAGTGAAATGGCTTTGTCCGAAAAGGGCAAAACAGAGAGTTTGACAAAGAAAGAAGGAGAGAAAAAAGGGTTGGTGACGGTTGACGGGGGCGAAAAAGAGTTAGAGCTCGAGACGCTATTAAAGGCGTCGGCGTATATACTTGGGGCAACCGGGTCAAGTATAATTTACAAGGCGGTTTTAGAGGATGGTACCGTTTTGGCAGTGAGACGGATCGGTGAAAATGGGCTAGAGCGGTTTAGAGATTTTGAGAACCAGGTTCGGGTGATTGCTAAGCTGGTGCACCCAAACCTGGTTCGAGTCCGTGGATTTTATTGGGGTGCGGAGGAAAAACTTGTTATCTACGACTACGTTCCCTATGGCAGCTTGGCCAATGCACGTTATAGTGAGTCATCTCTTTCCTTTCTCTTTTTGTGCAATTTAGCATTTCGAGTGTCCACATTATCATTTGCTACCGTGACTTCTATAAAGAATTACTCAATATTTGGTTACAATTTTTTTTTTTTAAAGGCTATTTGGTTACAATTTAAAGATTTTCTTTTTAAAAGACATTTTCTTTAAAAAAGAAAGAAGCAAAATAATAAGTAGCAAACAGTAGATTCTGTAGGATATATTTTATATACGAGGTTTTTGTTTCTTCTTTACTTAATACGAGTAATTAAAAACTTAATACTATTAGTCAAATTTTATGTTTCTTTTTTGACTTAATAATTAATAGCCATCAATTATTTATTTTTTACTTAATACATACAAACATTATTAATACAATCAACCACTTTATACACTTAACACTTAATAACCAAAAAAAGAAATAGATTTTGAGTGATAGAAATAAAAAGCTCATTTTTTTGTTATTTAAATTTCATAATTATCGATAGATATTATCAATGGACAGATTTTAATTAGGTTGTTACATGAATGTTGTAAAGGGGATGATATTGGTATCATAACTTTTTATTAAGCTAACATATGTACGCATTATTGACTTGTACAGTCTGCTGTAATATTTATACAGTGTGGTGACTTAATAAGAATCTATGGTACGAATATCAATTCTCATGTTGTAAGATGTAACATGTGAACACCCCATTCATTAATCCACAATATTTGGTCAATTATTTATTTCCATGTTATTATTCTTTTAGTTTTACAATGTGCATAAAGAATAACCCAACTTGTTTAGATATCATGTTAATATTCACTTTTAGCATTATTTGTAAGTTTGGAATTTTCTTGATGATTATTTTATGAAGATTAAGATTTAAAGAATATAAATCCATATTATATTGTAATAATCTTTGCAAGAATTCATGAATTACTTTATATATCTACTAAATTCTTCCACAACACAATAATATTCAACATGCACATGCGCAATATAGCTTTTCCAACACTACCCATTGCTAACATGAGCTGTTGACGGGGGCTGACTGAACGATCAAGGGTGGAGTAGTTGTAACTAACCCTTTTGTTTTTATTTAATATATTGCCTCATGCACCTCAAGTCAACTGTCACGTAGCGACTTTTCTCATTACTTATACTTTTTGGTCCATGGCGTATGGTAGCATTAAAGGCTTTGAGTCCATGTGTCATGATTTTATTTTATTTTTATTCATTCATGGTGTGTCTTAATCGTTTTGTGAGAGATTAATGTTAAAAGAGACTAATCTTAAGAACTGATTCGCTTTGTAGACTAAGGTCAAATCAAATAGTCTCTATGAACACTAATATAAATTTTCATAGATCGAACCTATGAACTTTAGTGAGACATATGTGTGATGACTTATAAAATAAACAATTTACAGTTTTTAGTTTTACATTAGATTTTTATAAATATGTGTTGATCTTATATGAATAACCGAGTTAATTAATTTGCCCAACAAATGGAATAAAAATATAGTATCATGTTAGAAGATAATTAAATAATTTCAAATTAACAATAGTGTATATTATAGATAGAAGTATAGTTGTGTATCTCACTATCTTGACTTGTTAATAAGACTTTAAATTGTACTTTGGCAGAAAAAGGTGGATCGTCGCCATGTCCGCTACCGTGGGAAGTGAGGCTCAAGATTGCGAAAGGCACGGCCCGTGGCCTATTGTACATTCATGACAAGAAGCAAGTGCACGGAAATCTGAAACCTAGTAACATCTTATTAGGATCCGACATGGAACCAAAGATAGGAGACTTTGGGCTTGAGAGGCTAGTGTTAGGCGATCAAAGTTGCAAAGTGGGTGGATCAACGCGAACCTTTGGTAGTAAGAGGTCGAATGCTTCTCGAGATGGTTTTGGTGACATTATGATTGGGGCGAATCCGAGCCCTAGTCCAAGTTCTATGGGATGCATTTCTCCATATTACGCACCGGAGTCACTTAGAAGCCTAAAACCAAACTCAAAGTGGGATGTGTACTCATATGGTGTGGTGTTGCTAGAACTTCTAACCGGAAAGGTTATTATCTCGGATGAGTTTGGGCCCGCTAGTATGACGTGGAGTGCCACGTTGACAAACGAAGAGAAGAAAAAGGTGTTGCGAATGGTCGACGTGGCAATTCGTACAAATATGGAAGATAAGGAAGAGGCGTTATTGGCACTGTTGAGAGTGGCTTATAGTTGTATATCATCGATTCCAAATAAAAGACCACATATGAAAGAGGTGTTACATGTTCTTGACAAATTCCCTTCTGATGGCTTCTCATATTATTGAAAGGGGAGGAAATTGTAGAGATGTGTATTTATGATTGAAAAATATTGAGTAATTGGTTGTTTTAAACTATAAAAACAAATTATTGTCTAACGTTTGTGACTAGATATGGAGAGAGTAGAGATGACATTTGAGATTAGTTATGTATATAAAGTTTGTTAAGTGTGGTTACCAATAACATTAACAAATTGTAATAGAATTGCATTCTACAACTTGTCACGATTCATAGACATGACCATTAGTTATATGTATAACATAAATATAATATAATGTGTTTTTTATAATTCAAAGCAAACTACTATAGTAAACTCCCAAAAGAAGGTGATCTCCAAGTTACACGTTACAAAGAAACTAAGATGTAGGTTCTCATAAATTGAAAAAAAAAAAGAAAAAAAAAAGACCACATACAAAATGTATAACCAATACAATAGTCCCCTAAACATCAGTTTATCAAGCCTATAAAATCCCCTGTATATAGCTGCACTATACTGAGAAAAATATCCCATTTTGTACAAATTAAACACGAACCAACTTTGAAAATGACTAATGGCCTAATGGGTACAAATTAAATATTGATATGCAAATAAAACGTTGCATCGTAGGCTCGTAGCAAATCTATTCATTTCTATGTTTTAGCCTGAAATTGTAATATGCTAATAAGTCAGGGACTGGAGTTGTCAAATTGATAGTTAGGTACTTACAAGTGGTTAGAGCTCTTTTATTTTTTTTTAGTGAAAAGTGAAATTAACTAACAAACAAAGTAGATATTTATTGTTAGGTCCAGTTTTACTGAAGAAACTGGAGCGTCTCTGGTTGCAACTGGAGACAAGAAGATTTGTCTAGAAATATATGAAGTCCAGTGGCCAGTGTACAGTTGATGCCACTGGAGCTTCTCTCCAGTCGAGATCTGACCAGAACTGAAGACATTCCAGTTGAAGTCGAAAGACAACAATTGGAAGGAAGAAAACACACATGGCAGCGAAGCCCAGTGAGTGTTTTACCCAGATCGAAGACTAGAGCTTTCTCCAGTGTAAAGTACTTACAAAGCTTTACACTGATTACGAGGAAGACCTTTTTGCTTTATGTACTATTATCCGGACAATACACATTGTCTATGTATAAAGTACAAAAGTGTATAAAGCAGGTTGGATAAAGTAACTTTATGTAGCATTTCTAAGGAATTAAATACACTTCCTTAAATGCTCTCAACCATATTTGTACGGCAATGTTGACATCCCAATGTCAACCTTTGCCTATAAATAGAGGTCTTTGCACAACCAAGAAACAACTTTGCATATTCAGACATTTGCATTCTTGGTGACTTGTGCAATATTCTCTCAATCGCAAAAAGGAACATTTCACAACTTTAAGTGTTTCGATTTTTAGGAGGATTTCCAAGTTTTGATCAATTGTATTTCATAAGTTGTTAGGATATTTACATCTTTGTATTATCTTGGTTCCGCAACAAACTTGTAATTTATTTAACATTAATAAATAAACTACACTTGAAAATTACATATTGTCTCATCAATTTACTTTACAAGTATTTACTTATTGCATTGTCTTTACTTATTTATACTTGTCACCTTAATAAGTAATCATCCTGTTTAACCTGGTATACTGTTCACTGCAACTGGTCGTCTCCAGATCAGTGAACGTATTGCAAAGTAATCTCACCATTGACATAGAGGTGTCTTCAGTTAGTACCATCTATTTAGTTGGGACTTACAAGTGGTATCAGAGCAGAAAGACTAATTTATTGTCTAGATCTGCTTAGATGTCTACTACTGAAGGTGAGAATGGTTCTGGTCACGATGAAAATGTTAATAATGCACCACCTAATCAAAATGTTAATACTAACCCTCCTCCTCCTCCCCCTCCTAATGTCCCTAACCATGTCCATGTCCATTATTCTAACACTCTTGTTCCCAAATTCGATGGAAATAGTGAGGCCTTTGGCACATGGAAGGCTAGAATGCTTTGCATTTTGGTGGGATAGAGAGGTATATGTTGAAAATCCTTAAGGATGGACCACATATACCCATGTCTCATAGGGTAAGTCCTTTTCTTGATCCAACTGGATCTAGAAGGGGTACTAGAGAAAAGCCCGAACCATTGGTCTGATGAGGATCGTAGACTTGTAGAGTTGGACACCAAGCTTAAGAACATGATCCTTGGGGCTGTTCTTGAAGACCTTATTCCAACACTTGTGTTGTTCCCAGTGCCAAGGCAATGTGGGATGAATTGGTCCTTCAGTTTGAAGGAGGTGATGACACCATTGTCACCAGAAAGTTGCTTTAAACAAGAAGTATGAATCCTTCTTTGCTTTACCCAATGAGAGCCTGACTGGTACTTATACCAGATTCACCAGTGTGATTAATCAACTGAGAGGCTTGGGTGTAGAGAAGGATAAGGATATTCTTTTTGAAAAATTTTGTGATATTCTTCCCTCCAAATGGGCAAATATGGTTCTTGTTCTAAGACAAGGTAAGACCCTGCACACCCACACTCTTGCATCTCTTTATGGAGCCTTCAGATTAACTGAAGATAATAATGCACAAAGACTTGTGGCTGAGCAGGATGCTTTAAACCATGCCCAGAGTTCCAAGGTTGCTAGTCTAACTGAGAAACCTTGTGCTGCTTTAATATCTGCTGAGAATGTCCAGTCACATTCTATGAAGGAGATGTTAAACAGTTTTCTGAACTCAGGCCTGACCACTGAAATCAGTGATGATTGTGATGAAACTGACAATGATGATCTGGTCGCCATGATTGTTAAAACCTTTAATAGGTTTAAGCATAAATCTAATAGATTTGGTGGACCCAACAATGCTTCCAGCTCCAACTCTCTGGACAAGGCCAATCTTACATGCTATAAGTGTGGCAAGAAAGGTCATTTTATGAAGGAATGTAGATCTAGTCAGTCAAACAATCAAACTGGTCCCCCCTATCCCTACCAACAATAGGCCCGATGATAGCTACAAAGCTAAATACAAGAAGCTTAAGGCCCAGATTGCCCTCTTGTCACTTGAGAAAGAACAGAATAAGTGCATGATGGCAAAGACAACTGACAAATGGGAGTACTCTGATGACTCATCAGTTGATGATGAAGAGGAAATGGACATGTGTTTCATGGCATTGGAAGAACAGCAGCATGTGGTGAAGGATGATGTTATCACTGGAAGATGGGTGGACATCATTTTAAAAAAGGTGTGTGATTATGACAATCAAATTGATACAGAACTGAAACTGGACCTTGCTGAATCACTTAACAGTGATTTGATTTTTGTTGAAACTGTTAGAACTGACAGTGAAAGATATTTGGAAATAGTTCTAACTGAATTAAATAATTTAAAACCTCAACTTTCAAATATGCAAAGTGTCCAGCTGGCTCTCAAAGGGTTAGTTTTAAGATGTGAAGCTCTAGAACTTGAAAAACAAGAGATAAAAACTGCTTTGGAAAAGGAACAAAAGGTGATCAAATCCTGGATTAGGTCATCTGGTTTAAATTATGATGCTTTTTCAAAAACCATTGATGTACAACAAACTGCTTATAAAACTGGAGATGTGTACATGGCAGGCATCATACCTGATATCCACAGTTTGCCACCAGATCTTAGGCCAGAAACTCCATATGACCAGTCTAAATCTGTTAAGACTGAACCTGTTGAGACCACACCATCTGAGGTCAAAACTGGAGCTGAACGGGCTAAAGCTCCAGTTAAAAAAGTCACTGGTGACAAACCTTTACCTCAAAAGTCAAAGGAGCCCAAGAATCCTAAAACCAAAATCCCTGCTGAACCAAAAGACATTTTGTTAAAACTGGAGACATTTTGTTAAAACTGGAGAGTCAATTTCAACAGCTATCAAGGCAAGTTCAAAGTTGTACTGCCAGAATAAAAAATCTGGAAGGAGCTTCGTCTTCTTCAGTTGTTCAACAAAATGCACCCCTTTCTAAACAAAAACAAAAACAAAATGCTCAATCTAGAGCTAAAATTGAGAAGAAAAAGGGGAAGAAACCTCTCAAACCAGTCATTTTTACTCCTGAAACTGGAACCGACAAAAAGACTCCAGTTCCAGTCTCCAATTCAACACCACCAGAATCAACTGTGACTTCTCAGGGAGAGTTCAGTGAACCCATCAACAAAAGATGGGTTCACAAAAAGAACTAATGAGTTTTGTGGTTGTGCAGGGCGATCGAAAGAAGAACACCTGGTATCTGGACAGCGCTGCTGGCCGGACTATGACCGGATGTAAGCCCCTGCTGGAAGAGTTCACTGTCCAAGATGGACCGGCAGTGACGTTTGGTAATGATGAGAATGGAAAGACTAAAGGATATGGTGTAATCAATAATGGACAAGTCCGGTTCACCAGAGTTGCATTTGTGAATGGTTTGAAATACAACCTGATCAGTGTAAGTCAACTTTGTGATGATGGATACAAGGTATTGTTCGATATTGCTCAACGCACCATATTTAACAAGGATTGGAAAGTGGTGATGATTGCACCAAAAAAGGGAAATGTGTACATCATGGATATGAAATCTGCTCCAAAAGAGCAATGTTTCTATACCAACTGGTTATGGCACAAAAGAATATCCCATCTTAATTTCAAAAATATCAACAAGTTGTCTCGCAAACAACTGGCTGATGGGATACATCTAATTTCTTTTAAGAAAGAAAAGCCATGTCCAGGGTGTGAGATGGGCAAGCAGAAAAGGGCCAGTTTCAAGACAAGGCAAAACTTTAGTATCACTGAACCTCTTCATATGCTTCATATGGATCTCTTTGGTCCAGTGAATGTTCAAACTAGAGATGGAAAGAAGTATACTCTAGTTGTGGTTGATGAATTCACCAGATATTGTTGGGTGGTATTCCTCAGATCAAAAAGTGATGCTGCTGCTGAAATCATCTCTTTAATCAAGAGAATTGAGCTCAAATATACTCGAAAAGTTTGTTAGTTAAGAAGTGATAATGGAACAGAATTTCAGAACAAGACTCTTGAATCCTTCTGTACTGACACTGGCATCTCTCAAAATTTATCATCAGCACACTCTCCAGAGCAAAATGGAGTTGTGGAAAGAAAGAATCACACACTGATAGAAGCTGCCAGAAGTATGCTATCTGAATCTGGTCTTCCCACCAGTTTTTGGGCTGAAACAGTGGCAACTGCATGCCACACCCAAAACCGGTCAGTTTATGTCAAGAGACATAGGAAGACTGCCTATGAAGTGCTCAGGAATCGTAAACCAAATATTGGATATTTCCATGTATTTGGTTGTCCAGTTTATATTCTAAATGATTCCAGTCAGCTTGGAAAGTTCGATGCAAAAGCTGATGAAGGTGTGTTTCTAGGCTATTCAGATATTCGAAAGGTCTTTAGAGTTTATAATTATAGACTCCAAAAGGTTCATGAGACAATTCATGTCACATTTGACGAATCAAATGATGCAATCAATAAAAGACCAAGTCTTGATATCTCTCCAGTCATTCCATTAAGTTTTGGTGAAATTAACCAAGTTTATCAGTCAGATGTTTCACCAGAAAATGTTTCCAGTCACACTGACGTGGAACCAGTTCAACTGAAGAAATCCTCCAGTGGCATTCCATTTTATCCCTCCATCAGTTTTAATTTACCACAGAAACTGGTGATTAGATCAGATGTACGTACCACTCCAATATCAGCACCAATTCAAACTACTCCAACTTCTCCAGTTCTTCAAGAAATGCCTTCCACTGAAGAATTTCATGATGCAAATCGTGACCTCATTGATTCTGATGAGGATGTTGAAATAGTTTGGGTTGATTCTCTTCCAGAAGCAACAACTGAAGAGGTTCCCCAGGTGACTTGCACTGATATTGTAGTCAGAAATCCTGGTCAATACTCTAAATGGACCAAAGCACATCCAATTGAACAGATCATTAGAGAGTCCAGTAGAGGGGTTCAAACCAGAAGAGCCACTAGCGAGCAATGCTTAAATGTCACATTCTTATCACTGATTGAACCAAAGAAGATTGACGAGGCTGTGGAAGATCCAAGTTGGGTAGAAGCAATGCAAGAAGAGCTTATCCAGTTCGAAAGGAACAATGTTTGGGAACTTGTTCCTTGTCCACCAGGGTTGAAGAAAGAACCCATTGGTACAAGATGGGTCTACCGAAATAAGATGGATGAAGATGGCAATGTTATCAGAAACAAAGCCAGATTGGTTGCCCAGGGTTATTGTCAAGCAGAGGGCGTTGATTTTGATGAGACTTTTGCTCCAGTTGCTAGACTTGAAGCCATTAGAATTTTCTTGGCTTATGCAGCCCATCTGCAGTTCAAGGTCTACCAGATGGATGTCAAAAGTGCGTTCCTGAATGGAACTTTGGAAGAAGAAGTGTATGTTAAACAGACTCCAGGCTTCATTAATGAGAAGCATCCTCACTGGGTATACAGACTGAACAAAGCATTGTATGGCCTAAGACAAGCCCCAAGAGCCTGGTATGAAACTTTAACTAAACATATTCTCAAAAATGGCTTTAAAAAAGGTGCAATAGATAATACCTTGTTTATTCTAAAAGAAAAAGGTAGTATCTTACTGGTACAAATTTATGTTGATGACATTATATTTGGGTCAACTGATGATGCAATGTGTAAAAGGTTTTTCTAAAATCATGTCATCTGAGTATGAAATGAGTTTAATGGGTGAATTAACATTTTTCTTGGGTCTTCAGATTAAATAAACTGAAAATGGAATCTTCATAAACCAAGAGAAATATGTCAGAGATTTGTTAAGAAAATACAAATATGATTCAATCCCATAAAAAAACACACCAATTGCAGCACCTTTAAATTTGGACTCTGACCCAACTGGCAAACCAGTGAACACCACTGAATATCGTGGTATGGTTGGTTCACTAATGTACTTAACTGCAAGTCGACCAGATATAATGTTTGCAACATGTCTATGTGCGAGATTTCAGGCTAACCCAAAAGAATCACATTTGCATGCTGTTAAGCGCATCTTCAGATACCTGAAAGGGTGTCCTAGCCTTGGTCTTTGGTATCCCAAAGGCTCAGGATTAGATCTAATGGGTTATTCAGATTCAGATCATGCAGGTTGTAAGAAAGATAGAAAGTCAACAACTGGAGGTTGTCATTTCCTTGGAGGAAAACTGGTGAGTTGGACCAGTAAGAAGCAGACGTCAGTCTCTATGTCCACTGCTGAGGCAGAGTACATTTCTGCAGCCAGTTGTTGTGCCCAGATTCTCTGGATCAAGAACCAGTTATTAGATTACGATCTAAAATACAAAAGGACTCCAATCTTTTGTGACAACATGTTAGAAATCCAAAAATGGTGTTAAAATGTAATTATTTTAACAATGGAAGGAGTATTAGTGAAAGTTAGTCTAGTGTATAAATACTCCTTTCCATACCCAAAATTGTAAGTTTTCCCCATTTCCTTAATTAATCACAATAATTCAACCTCAATTCTCTCTGATCTTCATCTTCAACCTCCAAAACACACACTACACCTTTTCACACACTAACTCCATTTTTGCACAAATCAAGCTTAAATTTCTACTTAACAATTGGTATCAGAGCAAAATCAGTTAATCTGAACGATCCATAGCTCGATTTGTTGCAATTTTCATTCAATTTTCAAATTTTTATTCAAAATCGTTTTCACTGTTCATCAAAATTCACACTCTCAAATCACATAAAATCACACTTATTTGTTCATCAATAGATTCGTGATAGTTGTAAACATAATCCTGTCAAGTTTCAAGTTCCAATTCGATCTAAATCTCGAGTTTGAATTTTTGGATTTTGGCGCGATTTTTGGGTTTTGAATCTGCTATGTTTTGTGTTGAATTTTGTTAATCGGTGTGTTGCTAAGGTGAAAACAAACAGTTTGCAAGTGAATTCGTGATCTAACTCCGAGTAAATCGAAAGTTATTGAAGCTTTGCCATGTCGTTAATGGAGAAAACTGCTGCTGTTCATGTTCATGATGGAGAAGATGACTTCAGGACGATCTTGTTCCTGATTTTGTATTGATACGATCTCCAGTAGTATTTTTGATCTAGAACGATCTTCTCAAGATCATCTCAGGCTTGAAAAACCAATTTCCCATACTTTGTGCTTAGTGGCTTGTAGGACGATCTCCTCAAGATCGTCTTGACAAGTGGTTGTGTTGTGAAGAGTTTGATTATGGCTAACTAATCCAGAAGGATTGGTTTGGTCAATTCAAATTCTTGGAAAGAAAGACAAGACGATCTTCACCAAGATCGTCTCATCATTCTGAAGCTAAGACGATCTTCTTCAAGATCGTCCCATTTCTTTTTGAACATAAGACGATCTTCTTCAAGATCGTCCCACTTCTTTTAAACCTAAGACGATCTTCATCCAGATCGTTTCATTTCAAGATCGTTTCATTTCAAGATCATTTCAATTCAAAACCGTTTCATTTCAAGACCGTTTCATTTCAAGA
The DNA here is from genome assembly GCA_034093135.1 of Erigeron breviscapus. Lineage (NCBI taxonomy): Eukaryota > Viridiplantae > Streptophyta > Magnoliopsida > Asterales > Asteraceae > Erigeron > Erigeron breviscapus. Next base: position 94,738,794 of record CM067170.1, on the reverse strand, counting down.
TCGTTTCATTTTTCATACTTAACCAAATTTCACAAAAATCACCTAGGACGATCTTACCTAAAACGATCTCACCCAGGACGATCTTCTCAAGATCGTTTCATTTTCTGCTTCTCAAGATCGTTTCATTTTCTGCTTCACAAGATCGTTCCAATTCCAATTCCAACATAAAAAAAATAAAAAATAAAAAATAAAAAATAAAAAATAAAAAAAAAATAAAAAAATAATTTTTGCCCAGGATCTTAAAAAGGGATAATTCATGAAGATTTAAAATTTGATAGCATTAAAAAAATTTTAGGCCAATTTTCATCCGTTATCGACGCGGTTTTGGCGAAATTTTTTAGAAATTATCAAATTTTTCCTATGATCATGATATCCAAAGTTTACATGAAATTCTAAGTTTCGTGAGAACATATTTCGGCGAAAAAATTTGGAGGGAAACCTGAAGTACAAAATCTCCAAATTTCAATTTTAATTCTTTCACTTCAATTTCAATCACAATTACCTTTTCATTTCATTTCACCTTTGCTAAACAAAATGTCAAGTCCAAGTATCTCAAATTCAGTCAAAAATGATTTCGTCTTCAATTTGTGGTTAACTTCCTCACCCAAGACACCTACTTCATCTGAAGAGAAACTTCATAAAGGTGACTGTGCTCATGTTGTATGACTACTCATTTGCGATCTGAAACAACTCCTTGTCAAGTGATGAAGATGATTTATTCGATTGCCACTGAAAATGTCAGTTCAAGAGGAAGTAGTCAAGTTACAAGCTGAGAATGTCAAACTGAAAAAAACAACTACTTTCAAGCTGAGAAAAACACAAAGTTTCAAGAGGAAGTAGTCACGTTACAAGCTGAGAATGTCAAACTGAAAGAACAAATGATCTACTATCGAGCTGGAAATGTGAGACTTAAAAATGAGATGAAAGAACTTCAAGTTGAATTTGGAAACCTTGCAGTTTGGAATGAAATTGACAAACAAACTTTGAAGAAGAATGATGAGTTGATGTCACAAATGAAAGCTGCGATAAAAGAACTTCAAACAGAATTGAAAACTTCCAACAAGAAGCTGAATGATAGTATCTTGGAAAGCAAATCAAGAGAACTTATTTTGCAAGAAAAGATTTCAAGTTTTCAATCTCAGTTGAAAAATGAGACATCCAAATTCTTAACCATGGAGAGCAAGTTTATTGATGAGATGAACAAAGTTGAGAAAGAGAGACAAGATGTTTGCAACAAAATCAAGACTCTTGAAGAGAATTGTTTGCAATATCAATCAAATGAAACATCTTTACGAAAGAGAATCTCTGAACTTGAGATGGAATTGCAAACACAATCAACATCTTGTGACACTCAAAGTGATGATGGCTCAGTTTATCATGATGCAAGTCCAATATTTCCAACTGAACTTGATGCTTCAAAGAAAGTTTGCACTGAGTCCATCCCAAAAAACTCAAAGATCAAAGTTTCATCACCTGCTGAACGTAAAGCTTCTCAATTTACTAACTATGCCTTATTCAAGGATAGAAAGTATTCTTCGAAGCCTACTATTGATGGAATACAGACTCTCATTCCATTCTTGACATTTGAAGACAATACCAAGTTCATCTCTCAAGCAAAAGCTCAGTTGCCCAAGATCAAATGGAAACCTATCTACAAACCAAAGTCAACTGAGTCAAAGACAATCAAATACTCACTTTGGCAACTCTATGAACTTGCACCAAAACCAATTACCGTGCAAAAAGTGAATGTCTTTGCATCTCCACTGCGTCCACAAAAACTCAACTTTTCAACAACCTCGAGTTTTCACCCACCATGGACTGCAGATTCTATTCGTCGAATCGATGACACGTACATTTGGAATGTCAAGACAAAAACCGTTGGGCCTACACAAAAATGGGTCCCAAAGGTTGTTCATAAGTGATTCGATGAAAATGGCTTATACACATGTCAGTGTATAACCCGGGCTAAAGATGTTGTTTATTGGACTACTACTTCATAATAGTTGATTCCCCAGTTTCGACTTCAAAGAGACATGATGAACATGTTGCCACACATTCATCATGAGGGGAAGAAAGAGGAAAATGAAATTGAACAATGTGTGTGCTTTCTTGAATTTTGATGGGGAGAAAGAAGAATTTATCAGTTGAGGGGAAGAAAGATAAATTGTTGACTAAAGTGATCCCCAAATTTTTCTTTGAAGATAGTTATCGCCAACGTGGTGGGTACGCCGCGGGTACACCCTATACATAAGCGTTGGTGGTACGCAAATATGATTATTTGATCGAGGGGAAGTTTGTGATGAAAAAGATGTTTGTCCAAATGCTTCAAGAGAAAGATTCATTAATTAAGGGGAAGTATGACAAAGTTAAGATTGTCAAGAAGAGGCTTTCATGTTCAAATCTAAAGAGCCAAGATCAAGTTTCCGCAATGCTCATACTCTGAGAAGTTCAAGACTTAAAGATACATCTTTAAGGTAAGTGTGAAGATTAAAGACATAAAGACAAGTTTGATGGAAGATCTTGAAGACAATGAGAAAGCTTCGAAGACCTTCATCAACAAATTCGTATTTATAGATGATATCATGCATGAATTACATTTCAACACCAAGGGGAAGAATGTTAGAAATCCAAAAATGGTGTTAAAATGTAATTATTTTAACAATGGAAGGAGTATTAGTGAAAGTTAGTCTAGTGTATAAATACTCCTTTCCATACCCAAAATTGTAAGCTTTTCCCCCATTTCCTTAATTAATCACAATAATTCAACCTCAATTCTCTCTGATCTTCATCTTCAACCTCCAAAACACACACTACACCTTTTCACACACTAACTCCATTTTTGCACAAATCAAGCTCAAATTTCTGTTTAACAAACATGTAACACCCCACCAGTGGCGGAAACGTGAGATGCAACTGAAACGAGCTTGCAAATGGATATTACTCAGAGAAACTATATGATGTTCATTTAACACAACAAGCTGTCATAAACGATTCAAAATACAACATACAAATCCCATGAAAAGGGAGAGCAAACCGAGGCATCGTGCCCGAGTCTAAAGATCTAGAATGCAATTAAACAATCCTTAGGTCCATCTATAGGAATCAACTCCTAGCTTGCAAATGATTTCTCTTATACCTGAAAAGATACTTAAAAACGTCAACACTAGGTTGGTGAGTTCGTAGGATCACATAACATATTCATACGTTCAACGATTTACAACAACGATTCATACAATATACATACATTTATGGATATGTAAATAATGACGTTCATAATTCGATCATATCATGATCATAAATTCATAATCCGAACATAACATGATCACATAACCTTGATTCAATTAATGATCACATAACCTTGATTTGATCAATAAATGATCACATAACCTTGATTTGATCAATAAATGATCACATAACCTTGATTGATCAATAAATGATCACATAACCTTGATTGATCAATAAATGATCACATAACCTTGATTGATCAATAAATGATCACATAACCTTGATTGATCAATAAATGATCACATAACCTTGATTGATCAATAAATGATCACATAACCTTGATTGATCAATAAATGATCACATAACCTTGATTGATCAATAAATGATCACATAACCTTGATTGATCAATAAATGATCACATAACCTTGATTTGATCAATAAATGATCACATAACCTTGATTGATCAATAAATGATCACATAACCTTGATTGATCAATAAATGATCACATAACCTTGATTGATCAATAAATGATCACATAACCTTGATTGATCAATAAATGATCACATAACCTTGATTGATCAATAAATGATCACATAACCTTGATTTGATCAATAAATGATCACATAACCTTGATTGATCAATAAATGATCACATAACCTTGATTTGATCAATAAATGATCACATAACCTTGATTTGATCAATAAATGATCACATAACCTTGATTGATCAATAAATGATCACATAACCTTGATTGATCAATAAATGATCACATAACCTTGATTGATCAATAAATGATCACATAACCTTGATTGATCAATAAATGATCACATAACCTTGATTGATCAATAAATGATCACATAACCTTGATTGATCAATAAATGATCACATAACCTTGATTGATCAATAAATGATCACATAACCTTGATTGATCAATAAATGATCACATAACCTTGATTGATCAATAAATGATCACATAACCTTGATTGATCAATAAATGATCACATAACCTTGATTGATCAATAAATGATCACATAACCTTGATTGATCAATAAATGATCACATAACCTTGATTGATCAATAAATGATCACATAACCTTGATTTGATCAATAAATGATCACATAACCTTGATTGATCAATAAATGATCACATAACCTTGATTGATCAATAAATGATCACATAACCTTGATTGATCAATAAATGATCACATAACCTTGATTGATCAATAAATGATCACATAACCTTGATTGATCAATAAATGATCACATAACCTTGATTGATCAATAAATGATCACATAACCTTGATTGATCAATAAATGATCACATAACCTTGATTTGATCAATAAATGATCACATAACCTTGATTGATCAATAAATGATCACATAACCTTGATTGATCAATAAATGATCACATAACCTTGATTGATCAATAAATGATCACATAACCTTGATTGATCAATAAATGATCACATAACCTTGATTGATCAATAAATGATCACATAACCTTGATTGATCAATAAATGATCACATAACCTTGATTGATCAATAAATGATCACATAACCTTGATTGATCAATAAATGATCACATAACCTTGATTGATCAATAAATGATCACATAACCTTGATTGATCAATAAATGATCACATAACCTTGATTGATCAATAAATGATCACATAACCTTGATTGATCAATAAATGATCACATAACCTTGATTGATCAATAAATGATCACATAACCTTGATTGATCAATAAATGATCACATAACCTTGATTTGATCAATAAATGATCACATAACCTTGATTGATCAATAAATGATCACATAACCTTGATTGATCAATAAATGATCACATAACCTTGATTTGATCAATAAATGATCACATAACCTTGATTGATCAATAAATGATCACATAACCTTGATTGATCAATAAATGATCACATAACCTTGATTGATCAATAAATGATCACATAACCTTGATTTGATCAATAAATGATCACATAACCTTGATTGATCAATAAATGATCACATAACCTTGATTGATCAATAAATGATCACATAACCTTGATTGATCAATAAATGATCACATAACCTTGATTGATCAATAAATGATCACATAACCTTGATTGATCAATAAATGATCACATAACCTTGATTGATCAATAAATGATCACATAACCTTGATTGATCAATAAATGATCACATAACCTTGATTGATCAATAAATGATCACATAACCTTGATTGATCAATAAATGATCACATAACCTTGATTGATCAATAAATGATCACATAACCTTGATTGATCAATAAATGATCACATAACCTTGATTGATCAATAAATGATCACATAACCTTGATTTGATCAATAAATGATCACATAACCTTGATTGATCAATAAATGATCACATAACCTTGATTGATCAATAAATGATCACATAACCTTGATTTGATCAATAAATGATCACATAACCTTGATTGATCAATAAATGATCACATAACCTTGATTTGATCAATAAATGATCACATAACCTTGATTGATCAATAAATGATCACATAACCTTGATTGATCAATAAATGATCACATAACCTTGATTGATCAATAAATGATCACATAACCTTGATTGATCAATAAATGATCACATAACCTTGATTGATCAATAAATGATCACATAACCTTGATTTGATCAATAAATGATCACATAACCTTGATTTGATCAATAAATGATCACATAACCTTGATTGATCAATAAATGATCACATAACCTTGATTGATCAATAAATGATCACATAACCTTGATTGATCAATAAATGATCACATAACCTTGATTGATCAATAAATGATCACATAACCTTGATTGATCAATAAATGATCACATAACCTTGATTGATCAATAAATGATCACATAACCTTGATTGATCAATAAATGATCACATAACCTTGATTGATCAATAAATGATCACATAACCTTGATTTGATCAATAAATGATCACATAACCTTGATTGATCAATAAATGATCACATAACCTTGATTGATCAATAAATGATCACATAACCTTGATTGATCAATAAATGATCACATAACCTTGATTTGATCAATAAATGATCACATAACCTTGATTGATCAATAAATGATCACATAACCTTGATTGATCAATAAATGATCACATAACCTTGATTGATCAATAAATGATCACATAACCTTGATTGATCAATAAATGATCACATAACCTTGATTGGATCAATAAATGATCACATAACCTTGATTTGATCAATAAATGATCATATAACCTTGATACGAACATAAAACGAACATACAACCTTGATTGGATCAAAAATGATCACATAATGATCACATAACCTTTATTTGAAAAAAAAAAGAAGGGAAAAAAGCGGGAAGGGAAAAATCAAAGAACAAAGGGAGAGAAGGGAAGGACACCCCCTCCTTCCCCCCCCCCCCCCTCACCCAAAACCTTAAGTTGACCAAATCTCCAATTTTAGCAACCAAGATGACCAAAGATGTTTAGACGTGACCAAGAAACACGATTAACAACATATAAAGATGATTTTGAGCTAAGAAACACTTACCAATTTTACCCGGAACCTCAAATCCGATTTTTGGAGCTAAAATGGAAGTTCTTGCACTTGAAAATACCCAAATTTTTTATATGTGATGAAGATGATGATGTTAATAATGATTCCTACACAAATCTTACTTGAAACAACAATCTTGGTGCAAGAATTTTAGAGAGAGAGTGAGATGTATGTGTGTGCAAGAGTTCTTGCACTTTAGAGAGAGAGAAAGAGATGGGAGAAATGAATGTATGGATAGAATGGGTGGAAGAATGGGAGGGGATAAGGTTGGGTCATGGGTATGGGTTATGGGTCATGGGTCAACCCATTGATAACCCACCCACCTTTCTAGTTTAATTAAACACCATTTAATACCGTAAAACTAAATAAAATGACCATTTGACTTAAATAAACACGTTGCACATAAATGACTTGCCAAAATGACTCCAAATTATATTTACTAACTAAAATTGTTAGTTGGATTGTACATTTAGTCAACGGGTCAAAATCACAAATGTTACATCATTCCCTAGTTAAAAGAATTTCGTCCTCGAAATTACAACGATTCTCACTCCCATCAAAGTTCAAATTTCCTTAACGTTATACACTCATCGTTTACAACCAGCATCTAAAGGGAGGTGCTCAACCTCACCTTGTCCGGTGCACGCATCGATCCACGACACCATTTCAAAGGTTAATAATATTACAAGTTTGACGGGTTGCAAAAGGTTCTTATATGATAACATATTTACTCACACACTTGTAGTAAGTACTCTCATTCATCATACGTGCGAGTCCTAGATTTCACTCACGTGTGAATACTTCGAATAAAACTCAAAGGCTAAACACTCAAATCGTTATATCATCCCAATCGTTCCACTCCACACATTTCCGAGTTTCCACTCGCATGTCATTCACATCATGATCGTTTCGTATCACGCGCGCCATGGTTTATTTCCCAGTTAAAAGAGAATCTTCTCGGACCGAGTTCTTACCTTGACTCCTCGGGGAATTCCCCAGTTAAAAGAATTCCCTTTCATTTCCGAACTTTATAACGTTACTAATCCGATTTTGTATGACTCAAATGTTTACATTTACTCTTGTCAGTATTCACTAGTTTTTAAGTTTTTGTTCGTTCTTAGACGTCATCACATTGTTTTGTTCAAACGAGGATTTTAAACGATCATATCTTGTCACCCTCAACATATCATTTACGCACTTATAAGTTAAAACCGATTCTCATAAAGAATCAAAAATCCCCAAGCTTTTGGGGAAAAATGTAGTTAACAAAAATAATTTCCATAAGTTACCTTTTGTTACACAATTGGATTTTGAAAATCGCTAAAGGTATCTACCAAGAGTTCCTTGATCTTTTTCATTTAAAATCCCCCACATGTGTCTCTAGAACATCTGACTATTGTATTAGCAAAATTCATACGATTATAGGCGCCATATTATGTGATAAGTTTTTAGTTTATAACTTACAAGATTATTAAAACCGGGTGACGTCGTACGCATCCTCCATACCAAGTGTTAGAATCTTTTGCCATGATTCGTCGATCTACGGGTTATAATTCCATTTTCTCAAACGAGTTTATTGTCACCTTCAAGTATTTCATTTTATTGGCTCATTCATATCGCGGTTAAAGTCTTGTCCACTCGGTTAACATTACGTGCAATTAGTTTATCGACAGTTAATACTTATTATGAAGATTTGACGTATAGTCAGCGCACTCGTGACGTGTTTCACCCATTGGTTGGCGGCTCCTTCACTGAAGCGAAACGTTTGCTCCCATTTCTGGTCATCCATTTGACAATGAGAGGAATCCTATCCACGACGTCCAATCCCGACAACACCTTCATTTGTGTGATAGACAACGATCTAGCGATCCGTTTAAGGTCGAGAGGACTTAAGAATCGCACACTATAACTACTCAAACTTCCCACATCTCACGTGTGACTTGCACTTTGGCACTCACTTGACTCATCGTTATGCATTTACCATTGTCATCTCACTTATGTTAATTCGAGCATCGTCCTAAAGTTCAAACTTAGGGGCGTATAAAACAACGAGGTTCTCATAATCATATTACAACTATACTTATAATCTCCACGTTACTGAATAAGTCATATAATAACGTTACTGACTACGTCATATAATAAACAAGGGGATATAACTTAGCCAAGTAATTTAATCGTCATACAAAGTTATACATACAATTGCTCACGAGACCAATTACCTCTATGCATGCATCTTCAATTCCTAACTATGTATTTCAATAAGCAAGTTAGGCAACAAGATTATGACATATTCAAGCAATTAGGCTAGCATGAAAACCTATACATACAGTTGCCTCAAATGCCAACTACATTTATGCATGCATTTTCAAGTCCTAATGGTTTATTCTAAGAAGCTAGTTAGGCAACAAGGTTTGGGCATATTCAACAATTAGACTTGAATGGCAACCATGCATGCTATATCGTATCCTAACAATTTATTCACATAAGCAAGTTAGGCAACAAGATTATGACATATTCAAGCAATTAGGCTAGCATGAAAACCTATACATACAGTTGCCTCAAATGCCAACTACATTTATGCATGCATTTTCAAGTCCTAATGGTTTATTCTAAGAAGCTAGTTAGGCAACAAGATTATGACATATTCAAGCAATTAGGCTAGCATGAAAACCTATACATACAGTTGCCTCAAATGCCAACTACATTTATGCATGCATTTTCAAGTCCTAATGGTTTATTCTAAGAAGCTAGTTAGGCAACAAGATTATGACATATTCAAGCAATTAGGCTAGCATGAAAACCTATACATACAGTTGCCTCAAATGCCAACTACATTTATGCATGCATTTTCAAGTCCTAATGGTTTATTCTAAGAAGCTAGTTAGGCAACAAGATTATGACATATTCAAGCAATTAGGCTAGCATGAAAACCTATACATACAGTTGCCTCAAATGCCAACTACATTTATGCATGCATTTTCAAGTCCTAATGGTTTATTCTAAGAAGCTAGTTAGGCAACAAGATTATGACATATTCAAGCAATTAGGCTAGCATGAAAACCTATACATACAGTTGCCTCAAATGCCAACTACATTTATGCATGCATTTTCAAGTCCTAATGGTTTATTCTAAGAAGCTAGTTAGGCAACAAGATTATGACATATTCAAGCAATTAGGCTAGCATGAAAACCTATACATACAGTTGCCTCAAATGCCAACTACATTTATGCATGCATTTTCAAGTCCTAATGGTTTATTCTAAGAAGCTAGTTAGGCAACAAGATTATGACATATTCAAGCAATTAGGCTAGCATGAAAACCTATACATACAGTTGCCTCAAATGCCAACTACATTTATGCATGCATTTTCAAGTCCTAATGGTTTATTCTAAGAAGCTAGTTAGGCAACAAGGTTTGGGCATATTCAACAATAACTAGCATGTTAAATTCATTCATATAATCGTCCACCGAATAACACATTTACAAATGCATCACAAAATACATTATATCATCATGCAACCGATTTTAACATCTTATACATGTTCAAGTTCACATGCTATTAAGCAACACATCCTCATTCTTTATCAATTAACAATTTAAATCGTTAGTGTTGGGATATCAACCGTTTACAATATACGTGAGTTAGGATACTTACAACAACAATCCACACTAAGGGCATAAGTCAACACGTTCATCATATTGTATCCTAAATTACCCCCCCCCCCCCCCCCCCCCCCCCCCCCCCCCCCCCCCCCCCCCCCCCCCCCCCCCCCCCCCCCCCCCCCCCCCCCCCCCCCCCCCCCCCCCCCCCCCCCCCCCCCCCCCCCCCCCCCCCCCCCCCCCCCCCCCCCCCCCCCCCCCCCCCCCCCCCCCCCCCCCCCCCCCCCCCCCCCCCCCCCCCCCCCCCCCCCCCCCCCCCCCCCCCCCCCCCCCCCCCCCCCCCCCCCCCCCCCCCCCCCCCCCCCCCCCCCCCCCCCCCCCCCCCCCCCCCCCCCCCCCCCCCCCCCCCCCCCCCCCCCCCCCCCCCCCCCCCCCCCCCCCCCCCCCCCCCCCCCCCCCCCCCCCCCCCCCCCCCCCCCCCCCCCCCCCCCCCCCCCCCCCCCCCCCCCCCCCCCCCCCCCCCCCCCCCCCCCCCCCCCCCCCCCCCCCCCCCCCCCCCCCCCCCCCCCCCCCCCCCCCCCCCCCCCCCCCCCCCCCCCCCCCCCCCCCCCCCCCCCCCCCCCCCCCCCCCCCCCCCCCCCCCCCCCCCCCCCCCCCCCCCCCCCCCCCCCCCCCCCCCCCCCCCCCCCCCCCCCCCCCCCCCCCCCCCCCCCCCCCCCCCCCCCCCCCCCCCCCCCCCCCCCCCCCCCCCCCCCCCCCCCCCCCCCCCCCCCCCCCCCCCCCCCCCCCCCCCCCCCCCCCCCCCCCCCCCCCCCCCCCCCCCCCCCCCCCCCCCCCCCCCCCCCCCCCCCCCCCCCCCCCCCCCCCCCCCCCCCCCCCCCCCCCCCCCCCCCCCCCCCCCCCCCCCCCCCCCCCCCCCCCCCCCCCCCCCCCCCCCCCCCCCCCCCCCCCCCCCCCCCCCCCCCCCCCCCCCCCCCCCCCCCCCCCCCCCCCCCCCCCCCCCCCCCCCCCCCCCCCCCCCCCCCCCCCCCCCCCCCCCCCCCCCCCCCCCCCCCCCCCCCCCCCCCCCCCCCCCCCCCCCCCCCCCCCCCCCCCCCCCCCCCCCCCCCCCCCCCCCCCCCCCCCCCCCCCCCCCCCCCCCCCCCCCCCCCCCCCCCCCCCCCCCCCCCCCCCCCCCCCCCCCCCCCCCCCCCCCCCCCCCCCCCCCCCCCCCCCCCCCCCCCCCCCCCCCCCCCCCCCCCCCCCCCCCCCCCCCCCCCCCCCCCCCCCCCCCCCCCCCCCCCCCCCCCCCCCCCCCCCCCCCCCCCCCCCCCCCCCCCCCCCCCCCCCCCCCCCCCCCCCCCCCCCCCCCCCCCCCCCCCCCCCCCCCCCCCCCCCCCCCCCCCCCCCCCCCCCCCCCCCCCCCCCCCCCCCCCCCCCCCCCCCCCCCCCCCCCCCCCCCCCCCCCCCCCCCCCCCCCCCCCCCCCCCCCCCCCCCCCCCCCCCCCCCCCCCCCCCCCCCCCCCCCCCCCCCCCCCCCCCCCCCCCCCCCCCCCCCCCCCCCCCCCCCCCCCCCCCCCCCCCCCCCCCCCCCCCCCCCCCCCCCCCCCCCCCCCCCCCCCCCCCCCCCCCCCCCCCCCCCCCCCCCCCCCCCCCCCCCCCCCCCCCCCCCCCCCCCCCCCCCCCCCCCCCCCCCCCCCCCCCCCCCCCCCCCCCCAGCGGCTAACCCTCCACACCACTAGCACATTAGATGCATGTCGGGATTCGGTTCCGATATGCCTTCAAGGTATTGGTTGGGTATGTATACAGGTGATACCAGCGACTTTCCCTCCACCCAACCAACGTCCCTCAAACATACCGGTTTACCTACTATTCTTTAACCACACTGTGCAATCCATGATACCAATAACTTGCATATACCATCGGGTTGCCGTAGAACCGTTGATCGGGCGTTTCTAGGGTTGCCACACTGTTATACTACGTTATTTCCATCACTTCATTTTGCTATAAGTAAATACACACAACAATTTCACATTCCATCATCAACCACATAACCAAGACAACATCAAGGTCCATCTTAACAAAGATGACAACAAGATCCATCTTAAGAAAGATGACAACAAGATCCATCCTAACAAGAATGACAACAAGATTTATCTAAACAAGATGACAACAAGATCCATCTTAAGAAAGATGACAACAAGATCCATCTTAACAAAGATGACAACAAGATCCATCTTAAGAAAGATGACAACAAGATCCATCTTAAGAAAGATGACAACAAGATCCATCTTAAGAAAGATGACAACAAGATCCATCTTAAGAAAGATGACAACAAGATCCATCTTAAGAAAGATGACAACAAGATCCATCTTAAGAAAGATGACAACAAGATCCATCTTAAGAAAGATGACAACAAGATCCATCTTAAGAAAGATGACAACAAGATCCATCTTAAGAAAGATGACAACAAGATCCATCTTAAGAAAGATGACAACAAGATCCATCTTAAGAAAGATGACAACAAGATCCATCTTAAGAAAGATGACAACAAGATCCATCTTAAGAAAGATGACAACAAGATCCATCTTAAGAAAGATGACAACAAGATCCATCTTAAGAAAGATGACAACAAGATCCATCTTAAGAAAGATGACAACAAGATCCATCTTAAGAAAGATGACAACAAGATCCATCTTAAGAAAGATGACAACAAGATCCATCTTAAGAAAGATGACAACAAGATCCATCTTAAGAAAGATGACAACAAGATCCATCTAAAAAGATGACAACAAGATCCATCTTAAGAAAGATGACAACAAGATCCATCTTAAGAAAGATGACAACAAGATCCATCTTAAGAAAGATGACAACAAGATCCATCTTAAGAAAGATGACAACAAGATCCATCTTAAGAAAGATGACAACAAGATCCATCTTAAGAAAGATGACAACAAGATCCATCTTAAGAAAGATGACAACAAGATCCATCTTAAGAAAGATGACAACAAGATCCATCTTAAGAAAGATGACAACAAGATCCATCTTAAGAAAGATGACAACAAGATCCATCTTAAGAAAGATGACAACAAGATCCATCTTAAGAAAGATGACAACAAGATCCATCTTAAGAAAGATGACAACAAGATCCATCTTAAGAAAGATGACAACAAGATCCATCTTAAGAAAGATGACAACAAGATCCATCTTAAGAAAGATGACAACAAGATCCATCTTAAGAAAGATGACAACAAGATCCATCTTAAGAAAGATGACAACAAGATCCATCTTAAGAAAGATGACAACAAGATCCATCTTAAAAAGATGACAACAAGATCCATCTTAAGAAAGATGACAACAAGATCCATCTTAAGAAAGATGACAACAAGATCCATCTTAAAAAGATGACAACAAGATCCATCTTAAGAAAGATGACAACAAGATCCATCTTAACAAAGATGACAACAAGATCCATCTTAAGAAAGATGACAACAAGATCCATCTTAAGAAAGATGACAACAAGATCCATCTTAAGAAAGATGACAACAAGATCCATCTTAAAAAGATGACAACAAGATCCATCTTAAGAAAGATGACAACAAGATCCATCTTAAGAAAGATGACAACAAGATCCATCTTAAGAAAGATGACAACAAGATCCATCTTAAGAAAGATGACAACAAGATCCATCTAAAAAGATGACAACAAGATCCATCTTAAGAAAGATGACAACAAGATCCATCTTAACAAAGATGACAACAAGATCCATCTTAAGAAAGATGACAACAAGATCCATCTTAAGAAAGATGACAACAAGATCCATCTTAAGAAAGATGACAACAAGATCCATCTAAAAAGATGACAACAAGATCCATCTTAAGAAAGATGACAACAAGATCCATCTTAAGAAAGATGACAACAAGATCCATCTTAAGAAAGATGACAACAAGATCCATCTTAAGAAAGATGACAACAAGATCCATCTTAAGAAAGATGACAACAAGATCCATCTTAAGAAAGATGACAACAAGATCCATCTTAAGAAAGATGACAACAAGATCCATCTTAAGAAAGATGACAACAAGATCCATCTTAAAAAGATGACAACAAGATCCATCTTAAGAAAGATGACAACAAGATCCATCTTAAAAAGATGACAACAAGATCCATCTTAAGAAAGATGACAACAAGATCCTATCAGAAATATACTATATGCGGGTGCTTAGGTTTTAGTCTAGGCCAAACCACCTAATTCTCTAAAACCTAGGCTCTGATACCATTCTGTAACACCCCACCAGTGGCGGAAACGTGAGATGCAACTGAAACGAGCTTGCAAATGGATATTACTCAGAGAAACTATATGATGTTCATTTAACACAACAAGCTGTCATAAACGATTCAAAATACAACATACAAATCCCATGCTCAAACATGAAAACGTTATCAATCACGTTACATGTCTACCTATGACATGTTCTAACACGAAAACGTATGCACATAGGATTAACATAAGCTAAATCCATGGCATAACACATAAACACATAGCGAGTATCTTTCCACCCCCAAAGCATACAACATATAGTAGGGGCTACGAAACTCACCTTTGCCAAGCATCAACAAGCTAAGATCAAGTTATAAGTGTTCAACGAGCGTCATGTGTCCACAACCTATTAATGAACACAACATGTTTACAAATCAAGACTTTACATATGGTTTTTAACTAGTTCATCTTGGTTCTGATTTTGTTCATCTTGGTTCTGATTTTGTTCATCTTGGTTCTGATTTGTTCATCTTGGTTCTTATTTGTTCATCTTGGTTCTGATTTTGTTCATCTTGGTTCTGATTTTGTTCATCTTGGTTCTGATTTTGTTCATCTTGGTTCTGATTTGTTCATCTTGGTTCTGATTTGTTCATCTTAGTTCTGATTTGTTCATTTTGGTTTGATTAGTTCATCTTGGTTCTATTTGTTCATCTTGGTTCTTATTTGTTCATCTTGGTTCTGATTTTGTTCATCTTGGTTCTGATTTTGTTCATCTTGGTTCTGATTTGTTCATCTTGGTTCTGATTTGTTCATCTTGGTCTTATTTAGTTCATCTTGGTTCTGATTTTGTTCATCTTGGTTCTATTTGTTCATCTTGGTTCTTATTTGTTCATCTTGGTTCTTATTTGTTCATCTTGGTTCTTATTTGTTCATCTTGGTTCTTATTTGTTCATCTTGGTCTTATTTGTTCATCTTGGTTTGATTTTGTTCATCTTGGTTCTATTTGTTCATCTTGGTTCTGATTTTGTTCATCTTGGTTCTGATTTTGTTCATCTTGGTTCTGATTTGTTCATCTTGGTTCTATTTGTTCATCTTGGTTCTGATTTTGTTCATCTTGGTTCTGATTTTGTTCATCTTGGTTCTATTTGTTCATCTTGGTTCTATTTGTTCATCTTGGTTCTTATTTGTTCATCTTGGTTTTATTTGTTCATCTTGGTTATGATTTTGTTCATCTTGGTTTATTTGTTCATCTTGGTTATGATTTTGTTCATCTTGGTTATATTTGTTCATCTTGGTTATGATTTTAGTTCATCTTGGTCTATTTGTTCATCTTGGTTATGATTTAGTTCATCTTGGTCTTATTGTTCATCTTGGTTATGATTTTAGTTCATCTTGGTTCTATTTGTTCATCTTGGTTCTTATTTGTTCATCTTGGTTCTTATTTGTTCATCTTGGTTCTGATTTTGTTCATCTTGGTTCTGATTTTGTTCATCTTGGTTCTGATTTGTTCATCTTGGTTCTGATTTGTTCATCTTGGTCTATTTGTTCATCTTGGTTCTGATTTTGTTCATCTTGGTTCTGATTTTGTTCATCTTGGTTCTGATTTGTTCATCTTGGTTCTGATTTGTTCATCTTGGTTCTGATTGTTCATCTTGGTTCTATTTGTTCATCTTGGTTCTGATTTTGTTCATCTTGGTTCTGATTTTGTTCATCTTGGTTCTGATTTGTTCATCTTGGTTCTGATTTTGTTCATCTTGGTTCTGATTTTGTTCATCTTGGTTCTGATTTGTTCATCTTGGTTCTGATTTGTTCATCTTGGTTCTGATTTGTTCATCTTGGTTCTTATTTGTTCATCTTGGTTCTGATTTTGTTCATCTTGGTTCTTGATTTGTTCATCTTGGTTCTTATTTGTTCATCTTGGTTCTTATTTGTTCATCTTGGTTCTTATTTGTTCATCTTGGTTCTTATTTGTTCATCTTGGTTCTTATTTGTTCATCTTGGTTCTTATTTGTTCATCTTGGTTCTTATTTGTTCATCTTGGTTCTGATTTTGTTCATCTTGGTTCTGAACTATTGTTAGAAACAGTCCTCAAAACTAACGACCGCTAAAACCTGCACCAATTCGACCCAAAATGCACCCAAGTTTCATTTTGACCTCAAAATCAATTAGGAGACACTTCCAAACTCATTTCCAAGCATAAATGAACATAACCCACAACACAAACTCGATATATAACATCTAATCTTGTCCAAATCCGTTTTTGACCCAAATCAAAACCCTAGGAAACCCTAATTTGACCCAAGAATCATTTTGACCATTTCGGAACCATTTGGAAGCCACTAGTCATGTTACCAACACATTTTGGACAAAACCCATCATTAAAAACTCTTTCATTTCACAATCCAAGACCAATTTATACTCAATTTCACCCAAAACCTTAACTTGACCAAATCTCCAATTTTAGCAACCAAGATGACCAAAGATGTTTAGACGTGACCAAGAAACACGATTAACAACATATAAAGATGATTTTGAGCTAAGAAACACTTACCAATTTTACCCGGAACCTCAAATCCGATTTTTGGAGCTAAAATGGAAGTTCTTGCACTTGAAAATACCCAATTTTTTTATATGTGATGAAGATGATGATGCTAATAATGATTCCAACACAAATCTTACTTGAAACAACAATCTTGGTGCAAGAATTTTAGAGAGAGAGTGAGATGTATGTG
>CM067170.1:94713909-94716409 GCA_034093135.1 Erigeron breviscapus | reverse complement strand
GTCAGTCCCTTTAACCGTCGCTGGAGACCTCCAAACAGGTCCTCCAGTAATCCAAAAGTCTAAACGAACCAAACATTCTAGGAAAAAGTTAGCACCAGCCGCTAACAATAGAAACCTAGCCAGCCCTTCAGTATCCTCCTAACAGGATGCTGAAGAAAGTCAAAGGGATACACAACAAGCAACCACTTCCACAATTGCTGTAGGAGGAAGTGGTGAAGAGAATACTGGGCTAACCCAACCCAGAATAGAGCCCGTGTCTGCACAACATGAGTCTGGCCAAACTTTTGACACTTCTCTACCACGAACTGATGAAGTCGCTGACCAGTCACAACTGGTGACTGAGGTTCCAATCTCTTCGGCTGATGAAGTTATGAATGAGGATAGAGTAGTTATAACTGAGGCAACCCCAGTGACCTCTATTCCTGGCAATGATGTCACCATGACAGAGCCAACAACAGATGCAACAATCCAGGAAACTGGAGAAGTTCATCTGGAGACTGGACCTCAGGTTCAGCCATCTAAAGTATTCATGGATCTGGACATGGGTGCTGATGAAGATGAGTTCCAAATAGAGTCTTCGGATTCTGAAGGAACATTTTCTGTAACATCCCAAATGTTTTGTGTTTGACTATTTGACTTTCCGTTAGTTAACCTTAGGTTCGTTAAGTTATGTGCCTTATATGTGATTATGTGATTAAATGCTTATGTGTTTAATGTGAAATGATTAATATGATGTTTAATGAAAGTAATCAAAGTAAAGTTAAGTAATTAAGTGCTTGTTAGTGTGTTAAGACTCCCGATAGAAAGATAAGCTAATAGAGTTAAGTTTAGAAGTTAAGGGGCCCTAAGTGTAAGTTTAGGAGTGGATGGCCAGGGATTAGAGGGCAATTAGGCAGCCCTAATTGTCACAAAACATCTACCATCATACGTGAGAAACCCTCCAGCCGATCCCCCTCTCTTCCAAGCAAGTTTTCCCTTAAGATCCAATCGTTTCGTGCCGTTTTGATCAAGCTTTGTTTAGATCTTAGATTCCTTACATCAAGTGCAGGTAATATAGGTAATATTTCTCTTGAAATCTGATTAATTGAGTCATAGATGAGTATTCAATCAAGGCCATGGGGTTTGGGTTGGGTTATTTGATTTAACGTTTACTGATTTCATGTTATTCGGGTGATTCAATGAGTGATTTATGTTGTAAAGGATTAAAGGATTGATGGAAGGATTTAAGTCATCAAAAGTAATGTCAAAAAGGTTAATTTTATGTCTCCAGGTCGAATTAATGGTTTGAGTTCGTATGGAATTCGATTAAAGGTTTAAAAGTTGGGGTTTTGGTCTAATTGGGTGATATGCGGCGCATGAGGTTTTCATGCGGCGCATATCTGCCAATTTTCAAAATTGATTTCAGGTGAGAGCCTGATATGCGGCGCATAGAAATTCTATGCGGCGCATAAAATGGGTGCTCAGAATGTTGGATACTTTCTGTGACAAAATTCAATGATATATGCGGCGCATACTTATTCCATGCGGCGCATAAATGCCCAGAATTGGATTTGTGCGGTGCATGAGGCTTCCATGCGCGCATAAAAGAGTCCAGTTTGGTACTTAAGTTTTGTTTAGCTTATAGATCGATCTTATACTCATTCTAGGTTGTCGGGAGCACTTAGCAAGCACTATAAGATACTATTAACTTGTTGGTAAGCTGTATCAAGGTAAGATACACTACTTTGACACGCTGAGGGTTCAACAAAAACATGATTTTCATATAATAACTTCCCAAATGATATCTTGATTGCTTATGGGTATTCGGGGTTATACGGGAGGTGATATGGGCTATGTAAATGACCATTGAGGCCTGATATGCAGTCCCTATGATATGAAATGAAATGATGAGATATGAAATGATATGCTATGCTTTGAGATGTATTGGAATGTGCATGTTTGTATGGCTTGTTCATCTAGTTCACTAGACTTATTAGGTTGCCATGACACGTGCACGTTTAAGGGCCCAAACGTAAAGATGTATATGTGATAATTGTTTAGGTAGTGTAAACACCTAAACTATATGAGATGTGAAATCGAGCTCGTAATTTAGATGTGAAAGTGTTAAGCTTAACCCGTACTTGCCCTTGCCCGGCGGGTGCGTAGATGTGGTTGCTCGGGTGGCTCCTTGCAACATGGTATTAGATGTGAAGAGTAATACGGGAGGACTGACCAGCCCCACTTGTCATGAACATACAGATTACTCCTAGATTGGCTTGCCATTCCTTAACGACATTGATGGACAACCGTAAGGTTTATCCATCTAGTGGGGTATGACTTATGTCACCACTACCAAGATGTTTAGATGTGAAAGTGTTAAGCTTAACCCGTACTTGCCCTTGCCCGGCGGGTGCGTAGATGTGGTTGCTCGGGTGGCTCCTTGCAACATGGTATTAGATGTGAAGAGTAATACGGGAGGACTGACCAGCCCCACTTGTCATGAACATACAGATTACTCCTA
>CM067170.1:94684409-94712909 GCA_034093135.1 Erigeron breviscapus | reverse complement strand
GAAAAATAAAACGGTCTTGAAATGAAAATGATCTGAAAATGAAATGATCTTGATGTGAAATGGTCTTGAATAAAAGTGATTTTGGTTTGAAATTATTCAAGGAAATGAGACGATCTTGGTGAAGATCGTCTTGGGTTTTGAAGGTATGAAACGGTCTTGATTGAAGATCGTCTCAGGTTTTAAGAAATGAAACGATCTCGAATGAAGATCGTTTTGGATTTCTTCCCCAAAACTTCTAAGTATTTGAAATGACCCAACCAATCCTTTCGGATTAATTAGCAAGAAACAAACACTACCACAACACACTTTTGTTTAAAACGATCTTGTGAGGATCGTCTAATCAAGTCACAAATCACTGGAACTAAAACGGTCTTAGGAAGATCGTCCTAGTGAAGATCGTCTTGGTCATCTTCTTCATCTCAACAGTTTTCCAGAAAAACTCCATAACAACTTTTTAAAACTTCAATATCTTTTGAATTACTAGGAGTTAGATCACGAAATAACTGGCAAACTGTTTGAATTCATGTCCGCAATCAAATTATGAACAAACTTCAACACAAAACACAACAGCTTCAAATCCCTCAAAATTCGCGCCAAAACTCAAAATTCAATCTCGAGATTTAGATTGAATTGGAACTTGAAACTTGACAGGATTATGTTTTCAACAACCACAAAACTATTGATGAACAAATAATTGTGATTTTATGTGATTTGATGTATGAATTTTGATGAACCAGTAGGTGAAAAATTACGAACAGAATTTGAAATTAAATTTGATTTTGATGAATTTGTGATTGAATTCAGTTATGGATCGTCATCAGATTGATGTTTCTCTCTGATACCACTTGTTATAACACGATTTCAACTATGAATTCGATTCAATGGTGGATTTGGTGAGTGTGTGTTCTTGGTGTTTGTGTGTGTTTTGAGAGAGAATTGTGTGACTGTGTGTAAATCTGGAATTAAAGTTATGAAGTATGTGAAAATTATGTCTCTCATTTTATCTCTAAGGTATGAGAGGGCTATTTATAGTCTAACTATCCAATTATGCTAATTGTCACAATTAGCCCCTCAACCTTAGTGATCATTTATCTATGACTTAACAACAAGAAATTCTTCTATTCTAGATTACAATTTATCACTATTTTTGGATTTCTAACAATCCTCTGGTGAAGGATGATGTCACATCTGGTCGATGGGTGGACATTGTTATAAAAGGTTAGTGAGTATGATAATGAAACCGATCCTGAACTAAAATTGGACATTGCTGAAGCTCTAAATTCTGATTTAATTTTTGTGGAAACTGTTAGATTTGACAGTCTTAATGGCTTAGAAACAGATTCCTCTGAAATCGCTGCTTTAAAATCAAAATTAAAAGAATTTCAAGATATTGAACTGGCATTTCAAGCACAAGTTTTGGTAACTGAACAACTGGTTCAAGAAAAACATGACCTGGAAATGATTTTGCAAAAAGAAAAACAGGTCATTAAATCATGGCTAGAAACAAGAAAGCCATATGATGCTGGAATAAACCAATTTCCATCCCAAAAACGTGCATATCTGGATGGAAATACTCATATTGCAGCATTAATACCAGTTATTGACCGGTTACCAGAGGAGGTTAGACCATGTACCATTTATGATGAACCTTCCACCCCAAAAACTTGTATTATACCAGCTCAACTATCAGAGGTTAAGACTGGAGCATCCAAGATGACTGCTCCAGTTAAAAAGGTTTATCAAAATAAACCTTTTCCTCATACTGCTTCTAAAGAACCCCAGGTTTAAAAGAAAAAGACCAGTTCCCTTCCTAAGCCTAAAGTCCAGTCAACTGGAAAGGCTCAGGTGTCATCTGAAGAATCTATTTTGTTAAGGTTGGAGAGCCAGTTTCAACTACTGGCTCGTCAAGTTCAAAGCTGTAATGCAAGACTGAACAACTTTGAGGGTACTTCATCTGGCCCTAAATAAAATCCTAAACCTTTTTCTAAGAAAGATAAAAATATTCCTTTAATTGAGAAAAAGAAAAAGGTTTCTAAACTATCAACCCAGTGGTCTTTTCAACTAAGACTACTGTTGAAGAAAGTGAACTCAACCAGATACCCCAGGGATCCATAAGGGAGGATCCAGTGAACCCATCAGTTGATGGGTTCCCAAATCTAACTGATATATCTGGTGGATGTGCAGGGCGATCGAAAGAAGTTTATCTTGGTATCTTGACAGTGCAGCTGGCAGGACAATGACCGGATGTAAGACCCTGCTGAAGGAGTTCATAATTTCTGATGGACCCTCCATTACTTTTGGAAATGATGGTTGTGGAAAAAACTGAGGGGTATGGTGTTCTGAACAATGGACAAGTCAATTCAGACGAGTTGCATATGTGAATGGTTTGAAATATAACCTGATCAGTGTCAGTCAACTGTGTGATGATGGCTATCAAGTTCTGTTCAATATTGTTCATGGCATCGTATTCAACAAAGACTGGAAGGTGGTATTGATTGCTCCCAGAAGAGGGAATGTGTATGTGATGGATATGGAAAGCTCTCCTTCAGAGCAGTGTTTCTATACTCAAGCTGATGAAGAAACAAACTGGTTATGGCATAAAAGGTTATCCCATTTAAATTTCAAAAATATTAATAAGTTGTCTAGAAAACAACTGGCAGATGGGATACCTTCAGTTTCCTTCAAAAAGGAAAGGCCATGTCCAGGATGTGAGATGGGAAAGTAGAAACGTGCCAGTTTCAAGACCAGACAGAACTTTAGCATAACTGAACCACTTCACATGCTTCATATGGATCTCTTTGGTCCAGTGAATGTTCAGACTTGTGCTGGTAAAAGATACACCCTGGTGATCGTAGATGAATTCTCCAGATATTGTTGGGTGATCTTTCTCAGGTCTAAAAGTGAAGCTGCTGCTGAAATCATCACTCTTATCAAGCAGATTGAACTCAAGCATAAGCGAAAGGTGTGTCAGTTAAAAAGTGACAATGGAACAGAATTCCAGAATGCAACTCTGGAGTCATTCTGTACTGACACTGGCATCTCCCAGATTTCTCATCAGCCCGCTCTCCAGAACAAAATGGAGTGGTGGAAGAACGAATTCTGATAGAAGCTGCCAGGAGTATGTTGGCTGAATCTGGTCTTCCTACCAGTTTCTGGGCTGAAGCAATTGCTACTGCTTGCCACACCCAGAACAGGTCTGTTTACATCAAAAGACACAAGAAGACAACCTATGAAGTCTTAAGAAATAGAAAACCAAATATTGGTTATTTTCACATTTTTGGATGTCCAGTGTACATTCTGAACGACTCCAGTCAGTTAGGCAAATTCGATGCCAAAGCTGATGAAGGGTATTTCTTAGGCTATTCAGCCATTCGCAAGGCCTTCAGAGTCTACAACAAGAGACTGGAGAAGGTCCATGAGTCAATACACATTACATTTAATGAATCGAATAATGCAATTCATAGAAAGCCAGTCCTTGATTCTCCCCCAGAAAATCCAATTATCTTCTGTGAATCTGATCCCATCAACTGCAAAGATTCACTTGAAGAAGCTTCTGACTTGGAACCAGCTCATAAGAAGAAAACCCCCAGTAGTACACCTTTCTATCCTTCAATAAGTTTCAAACTACCCTCTGAACTTGTTATTGGATCAGATGTTCGTACTACTCCCCCAGTATCAGTCTCAGTTGAAACTGAACCAAGAAATGCCTTCAAATGAAGAATTTCATGATGCAAATCGTGATCTTACTAATTCAGATGAAGATGTTGAAATAGTCTGGCAGGATCCTCATCCTGAAATATGATATGAACTCTTCACCATCAAAACCCACTCCAATTTCTGCACCACTGACACCGGACTCAGATCCTGATGGAAAACCAGTGAACATCACTGTCTATAGAGGCATGATTGGTTCACTGATGTAGTTAACTGCCAGTAGACCAGACATAATGTTTTCAACATGTTTATGTGCCAGATATCAGTCTAATCCAAAAGAATCTCATATGCTTGCTGTAAAGCGCATACTGAAATACCTTAAGGGTGACCCCAGTTTGGGTCTTTGGTATCCCAAAGGCTCAAGCATGGATCTAATGGGTTATTCAGATTCAGATCATGCAGGTTGTAAGATAGACAGGAAATCCACTACTGGTGGATGTCATTTCCTTGGTGGCAAACTGGTCAGCTGGACCAGTAAGAAGCAAACTTCAGTTTCATTGTCCACTGCTGAAGCTGAATACGTTTCTGCAGCCAGTTGTTGTGCTCAGATACTCTGGATGAAGAACCAGTTGCTTGATTATGGTATTAAATATTCAAAAACTCCTATATTTTGTGATAATACCAGTGCCATTGCTATCTCAAACAATCCAGTCATGCACTCAAAGACAAAGCACATCGATCTCAGGTATCACTTCATTCGTGACAATATTATGAAAGGTAACATTGAACTCCATTTTATTCCCACTGACAAACTGGTGGGAAGACCTGATTCAGAAAGCATACTTCTGGCTGCTTCTATCAGTGTGCGATTCTTTCTTTCCACAACTCCATTCTGCTCTGGAGAGCGTGCTGATGAGAAGTTTTGAGAGATGCCAGTGTCATTGCAAAATGTTTCAAGTACTTTATTTTGAAATTCAGTACCATTATCACTTCGCAACTGACAAACTTTTCGAGTATACTTGAGCTCAATTCTTTTGATGAGGAGAGATGATTTCAGCAGGTGCATCACTTTTGGATCTGAGGAATACCACCACAGTATCTGGTGAATTCATCGACCACAACTAGAGTGTACTTCTTTACAGCTCTAGTTTGAACATTCACTGGACCAAAGAGATCCATATGAAGCATGTGAAGAGGTTCAGTGATGCTAAAGTTTTGCCTAGTTTTGAAACTGGCCCTTTTCTGCTTGCCCATCTCACACCCTGGACAAGGCTTTTCTTTATTGAAAGAAATCTGAGGTATCCCATCAACCAGTTGTTTGCGAGACAACTTGTTAATATTTTTGAAATTAAGATGGGATAATCTTTTATGCCACAGCCAGTTGGTGTCCTCATCAGCCTTGGTATAGAAGCACTGCTCTTTTGGAGCTGGTTCCATATCCATGATGTACACATTACCTTTTCTTGGTGCAATCATCACTACTTTCCAATACTTGTTAAATATGGTGCCTTGAGCAATATCGAACAAAACTCTGTAGCCATCATCACAAAGTTGGCTGACACTGATCAGGTTGTATTTCAAACCATTCACAAATGCAACTCTTTTGAATTCGACCTGTCCGTTATTAAGCACACCATATCCTTCAGTCTTTCCACTTTGATCATTACCAAACGTCACTGCCGGTACATCTTGGACAGTGAACTCTTCAAGCAGGGGCTTACATCCGGTCATAGTCCGGCCAGCTGCGCTGTCCAGATACCAGATATTCTTCTTTCGATCTCTCTGCACACCCACAAAAATCATTAGTTATTTTTCTGAACCCGTCTTTTCTTGATGGGTTCACTGGACTTCACTACAGAAGTCTCAGTTGATTGTTGTGGTGGTAAATTGAAGACTACATCTGGATCTTTTTCACCAGATCCATGTGCAGGAGTAAAAACGATTGGTATTTGATACCTGCTCCCCTTATTCTTATCAGATTTAGTTCCAGATGGAACATTCTTTTGTTTTGGTTTTGAAGGGGGTTTAATATTTTATTTTACAACTGGAGGTGATGAACCTCCTTCCAGATTTTTAATCCGGGCAGTACAACTCTGAACATGTCGAGACAAAAGTTGGAGTTGACTTTCCAGTTTAAACAAAATATCTTTTTCATCAGGCTGCTGAACCTTGGACCTTGGTTCAGCTGGAGTTTTAGTCTTTTGGGTCTTGGGCTCCTTAGACTTCTGAGGTAAAGGCTTGTTACCAGTGGCCTTTTTGACTGGAGCTTTAGCCTGTTTGGCTCCAGGTTTAATCTCAATGGGGGTGGTCTCAATGGGTTCAATTTCAACAGCTTCAGGTTGATCATAAGGAGTTTCAACCCTGAGAGCTGGAGGCAATGCATGAAGATCTGGTATGAGAGCTGCCATTTCCAGATTTCCATGCATTTTTCTGGGCATCAATTGTTGTAGAAAATGCATCATAATTCTTTCCAGATGCTTTTACCCATGACTTGATAATCATTTGTTCTTTTTCAAGATCAGAAACTAATTTTAAAGCCTCAATTTTCAAAACTGACTCCTTGAGAGCCAACTGGACACTTTGTAAATCATTCAGTTGTGGTTTAACATTGTTTAGTTCAATTAAGATAGTGCCCAGATATCTTTCACTATCTGCTCTAACAGTTTCCACAAAAGCCAAATCACCACTTAATGATTCAGCAAGGTCCAGTTTCAGTTATGGATCCACCTGATTGTCATAATCACATACCTTCTTCAAAATGATGTCCACCCATCTTCCAGTGATGACATCTTCTTTTGCCACATGCTGCTGTTGATCTTCCAAGGCCATGAAACACATGTCCCTTTCCTCTTCTTCATCAGCTGATGAGTCATCAGAGTACTCCCATTTTCCCTTAGTTTGTGCCATCAAGCACTGATCCTTTTCTTTTTCCATGGACAAGAGGGCAATCTGGGCCTAAGCTTCTTATATTTAGCTTTGTAGCTATCATCAGGCCGATTGAAATTTGGGACAGAGGGACTAGTTTGGTTGTTCATCTGACTAGATCTGCATTCCTTCATAAAATGACCTTTCTTACCGCATTTATAGCAGGTAAGATTGGTTTTATCCAGAGAGCTGGAGCTGGAAGCATTGATTGGGCCATTAAATCTTTTAGATTTATGCTTAAACCTATTAAAGGTTTTAGCGATCATGGCTACCAGATCATCATCGTCAGTTTCATCACAACCGTCACTGATTTCAGTGGTCAGGACAGAGTTCAAGAAACTGTTTAACATCTCCTTCATTGAGTGTGCCTGGACACTCTCTGCAGACATTAAAGCAGTACAAGGTCGCTCAGTTACACTAGCAACCTTGGGACTCTGGCATGGTTCATGGCATCCTGCTCAGCCACCAGTCTTGCAGCATTATTGTCTTCAGTGAATCTGAAGGCTCCATATGTAACAACCCTCAATTTCCGCCTAGGACAATTTACCTAGACTTATCTAAGCATTTATCCTTAGAGGCTTCTTGAGAGAATTAGCCTCCTAGACATTAAGACATAGTGATACTTTCTCTCTCTAGTTCAATGGAATGCCCAAAGATAGCTAGTTATCTTAGAAATGCCAACACATAAGACAATCTTATAGGAATGTAACCATAATCAATCAAGCCAACTTCAAGAATATGTAAAGTAACAACAACTTTATAATTATTCAATCCAACAAACAAGTACCTATGTATCCAAAATATAATCAATAACTCAAATAAAAGAAGGTACATTAAGAAATTTTATAAAGTTTAGTACCAATATATATATATATATACACGAAATACATACATACATACACTTATATCTTGCAAGAGCTAGCATTTGCACTTAACACAAGTACATGTTTATATCTATGCATACACATATAATTACAAATCCAATACTTGTATAATTAAAATTTACATAATCTAACCATCACTACATAACTTGATTAAAACACACCCACATTTTGAACTTAGACACCATTTTGGACCAAATACACTTCCATCACAACTCCACCACTTGAACTAGCCAATGAGAATCACCACACCACCCAACTTGACCAATGAGCATCCTCCCAACCCATTATTTCCCCCTCTCTCACGGCCATACACTCCCACACACACACACTCATTTCATTTTTGGTAAAACTCAACACACACACATCTCAAAACTTCCTCTCAACTTATCTTCACACTTTCTTCTTCATTTTCGGATCTTACAAGGAGAAATGGAGCTCAAATCTAATATAAACTATTGTAATAATAATCTTTCTTGTTAATTTATCATTTAAGGTCAAGTATGGAGTCATTTGGGGGTCTTGGATGTCACGAAAATTCTGCATAAAATCATCTACAAAACCGAGTTCATCAAGGTTGATTTACAAACTCTTTAACTAGTTTATCTTCTCCAATGTTCTTCTATCAAAAGTTCTTTATAAAAACTCATGTTTTTCTTCACTTCTTCTTGATTTAAACTCAATGAGGGCAAAGTTGATAGATCCTTATCTCACATGTTCATGCATGTTGAAATCTAGAGAAAGGATTCAAGGATTCAACACAAACAAGACCCAAGAGTTAGTAGTTGTAAGATTTGTTGCTAAATGGGTTTAAGGATTTGATTAAATCTGATTTTTAATGAATATTATGAGATTATAATCTGTGATTTTTCAATAAAAAGGAGTTTTCAAAAAGGATATAAAAGTTTATAGCTTGTTTGTATGTGTAATGGTTAGATCTAAACACGCATGCTTAGATTTGCACTAGTTTTGATTGATTTTGATTTTGGAAGTTGAGATGGATTATTGATGATTTTGAATCTGCTATAATCAGTATATTTGATGTTAAAGTCATACAAAAATAACCAACAAATATGTTAGTGGTAATTTAGAGTGCAAAGTAAGCAAACCAAGCCATTGGTTGGTTGTTTGGACCAAAATACAATCTGACAGAATCACAGTTTCACTTTGGGCGGATAAACTGAGCATGTGACGACCGATTCAGGGAAAGTTGTCAAAATAAAAGTTGTAGATAAACGAGTTAAATTTAACCACCAACTGGAATCACTCAAAATACTGAACCAAACAAAAGATATGATTTTTCTACTAAAACTGGTCAAAACTGCATTTTTGTCTGAATATTTTATCAACTTTAACAATTTTTATCTCCTAATCCATAAGGTTCCAGGAGGCCATACTTGGTGTAAAGTAAGTCCAATGTGTCCTAAACTTAAAATAAAATCATGGAATTTTTATTAAGAGCAAAACCCAAAGAACTTTTATAAAACTTTCGAGTATGCAAAACAGTGACTGTTTTGACCACTTCCATTTGTAAAAATATTTAGATGTAGTAAACATTCTTTATAAATTAAGCCAAAATTCATAAAATAAGTGGACACATATAGGTTATTGTATTAAAATCAGGAGGGTCCAAATAATTCGGTTTAACCCCAAAACGGTAGCCAACATTTCATAAAAATGTGAAGTAAAAACAGAAAATTCTGAAGTAAATCAATAACTTGGGGGATGGGCTATGTAATGAACTAAGGAGTTAATGGGCTAGCCCGGCCCAATTAGTGAACTCATAAGAAACATAAATCAGCAGGCCCACTTGGGCCAAAAACCATAAAGCCCAATAACCAATATAACCCATTAAGCATCCAGCCCAAATAAGGTTAAGCCCAATAACTAAATGAAGCCCATGACACTTAGGCCCAGTTGGTGATGACCCTTAAACGAATTTCATAAACCCGGATAATCTTAAGACATATCGAGAAGTATGTGAGTTTGAAAGATAAGCGTAATCAAAGTAAAACAAAAGATAGTTAAGTGAGATGGACATAAGTAATTCTGTTAACCAAACTAAAAAGTGATATCACAAATGCTATTTAATATTAAAATTGGTTACACATCCAATAATGTTTAAGAGAACATAACTTAATATGGTATTCCCATATGATAACCTAAGATGCCAAATGAAACCACAAATGAAGGCAAGTTACCGAAATTCTAACAACTTATAACTACGTATATAATGAAAGTAACCTTTTACACCATCAATCTTTACAACCAGAACGATGCGAATATTAGCTATACACTTGGATCCCACAATTGATAGCAACATAATGAAAGTGGCATTTCTAAGTAATGGCTTAAGATAGGAACTTATGTATATTAGTCCTCTCGTAGGGATAGTCATGGCTTGAAATATGATTGAAGAACATGACGGATACATGATCAAGGAAGAAATAGATGGGAAGTACCCATTTTGGATATGTGGATATAATGTGTGGCATATCAAGGTGAGTCATAGCCCCCTTTCAAACTCTTTTATATGTTTTACTTACGGGGTGAAAAGCATGATAAATAAAATTGCTTTCTTTTATGAAATGATATTCGAAAGAATGATTATGAATATGGGAATTATATTGTATGTTCATCGTGTTATATGATATATGATGAGCTTGAGTACTGTCAAACGGTGGTCCGCTGTACACTACTATTAACTCATTGAGGCCTGTAGTTAGAGAGTTGCACAACTAGGATTCGTCCCCTCACTCACATCAGTGGCGACAGGTTGATTGGCCGCCTATGTGGCCGCCTTCAACGGTGTCGGTCATGGGGTGCTCTAATCTACTTTATATATTTTACTGGTCGTCTCCATGGCATGACCCATTCATTATTATTATTGCACGTGATTGACAGCATGTGCTACTGTTATCATATCTTCGGGACATATCATCATTATTATTATTTGGACGTGAAAGGGTCTTAGTAGTGGCTCAAGACAAACTCATCAAATTATGCCTTTGGCTAAATATTATTGATTATTACTTATGGTTGTATATTATGGATTGAACATACGGTTTGGGTATTGGACCTTATATGGAATCTCGAAAGTTGTTGAAATTGGCGATATTGAAGTATTGATGACCGAATGGTTTTGGTATGATGAATGATTAATCGATTGATATATTTTTCTCTCACGATAAATGTGACAAATGAGAACTTTATAATTTACCATGGATTTCTCAACTCTTTGAAATGACGTTATGGTATTTTGAAAACTTGATGGTTTGATATGGGAATTTTTGTCGGTCATGTGGTTTGGGTGAATTGATATGAAATAATATGTTTCTCTAAGTTTTGAAATGGATATGTAACGAGATTTACTTGCAAACCTATGCACTCACCAACTACGTTTTCGTAGTTGACACTTTTTCTTCATGCTTTTCAGGATTTAGCATTAGCTTTGAGGAAATGTATGCATCATGATTGTTTGCATTTCACTTTGGAGTCAAAGATCAAACCTTGTGACGGGCAATGGAATCCGCCTTGATCATTGTAGAATATCGTTTCATGTATTTGTTAATTGTCTCGTGGACTTAATATCCAAGTGCGGTGGACGCATTGTACTTGGGGATTGGTTCACATGCTTGTGCATTTGTAAAATTCTTTTATTAAATAAAGCTATGGTGAATGTTATCTATTATCCTTTGTTTTGAATACTCGACTTTCTGTACATCTCATCGTTCCGCCTTAGTTGGGGTGTTACAGAAAATGGTATCAGAGCCTAAGGTTATAGAGAACATTGGGGTTCTCCCGGGAATCCCAAAACTATAGCCACTTTTCAAAACGAATTTTTATAGTCGAGTCGAGCATAAGGTTAAGCGGATTAGTTTGAGCTTTACATGGTAGGACCATAATTAAACGTAGAGTCATGAATCTACGTTTAATTATGAGAGGACCATGTAAAACTCAAACGGCCACTTGGACTTATGTTCAAAAGGATTCCTTTTCAAAAAAAATAAAAAAATAAAAAAATAAAAAAATAAAAAAATAAAAAAATAAAATTTATTAAACGCGTTTTTATGTGAATACTTGTTGCATTAGACATTCACCTAAGCATATATAACGATTCGAGACATGCTTTACTTGAGGATTATGCTAGTTTAGTAGGATTCCCCTTTGCACATTAGAAGTGAAATGAATAAGATTGAAAGATATTCGTTGATACATGCTACTCTATGCTATAACATGTGAATTTGGGCATGATTTGATTGCAATGTGAAAGTTTGAGATATCAATGTGAAAGTTGTAATGTGCAATGTGAAAGTTGTAATGTGCAATGTGAAAGTTTGAAATATCAATGTGAAAGTTTGGAATGTGCAATGTGAAAGTTGTAATGTGCAATGTGAAAGTTGTAATGTGCAATGTGAAAGTTTGAAATATCAATGTGAAAGTTTGGAATGTGCAATGTGGAAATTGAATGTGCAATGTGAAAGTTGTAATGTGCAATGTGAAAGTTGTAATGTGAATGTGAAAGTTTGAAATATCAATGTGAAAGTTTGGAATGTGCAATGTGAAAGTTGTAATGTGCAATGTGAAAGTTTGAAATATCAATGTGAAAGTTTGGAATGTGCAATGTGAAAGTTGAATGTGCAATGTGAAAGTTTGAAATATCAATGTGAAAGTTTGAATGTGCAATGTGAAAGTTGTAATGTGCAATGTGAAAGTTGTAATGTGAATCTGAAAGTTTGAAATATCAATGTGAAAGTTTGGAATGTGCAACGTGGAAGTTATAATGTCAATGTGAAAGTTAAATGTCAATGTGAAAGTTTGAAATATCAATGTGAAAGTTTGGAATGTGCAATGTGAAAGTTTGAAATATCAATGTGAAAGTTTGAATGTGCAATGTGAAAGTTGTGAATATGCAATGTGAAAGTTTGAAATGTCAATGTGAAAGTTTGAAATATCAATGTGAAAGTTTGAAATATCAATGTGAAAGTTTGAATGTGCAATGTGAAAGTTAAATGTCAATGTGAAAGTTTGAAATATCAATGTGAAAGTTTGAATGTGCAATGTGAAAGTTTGAAATATCAATGTGAAAGTTTAATGTGCAATGTGAAAGTTTGAAATATCAATGTGAAAGTTTGGAATGTGCAATGTGAAAGTTTGAAATATCAATGTGAAAGTTTGAAATATCAATGTGAAAGTTTGAAATATCAATGTGAAAGTTTGAAATTCAATGTGAAAGTTTGAAATATCAATGTGAAAGTTTGAAATATCAATGTGAAAGTTTAATGTGCAATGTGAAAGTTTGAAATATCAATGTGAAAGTTTGAATGTGCAATGTGAAAGTTGTAATGTGCAATGTGAAAGTTGTAATGTGAATCTGAAAGTTTGAAATATCAATGTGAAAGTTTGGAATGTGCAACGTGGAAGTTATGAATGTCAATGTGAAAGTTAAATGTCAATGTGAAAGTTTGAAATATCAATGTGAAAGTTTGGAATGTGCAATGTGAAAGTTTGAAATATCAATGTGAAAGTTTGGAATGTGCAATGTGAAAGTTGAATGTGCAATGTGAAAGTTTGAAATATCAATGTGAAAGTTTGGAATGTGCAATGTGAAAGTTGTAATGTGCAATGTGAAAGTTGTAAATATCAATGTGAAAGTTTGAAATATCAATGTGAAAGTTTGGAATGTGCAATGTGAAAGTTTAATATCAATGTGAAAGTTTGAAATATCAATGTGAAAGTTTGAAATATCAATGTGAAAGTTTGAAATATCAATGTGAAAGTTTGAAATATCAATGTGAAAGTTTGAAATATCAATGTGAAAGTTTGAAATATCAATGTGAAAGTTTGAAATATCAATGTGAAAGTTTGAAATATCATGTGAAAGTTGGAGTCCATCGGGCAACGAAAGACAGAGAAGTGATTTCTTTAACTCGCGCAAGAGTCTGATTCGAGCCTTAAGGATTCTTTTGTTTTTGTATTTCCTATTTCATTCACTCGAAACCAAATTCTATATCCTTGATATTCTTGATTATTCAAAGTAATGATCACCACTGCTTCTCTTCAAAAGTTAGTAACCTAACAATATACAATTCATTTACGCAATACTCAGTAAAGGCAAATTCGAGTAAGTAGTACCCACTCTCTCGTTGCGACATCAAGGGACGCGAAAAACAGTTGAGACACCAGTCGTCCATATGTGGAAGACTTGGGATAACTTTATCGCGTAGAAGATGCTATTGATGGACATACGACAACGCGATATCATCGGTGGAGCATCTTCTCACGAACGTCGGACGATATACTCCAAGAATTGTAGTCCCAAGACATGAAAAAAAAAAAAAAAAAAAAAAAAAAAAAAAAAAAAAAAAAAAAAAAAAAAAAAAAAAAAAAAAAAAAAAAAAAAAAAAAAAAAAAAAAAAAAAAAAAAAAAAAAAAAAAAAAAAAAAAAAAAAAAAAAAAAAAAAAAAAAAAAAAAAAAAAAAAAAAAAAAAAAAAAAAAAAAAAAAAAAAAAAAAAAAAAAAAAAAAAAAAAAAAAAAAAAAAAAAAAAAAAAAAAAAAAAAAAAAAAAAAAAAAAAAAAAAAAAAAAAAAAAAAAAAAAAAAAAAAAAAAAAAAAAAAAAAAAAAAAAAAAAAAAAAAAAAAAAAAAAAAAAAAAAAAAAAAAAAAAAAAAAAAAAAAAAAAAAAAAAAAAAAAAAAAAAAAAAAAAAAAAAAAAAAAAAAAAAAAAAAAAAAAAAAAAAAAAAAAAAAAAAAAAAAAAAAAAAAAAAAAAAAAAAAAAAAAAAAAAAAAAAAAAAAAAAAAAAAAAAAAAAAAAAAAAAAAAAAAAAAAAAAAAAAAAAAAAAAAAAAAAAAAAAAAAAAAAAAAAAAAAAAAAAAAAAAAAAAAAAAAAAAAAAAAAAAAAAAAAAAAAAAAAAAAAAAAAAAAAAAAAAAAAAAAAAAAAAAAAAAAAAAAAAAAAAAAAAAAAAAAAAAAAAAAAAAAAAAAAAAAAAAAAAAAAAAAAAAAAAAAAAAAAAAAAAAAAAAAAAAAAAAAAAAAAAAAAAAAAAAAAAAAAAAAAAAAAAAAAAAAAAAAAAAAAAAAAAAAAAAAAAAAAAAAAAAAAAAAAAAAAAAAAAAAAAAAAAAAAAAAAAAAAAAAAAAAAAAAAAAAAAAAAAAAAAAAAAAAAAAAAAAAAAAAAAAAAAAAAAAAAAAAAAAAAAAAAAAAAAAAAAAAAAAAAAAAAAAAAAAAAAAAAAAAAAAAAAAAAAAAAAAAAAAAAAAAAAAAAAAAAAAAAAAAAAAAAAAAAAAAAAAAAAAAAAAAAAAAAAAAAAAAAAAAAAAAAAAAAAAAAAAAAAAAAAAAAAAAAAAAAAAAAAAAAAAAAAAAAAAAAAAAAAAAAAAAAAAAAAAAAAAAAAAAAAAAAAAAAAAAAAAAAAAAAAAAAAAAAAAAAAAAAAAAAAAAAAAAAAAAAAAAAAAAAAAAAAAAAAAAAAAAAAAAAAAAAAAAAAAAAAAAAAAAAAAAAAAAAAAAAAAAAAAAAAAAAAAAAAAAAAAAAAAAAAAAAAAAAAAAAAAAAAAAAAAAAAAAAAAAAAAAAAAAAAAAAAAAAAAAAAAAAAAAAAAAAAAAAAAAAAAAAAAAAAAAAAAAAAAAAAAAAAAAAAAAAAAAAAAAAAAAAAAAAAAAAAAAAAAAAAAAAAAAAAAAAAAAAAAAAAAAAAAAAAAAAAAAAAAAAAAAAAAAAAAAAAAAAAAAAAAAAAAAAAAAAAAAAAAAAAAAAAAAAAAAAAAAAAAAAAAAAAAAAAAAAAAAAAAAAAAAAAAAAAAAAAAAAAAAAAAAAAAAAAAAAAAAAAAAAAAAAAAAAAAAAAAAAAAAAAAAAAAAAAAAAAAAAAAAAAAAAAAAAAAAAAAAAAAAAAAAAAAAAAAAAAAAAAAAAAAAAAAAAAAAAAAAAAAAAAAAAAAAAAAAAAAAAAAAAAAAAAAAAAAAAAAAAAAAAAAAAAAAAAAAAAAAAAAAAAAAAAAAAAAAAAAAAAAAAAAAAAAAAAAAAAATACCGATGACTACTTTAACTCACCTAAGAATATTAATTTGAGTTGTCGTCTTATTCTCGCTATGAACTCTTACTCCCCACTTCCACATTGAAATTAGCCAAGTGAATTTCGACAATCTTGAGGACCAGACACGATGAAAGCATGGTTCTTCTTCTTTTCCAAAGATTTACGATTCCTTGATCCACGGATGACTCGACGCAACACCTGAAAAGTGGTGAGACCAAATAACTAACACCACCCACTCGACACAAGGAAGTTTAGAAAACTAGTGAGTTAGAGAAGTATAGTATAGAAGATACTATAGACTAGTATACCCAATGAAAGTGATGCCTTGGATATGGTCTACATGTGAGAGAGTGTAGAGGCAATTGAACTGAGGCCTCAAATTGGTGAAGGAATTTAAGGACCTTCTATCCATGTAAAAAATGGAGCCTCAGCGGCAATTAGAAGAAATCCCAAAGTTACCGTTGGAGCGAAGATGTAATTAAGAAGGAATAAGAAATTTGGCGAATTGAAGATCGTCAAGGAAGGCGAGGAGAATTGAAGAGCATGAAGCCCTTTACATTTTTCTAGAGGAAAAATGTTAAGGGGGTAATCGCAACAAGGAAGCTATTCGAACAAGGAGTATGGATAGCAAGATTATATTTTATTTTTCAAGAAGGATTATTCACTAGCGTCATTGAAAGAGATATGAAGTATAAAGTAAAGTAAAGGAAGGTGATTTAACCCGAACGGTAAAGTGAAGGTATTGACGTCATCTACAAGATGTAGTTCTGAAGGTGTTCATCTTTATGGCGCTCCACGTGTTGTTCTTTAAATACCAATTGGAAAACCTCTATCGAAAGACAAGCTATTAGTAGAGAATATCAACTAAGCTAAGAGAAAGCGGTATACGCCTAACAAAAAAAAAAAAAAAAAAAAAAAAAAAAAAAAAAAAAAAAAAAAAAAAAAAAAAAAAAAAAAAATCGAAAGACAAGCTAATAGTAGAGCATAAGAACCAAGCTAAGAGAAAGCGGTATACGCCCAACAACCGATGGAGGCTAGCTTTACCAAAGAGGAGGAGTATGGTCGATAAGTAGAGGAAGCACGATGACCTGTGATGGTTATCCCCTCAAGGTCGACGGTCGTATGGAGGTAAGCTAAAATAAGATGAACTTGGGAGAGAACAATTTTGCAACACATGGTGAACCGTCAAGGACCATCGACCCAAGGAGTAGTGCGCCTAAGAAAAGAGAACAAGGAAAACAATATGGAATCGCTAAGTTAGTAGTAAAAGCAAATAAGAAATACGACGCTAGAAGTCAAGGCACATGCTACCACAACGATCAAGGAAGTTGGTCGCTGAACTAAGTTTCAAACAACTAACAAACTCCGTGAAGAGCTAGTTATGGAATGTTTGAACGGAAGGGTGATAAGGATAATTCGCATCTGTGATGAGTTAGGATCAAAGGATCCGTATCACCATGATCTGACAAGTACCCTTGAGATAACTGCAAGGACTAGCGACTGCTTGTGTGCTGCTCAAGACGACGATTACTCTAGTTAAAGATGGATTTGAGTGACGAAACGGTAAGGAGTATGGTGACCCATAAGAAAACGAAAGGAAAATGGAGAAAACCGAATGGTTGAGAAAAGGATAAAGTGACCGATGTTTCCCCTAAATTATATTATATCACGATTTCTAAGGACATTAGGTTATTGTATTTGAAAAGAAGCTTAGCTTAGAAAGCTGAAAATGGATATGAGGCTCAGGAGAGCAAAGTAATTGAAAGTTTTGTAGAGGTCAGGAGGACCTAAGAAGGATTATTTTAAAGGAGGAGTTCATACGAATAAGGACATCGAAGTGTTTACCTGGAAATGATGGTGGTGATATGATTACTTAAGAGCATAAGGATTGTGTAAATCCTATCATGAGGAATGCGTAGGTATAGCAAAGAAACAGAATAGGTTATATGTGCGATGTTAAAAGAGATTTGTCGGTGATGAGTCATAGATAATGGTCCTTCTAGCGTAAAAAAAAGTAATTAAAGGTACCTTAAAACGATTTGAAAGCCAATATCGGCAAAAACAAGAGAAATTGGTAACGATATGACTTAGCGAATAATGAAAGAGGTGACTTTGGGAAAATAAGGACGAAGTTGAAAAGACAAAGGTGAGTATGAGGAGTAAGATGGAACTATCATCAACCAATTCATGATTTCCTTGCACGCCATAAAATAAGAAAGACAACACTAGAAAACCCTAAAATGAGGTACTACGAAGGTGTACCTTTGCAAATTTAGTACAACTCGACATAACGGATTAGTATCACTCTAGTTAAGGGGGTAATCCCTTAACAAGTGGTTGGTCACAAACGAAGTCAATATTCAAGTAGCGACAAGCGTATCTAACGTCAAACCGAACAAAGATGAGAATAGGCGAGAAGCCATTGGGACGTTTCTTTAATTGAGAAAGCAAACGGTAAAGGAAAGTATGCAAAGTGACAATGGAAATGAGTAGCCACCAACGATCGATATCCCAACGTCTCTCACTATTTTATTGTAACTCACGTTACGAGCCGTTTGCTCATTTTACACCTCCGTATCGATATTCTTATCATCATCCCATTATTTAATATTGCTCTAGGCAAGATTTACAGCCCACAACGATTACATACGATTAATCTCTAGTCGTCTCAGGAAGTGAGCGACATTCATAACGTTTTTGGAATCTCTAATCACAAGGAATATTAGGGCACCAAGTAATGGATTCCCCCCGACTACGAAGGCTAAAGCCTACAAGAAACCAAGAATCGTGAAGAAGTCTTGTTTGACTTTCACGCATTATACGTCTCCGTGTAGACGCCCTTACTGTCAGTCTATTCATTTTTGCTACCGTATGAATGATCGAACTTCGAGGACGAAGTTACTGTTAAGGGGGTAATGCTGTAACAACCCTCAATTTCCGCCTAGGACAATTTACCTAGACTTATCTAAGCATTTATCCTTAGAGGCTTCTTGAGAGAATTAGCCTCCTAGACATTAAGACATAGTGATACTTTCTCTCTCTAGTTCAATGGAATGCCCAAAGATAGCTAGTTATCTTAGAAATGCCAACACATAAGACAATCTTATAGGAATGTAACCATAATCAATCAAGCCAACTTCAAGAATATGTAAAGTAACAACAACTTTATAATTATTCAATCCAACAAACAAGTACCTATGTATCCAAAATATAATCAATAACTCAAATAATAGAAGGTACATTAAGAAATTTTATAAAGTTTAGTACCAATATATATATATATACACGAAATACATACATACATACACTTATATCTTGCAAGAGCTAGCATTTGCACTTAACACAAGTACATGTTTATATCTATGCATACACATATAATTACAAATCCAATACTTGTATAATTAAAATTTACATAATCTAACCATCACTACATAACTTGATTAAAACACACCCACATTTTGAACTTAGACACCATTTTGGACCAAATACACTTCCACCACAACTCCACCACTTGAACTAGACAATGAGAATCACCACACCACCCAACTTGACCAATGAGCATCCTCCCAACCCATTATTTCCCCCTCTCTCACGGCCATACACTCCCACACACACACACTCATTTCATTTTTGGTAAAACTCAACACACACACATCTCAAAACTTCCTCTCAACTTATCTTCACACTTTCTTCTTCATTTTCGGATCTTACAAGGAGAAATGGAGCTCAAATCTAATATAAACTATTGTAATAATAATCTTTCTTGTTAATTTATCATTTAAGGTCAAGTATGGAGTCATTTGGGGGTCTTGGATGTCACGAAAATTCTGCATAAAATCATCTACAAAACCGAGTTCATCAAGGTTGATTTACAAACTCTTTAACTAGTTTATCTTCTCCAATGTTCTTCTATCAAAAGTTCTTTATAAAGACTCATGTTTTTCTTCACTTTCTTCTTGATTTAAACTCAATGAGGGCAAAGTTGATAGATCCTTATCTCACATGTTCATGCATGTTGAAATCTAGAGAAAGGATTCAAGGATTCAACACAAACAAGACCCAAGAGTTAGTAGTTGTAAGATTTGTTGCTAAATGGGTTTAAGGATTTGATTAAATCTGATTTTTAATGAATATTATGAGATTATAATCTGTGATTTTTCAATAAAAAGGAGTTTTCAAAAAGGATATAAAAGTTTATAGCTTGTTTGTATGTGTAATGGTTAGATCTAAACA
The DNA here is from genome assembly GCA_034093135.1 of Erigeron breviscapus. NCBI lineage: Eukaryota > Viridiplantae > Streptophyta > Magnoliopsida > Asterales > Asteraceae > Erigeron > Erigeron breviscapus. The sequence continues at coordinate 94,693,184 of CM067170.1, read as the reverse complement.
TGCATGCTTAGATTTGCACTAGTTTTGATTGATTTTGATTTTGGAAGTTGAGATGGATTATTGATGATTTTGAATCTGCTATAATCAATATATTTGATGTTAAAGTCATACAAAAATAACCAACAAATATGTTAGTGGTAATTTAGAGTGCAAAGTAAGCAAACCAAGCCATTGGTTGGTTGTTTGGACCAAAATACAATCTGACAGAATCACAGTTTTCACTTTGGGCGGATAAACTGAGCATGTGACGACCGATTCAGGGAAAGTTGTCAAAATAAAAGTTGTAGATAAACGGGTTAAATTTAACCACCAACTGGAATCACTCAAAAATACTGAACCAAACAAAAGATATGATTTTTCTACTAAAACTGGTCAAAACTGCATTTTTGTCTGAATATTTTATCAACTTTAACAATTTTTATCTCCTAATCCATAAGGTTCCAGGAGGCAATACTTGGTGGAAAGTAATTCCAATGTGTCCTAAACTTAAAATAAAATCATGGAACTTTTATTAAGAGCAAAACCCAAAGAACTTTTATAAAACTTTCGAGTATGCAAAACAGTGACTGTTTTGACCACTTCCATTTATAAAAATATTTAGAGGTAGTAAACATTCTTTATAAATTAATCCAAAATTCATAAAATAAGTGGACACATATAGGTTATTGTATAAAAATCAGGAGGGTCCAAATAATTCGGTTTAACCCCAAAACAGTAGCCAACATTTCATAAAAATGTGAAGTAAAAACAGAAGATTCTGAAGTAAATCAATAACTTGGGGGATGGGCTATGTAATGAACTAAGGAGTTAATGGGCTAGCCCGGCCCAATTAGTGAACTCATAAGAAACATAAATCAGCAGGCCCACTTGGGCCAAAAACCATAAAGCCCAATAACCAATATAACCCATTAAGCATCCAGCCCAAATAAGGTTAAGTCCAATAACTAAATGAAGCCCATGACACTTAGGCCCAGTTGGTGATGACCCTTAAACGAATTTCATAAACCCGGATAATCTTAAGACATATCGAGAAGTATGTGAGTTTGAAAGATAAGCGTAATCAAAGTAAAACAAAAGATAGTTAAGTGAGATGGACATAAGTAATTCTGTTAACCAAACTAAAAAGTGATATCACAAATGCTATTTAATATTAAAATTGGTTACACATCCAATAATGTTTAAGAGAACATAACTTAATATGGTATTCCCATATGATAACCTAAGATGCCAAACGAAACCACAAATGAAGGCAAGTTACCGAAATTCTAACAACTTATAACTACGTATATAATGAAAGTAACCTTTTACACCATCAATCTTTACAACCAGAACGATGCGAATATTAGCTATACACTTGGATCCCACAATTGATAGCAACATAATGAAAGTGGCATTTCTAAGTAATGGCTTAAGATAGGAACTTATGTATATTAGTCCTCTCGTAGGGATAGTCATGGCTTGAAATATGATTGAAGAACATGACGGATACATGATCAAGGAAGAAATAGATGGGAAGTACCCATTTTGGATATGTGGATATAATGTGTGGCATATCAAGGTGAGTCATAGCCCCCTTTCAAACTCTTTTATATGTTTTACTTACGGGGTGAAAAGCATGATAAATAAAATTGCTTTCTTTTATGAAATGATATTCGAAAGAATGATTATGATATGGGAATTATATTGTATGTTCATCGTGTTATATGATATATGATGAGCTTGAGTACTGTCAAACAGTGGTCCCCTGTACACTACTATTAACTCATTGAGGCCTGTAGTTAGAGGGTTGCGCAACTAGGATTCGTCCCCTCACTCACATCAGTGGCGACAGGTTGATTGGCCGCCTATGTGGCCGCCTTCAACGGTGTCGGTCATGGGGTGCTCTAATCTACTTTATATATTATTGGTCGTCTCCATGGCACGACCCATTCATTATTATTATTGCACGTGATTGACAGCATGTGCTACTGTTATCATATCTTCGGACATATCATCATTATTATTATTTGGACGTGAAAGGGTCTTAGTAGTGGCTCAAGACAAACTCATCGAATTATGCCTTTGGCTAAATATTATTGATTATTACTTATGGTTGTATATTATGGATTGAACATACGGTTTGGGTATTGGACCTTATATGGAATCTCGAAAGTTGTTGAAATTGGCGATATTGAAGTATTGATGACCGAATGGTTTTGGTATGATGAATGATTAATCGATTGATATATTTTTCTCTCACGATAAATGTGACAAATGAGAACTTTATAATTTACCATGGATTTCTCAACTCTTTGAAATGACGTTATGGTATTTTAAAAACTTGATGGTTTGATATGGGAATTTTTGTCGGTCATGTGGTTTGGGTGAATTGATATGAAATAATATGTTTCTCTAAGTTTTGAAATGGATATGTAACGAGATTTACTTGCAAACCTATGCACTCACCAACTACGTTTTCGTAGTTGACACTTTTTCTTCATGCTTTTCAGGATTTAGCATTAGCTTTGAGGAAATGTATGCATCATGATTGTTTGCATTGCACTTTGGAGTCAAAGATCAAACCTTGTGACGGGCAATGGAATCCGCCTTGATCATTGTAGAATATCGTTTCATGTATTTGTTAATTGTCTCGTGGACTTAATATCCAAGTGCGGTGGACGCATTGTACTTGGGGATTGGTTCACATGCTTGTGCATTGTAAAATTCTTTTATTAAATAAAGCTATGGTGAATGTTATCTATTATCCTTTGTTTTGAATACTCGACTTTCTGTACATCTCATCGTTCCGCCTTAGTTGGGGTGTTACACCATAGAGCGATGCAAGAGTATGGCTGTGCAGGGTTTTACCTTGTCTTAAGACAAGAACCATATTTTCCCATTTGGAAGGAAGAATATCACAAAACTTCTCAAGAAGAATATCCTTATCCTTCTCTACACCCAAGCCTCTCACCTGATTAATGAGGCTAGAAAACCTGGTATAAGTACCAGTTAGACTTTCATTGGGCAGAGCAAAGAAGGATTCATACTTCTTGTTCAAGGCAACCTTTCTGTGACAATAGTGTCATCACCTCCTTCAAACTGAATAACTAATTCATCCCACATTGACTTGGCACTGGGGAACAACACAAGTGTTGGAATTAGATCTTCAGGGACAGCTCCAAGGATTATGTTCTTGAGTCTGGTGTCCAGATCTACAAGTCTACGATCCTCATTAGACCAGTGGTCTTCGAGCTTTTCTCTTGAACCTCTTCTTCCAGTTGGATCTAGAAGAGGATTTACCCCAAGAGACATGGGTATATACGGTCCATCCTTAAGGATTTTTAGCATATATCTCTCTATCCCACCAAAATGCAAAAGCATTCTGGCCTTCCATGTACCAAAGGTCTCACTATTTCCATCAAATTTTGGAATAGGAGTGTTAGAATAATGTACATGGACATGGTTTGGGGCAGTAGGAGGAGGAGGGTTTGTATTAACATTTTGAGCAGGTGGTGTATTAGTATTCAAAGGGTTTTCACCTGAACCAGAACCATCTCCACCTTCAGTAGTAGTCATCTAAGCAGATCTTGGCAAGTTTATTAGCCTTCTGCTCTGATACCACTTGTAAGTCCCAACTCAATAGATGGTACTACCTGAATACACCTCTATGTCGATGGTGGAGTTACTTTGCAATATAAGCGCTGAACTGGAGACGACCAGTTACAGAGAGTATATACCAAGTTCTAGATAGATTACTTATTTAAGTGACAATAAGTAAAGAACAATGCAATAATATAAAATACTTATAAAGTAAATTGGTGAGACAATATGTAATTTTCAAGTGTAATTTATTTATTAACTTTAAATAAATTACAAGGTTGTTGCGGAACCAAGATAATACAGGTATGTAAATATCCTAACAACCTATGAACTATAATTGATCTACACTTGGAATTTCTCTAAACAATCGAAACACTTAAAGTTGTGAAATGTTCCTTTTTACGATTGAGAGAATATTGCACAAGTTCACCAAGAATATTGCAGGTTTGCAAAGTGTATGTTTTCTGTGTTATTCTTATTGCGCAATGACTTGTATTTATAGGAAAAGTTAACATTGGGATGTTAACTTTGGCCGTACAAATATGGTTGAGAACATTTAAGGAATAGCATTTAATTCCTTAAAATGCTGTGTAATGTTGCAGTATAAAACAACTTTACTCAACAAGCTTTATGTACCTTTTGTACTTTATACATAGATAAATCCTTTTATCCGTGTAATAGCACATAAAGCATAAAGTCAATTCCTCGTAATCAGTGTAAAGCTTTGTAAGAGCTTTCCACTGATGGTCTCCAGTTTGTAACTGACTAGAATGTAAACTGGGCTTCGCTGCCATTGTCATTCTCTATCTTCCACTTGTTGTCTTCGACTTCAACTGGAATGATTCTTCAACTGGTCAGTTCTCAACTGGAGGAAGTCTTCAGTTGCGTTGACTGTACGATGCAACTGGACTTCAATATATTTCTGGACAAATCTTCTGGTCTCCAGGTGCAACTGGAGACTGGCCAGTTTCACTCAAACTGGTCCTAACAAATTCCCCCTATTTGTCCTGAAATATTACCAAGTGTTTTTCAGTTCTTGTATCTGTACAAGTGTGAACTGGAGAGACTTGTTCGATTAAATCTATCTAAGTTTTCCAAGGCATTTTTATAGATCAGTAAATGCCTTGGGTTTTTCTTTTGAGTTTGTTAGATCTAATCAATTATCTATCTTGTGGTTACAAACTGTAACTTCATTTATACAAGGAAATGAAATATACATAAGTTACAGAATGTAAACAAAATTACAAGCAGATAAACTGAAGAGAGAACTTAATCAGATGGCCCTTCGCCAGTTCTCCTTCTCTTTGTCACTGAAGAGATAGGCTGAGAGTCTTCAGGATCAATATTCAACTTAAGCTCCAGATTCTCTTTATGTTGAATCTTGCCCTTCAAGAAGTTAACCCAAGCTTTCTCAAACCTATTCTTTTGTGCCTTAGCCTCCAAAAAGTTTACCATTTCTACTCATTCCGAGAACCCATATTGCATTGCACCAGGATTGTCAGTTCTAACCAGTGGCCCTCTGGCATAACTGACTTCAACATAAAAGTACTTGGTGCCTGGCTTAATTGTAACAAACACACCATTGATTGCTGCACTGTGTCTTCTGGTTGCCATGATCTGGGAATAATACTCTCTAGCTTCAGATTCATTTGAAATTTTAATGCTCCCAGCACCAGCAGCCAGCACAGCATTCTTGATGTCATCATTTGATACATCGCCAGTTGGTTCAACGAAAGTTCTAAGATCAGCATCTCTATGCAGTGGCTTTCTTGGTTGAGGGTTCCTTCTAGGTGGATTCAATACCCTTTTCACAACCTTTCTTACATTTTCAATTCTTTTCTGAATCCCACTGGCCCTGTTCTCCTTTGCCTTCTCCACTGATATATTTAAATTTCTGGCATCATGCTCAGCTTCATCATCAGGATAGTGCCTGTCCAGTTCAATGTCAAGCATTTCTTTTAACATACCCACTATCCTGGCATCATCTTTCACTCTAGCATACTCCTCCTTAGTGATTCCCAACAAGTGAGCATCACTAATATCAAGCAATTTAATCTTGGCTAGATGCTGTCTGGCTTCAGCTTGGTTGGCTTGTTTCATTTTCTTTCTTTCTTTAATTTGATCACCAAGCCTTTCCAGACGCTTGCTATCACTTTCAGAAACTGGAGGAAGTACATCAGCATTGCCAGTTTCCAACATTGGTATATATCAGTGGCCGGCTGGGCTACATCAGATGCTAGACCTTTACCCTTATCAATATTCCCCCTATCCATCACATCCACATTCTCTTCAACCCTTTGCTCACCAGCATCAGTACTGGCAGCCACAATCACTTCACCACCAGATTGACTTTCAGATGGAGTTCTTCCAGGTGCAACTGGTGCAAGGACTGCACTTCTTTCCCCTTTGGCAGCATCTAGACATGCCCTTATAGTTTCCCATTCAGCGGGGTAAGATGGCAACCTGTCAAGAGGCTGCCATGTTTGTAAGTCCTTGCACTCTTTAAAAATTTCACACATCATCCTGAAAGACTTCCACAGATGGTTGGTCTCCTTTGACTGGGTCAGAACATTTGCAGTAACCAGTTGCTGACCAGTTTTCAGTTCATCCAAAATTTTAGAATCTTCACTAAGACCCGAAACCACCTTTTCCTTAACTTCTTCATCCTTTTGTTTCAAATTATTTACTTCAGTTGTCAGATTTGCAAATGGACTGAGTATGATTAGATACCTGGGTGCTCAAATTATCAATGCTGCCTCTCAACTGGTTGATCTCATTAGTGAGTGGGGCCAGATCAACCTGAGGAGTGGCCAGCTTGGTGATCTCAGACATCACCTTTTCTATCAATTGTGTTTCCCTTGCACCCAGCGTATCATCGATCTTCTGACCAACTGAAACCATTAACTGCTGCCCAAGCTCAGCCACATTCAACCCAGGTTTGTCAACCAACTCCTTAACCTGTTTTTCAATCTCCCTTAAATCCACTTCTGATCTTCGAACAGTGTCACCCAACAAATTGGAGATTGAGGTTGTGACTTTGGACTGAGTAAGGTCAAAGGCTTCTTTCAAAGATATTGCCAGATTGTTGCAGCCAGTGACCAACTCATTAAGCTTCTTCAACACCAAGTCTTCATTATTTGAAAACTTGTTAATCCCCAGATCAACCACTTTAATATTGGTCAGATGATCCTTGTGGTATCTGGAGAAAGACTTGGTGTTTTTGTCAAGTGTCTTTTGAATATCCACCACCCTGGTAAGAAGGTTTTGGATATCGGCTTGAACAGACACAAATTGACTGTCCAGTGACGGAGGAGAAGGTGTCACTAGACCAGCAGCAGTTACTACTGGAGTAACTGGAGGAGGCAAATTGAGGGAAGCCTCCCCAGTTGACGTCGCAGCAGTTGAAGAAGTAATAATAGGAGTGGTAGAGGAAGAAGGAACTGAAGTAGCAATGTGTTGTTCATGCTGAGAATGCTCAGGTGTGAACAACGGCGGCTGTGGGGGTGGCATTTCTCGAAGGAGTGAGAACTGCCCAGATGGTGATGGTGCCATACGTCTGTTTCCAGACATATAGTTGTATGTGGGAAATGGAATATCAGTGGGCTCATTTATTTGGGATGGTAAAACTGAAATTGAAGCATCTGGAGGCGAGACTTGAGATGAAGGGTTTTGATCTTGTACAGAAGACTCAAAAATCTCCAAGTCTGATGCAGTACCTTCTGAATCCGAAGACTCAATAAGGATTTCCTCGTCATTAACATTCATGTCCAGATCCATGAATGTAACTGAGGGCTGACCAGATGGGTCAGTCTCCAGATGACCTTCTCAAGTTTCCTGGAAGGTTACATCTATTGGAGGATCAGATACCGAGGTATTTTCACCAGGGATAGAGGTCACTGGGGTTGCCTCAGTTATAGTTGCTCTATCCACAACCATAACATCATCGGCCGAAGAGTTGGGAACCTCAGTCTCCAGTAGTGACTGGCCAGAGACTTTGTCAGTTCGTGCAATAGAAGTGTCAGAAAGGTCGTGGACACTTTGTGCTGACACAAACTCTAATCTGGGTTGGGGTAGCCCAGTTTCATCTTCACCACCCTCTCCTACAGAAATTGCGAGGGTGGCTGCTTGCGGTTGTCTCGTTTGACTATCTCCAGGTTCCTGTTGGGAGGAAACTGGAGGGCTGGTCAGGTTTCTACTGTCAGTGGCAAGTGCTGACAAGGTCCTAATGCGACGTATTCTTGTTGCCTTTGGAACTCCTGAAAGACCTGTTGGGAGGTCTCCAGGGTAAATGGTTATGGGGACAGACACGCTGGAGCTGGAGGGGTTAGACTGTTGCCCGGGTTCGGCAATGGTCACAATTCCAGCAGACGAACTGGTGGGTCCCTCATTGTTTTGAGGCCCGCCCAGTTATCTTTCTGAGTCACCTTGGACTGGTGCATCGGTTTTTGCGAATGCCAGCCGCATTCTTTCTGGAATCTCGACCTCTCCAGCTTCAGATACTAGAGAGTCAAGATTCCTCAACAAATCTGGGACAGTGTAAAGTGAATCTGTGCTTAAATAAGCTTCACTGCCAGAATTTGTAGAAAACAAAGAGAGAGAAACCTGGAGAAGGGGATACAAAGTCCCCTGGTGCCCTTCAGTTTTTGAACCAGGCTTTTGTAAAGGATATCAGCAAAATCCACTCTCAATCCATTCCACAAGCAGTATGCCATCTCTGCCTGTGCGGAGTTAATCTGGTCAAGTCTGTAACACCCGTTTCGTAAAAATATGGATTTCCAAAAATTTTCGCCTAACGGCGTCAATAAAGCGGAAACAGTTTATTAAAAACCTCAACCAATGAAAACAGTTGAGATACATGAGTGGTGTTACTAATAGCATCAAATCAGTAATAAAAGAAATCCATAAGATTGCCCAACATAAAGCAACCATAACATAGTCATTACAATAGTTCCATAAAGGAAATCATTAACATTAAGTCTATGCGAAGTTATTGGGTAAACTAAAGCCATCCTGATCATCTACCCATCTCTCACCAAAGCTTCACACGACATCTCACTGCTTAACCTGAGGGGTGTCAACACATAAGAAGAAACAAGTGTTAGCTATAAAGCTAAGTAAGATAACACCAGGTTTAAGCAAAATATTTCATCCATTAAACACGTCACTTTAAAACATTACGTCATTTGATTTAGGTAT